>OY978222.1:5633073-5717760 GCA_963854785.1 Vaccinium vitis-idaea
CAAGTTTTTCTCCAAATAGTATTATTTGTTTTCAATTGGGATGCTGGAGATGATAAATTATTACTCTGTCACGTAGTGCTCCAATGAATCTTTTCACAATATATTTTTGTGGAAACCACACACTCGGTGGTAGAGATTACACAAATATGTAGTGAAAAGGACCTAAAGCATTACCATGGAGCGTCTTACCATGGCGACGCTCCAGGAGCACTGAATAAGCTCTTGTTGGAGATATGGTGAAGCCTTATATGCTTTATTTTGTTGAACATCTATCCAGGTTGAAAAACCTCATGTGTCTAGATTAATTTTTTTAAATAGCTACAATACACACCCATTAAAACAAGTAGAAAATATATAGATCGACTTTGTGCCCGGGAAATTCTTGCTCATGAAAACAAGTAGAAAATTATACATAAAACTGCCAAGAGACACCAGCAAAGTTTTATGTGACAAATAAGAATCTCTCAAAGTAAATCTCATTCAAAGTACAGAAGAAATACGAAAAGGGCCTCGTGTATAGATGAAGACGGATGATCTGTACAATCGATAAGAGAAGTCTTCCAAGAGTTTTTTTTCCTACTTTTCAATGATACCCGAGCAATCGATTGGCATTTTTTTTGTGAAAGCCTACTGCTCATATGCTAAAAGTGCCGGAGAAATGAAGATCAATGTGTGCGGATGGGGGTTCCATAGTCAGAACTATAAGCTACACCTTCACTCTGTATATGTGGGAGAACAGGGCAAAAAAACAGAAATAACCAGTTAATACTGCAGAACAGCTAAAAAAGTAACTAAAAAACCATGCCAATAAGCAGTTTCACCAAAGCCAAATGCACACTACACGATTCCGAGATGTGTACCTGTTCAGCAGGAATCAGAGCATTATCATTCGTTTTCTTAGAAAGATCCCTCATAGTCCCCTGCAAATTTCCGTATTTTGAAGGTGAGATACAAAAACTCAGCAGTAGAAAATGTGAAGGGTGAGTCCAGGTTCAGTAGTCAAAAACTCAACCCACCAACCTTTAGGTTGCGGGTTAGAGTCCGAGGACAACCACTTTGTGCATTTAATCTAAAATTAGGTTTGCACCAAATTTATCCCTCCAAGACAGCCTTAACGGGCGTTAACTGGGGGTACTTCCAAGTAGCAAGTGTGAAAGCATATTAGACTTGAAGAACATCATTAGGATATCTTAAGAACAAAGAGAGAATGCATACTACATAATTATCAAACTCTACAATTCAAAAGCCATATCGCAGTTTATATACCAACACTACAGTTATGGATCTCCTGGTGAATATGTTTTGGGATGGATAAACTGATGTTTTGGGATGGATAAACTGAAACAGGTATCTAGGCCTGCCCTCTCTGATGCGTTCCGGCTTTGATGCGGGGGCATGGTTCCATGGCATAACGTCCCTTCACTTGAGTTCCTCGATATTTGAAGGTATAGGGGGACCACTTCCAATGGTAAAACTTTCTCGGAGCAGCCACTTCATGCACGTATTACCAAAGGTTAAGTTTGTCTCCAATACTCTCCCCCGCCCATACCCACATCGATTGGGAATTACACGGGTACTGTTATTGTTTTGTTTCCTTATGCTTTCGGATGGATTCAGATGATGACCACGCGACGGTAAGGAAAGCCTCTTTCCCTACCCATGCTAATCTCATGCTACATATAAGCCCTGCATTCAAGAAGTAGATGCAAGTGGACGCTAGTGCAAAGTCAGTAAAGGGGTGCCAGGAGTAAATAGAGGTACTCCCCCATCGCTACGGTTGCAAATAAACTGAGCTCTTAGCGAGCTCAGCTTGGCTCGCCAAGGGCTCGACTCAGCTCTCTTCATTAAGTTACGGAGTATGAATTAACTCGAGCCAGAATTTCAAGCTCGTTCGAGTAGAATTAAGGGTTACGCACAATCCTCAAAAAAAGATAGTAGTATTTTTAATTTCTTCGGAATAAGCTTTTTTTACAACTTATATATCTACATAATATGAATTTATTTGCAGCCATAGACCCATATGAAGCATAAATATATGAATTTTTGGCTCGTTAAGGTTTGTTAACAAGTTCAAGTCAAGCCCACACCAGCTTGGCTCGAGCTCGCTAAAAACTTAACAAACAAACCTGAGCATGCTACCACTTAACTTGTTTGCAGCCCTGCTGCAATCACAGATGTTTTTACAGCAAAAAAACCAGCATTATTTTCGGTTACCCGCTTCATTTGGTCATCAAATGCAATCCAATTTGTTAGTTCTTACTGATGATATTCAGAGAGCACAGTGGCTTCTCTCTTTAGCTGAATTCGACATTCTTCACAAGAACCCAAAAAATTGATCAAACAAGGAAGGAGATCCTCTCTAGTTGGAATTTAGGACCAGACCATGAAGTCCAGCCCTTTTATGGGATTTTTCGGGCCCGTATCAACAATCCAAATCGTTCATATTTTAGAACTCGTCGAGAACACTAATCACATGGAGAATTAGATTGATCGGATGTCATTTAGTATGATTTCAAAACACATTTGTCTTGAGATAATGGGTTCTAATTCGGTGTTGCAATCCTTTTTTGTTTCGAGATAAATGTGCTTCGAAATCATACCATACAGTATCTGATAAATCTGATTTTTGAAGTGGTAGATGTTCTCAACGAGTTCTTAAATATGAACGATTTGGAACATTATGCGGGCCGGAAAAAAACCCACTAAAGGGCTGGACTAGACTGTACAGTCCAAAATACCAAACTGAAGGAAATTCTCCTTCAATGTTTTGATCGCTTTTTTGAGTTCTTGTGAAGAATGTCGACTTCAGCTAAAGAGAGAAGCCACTGTGCTGTCCAAATATCATTAGTGAGTGAATAACAAATTGGATCGCATTCGATGACCACATGAAGCAGGTAATCGAAAACAATGTCAGGTTTTTTTTTTTTTCCTCTATAAAACAAGGTTTTAAAACTCACTAGGCGCTAGTCGGGTGGCTGGGCACAACGCCTAGGCCTAGTAATAGGGGAGTACGTGGCGCCTGGCAATTAATCGGATTTTTTTTTTAATATTCTCCACCCCTCCCCAAATGAGATCTATAATGAAAACATTGAACATTCATCATTCTATCAATCCATCAAAGCCAAACTTTTTTTGTGTGTTTGTGTGTGTGAGAGTGAGTGTGTGCGAGAGAGAGAGAGAGAGAGAGAGAGAGAGAAGCAGAAAGAGCGAGAGCTTACCTAAGTCGGAGAGAGACAATCCAAGAGATTTCGGGAGAGATGATGGATTGAGATTTGAGGAGATATAGGTTAATACTTGGTTATAACTTAGTAATGCTACGGTAGTATGTATTTACAAAATTACATTAAAGCCCCCTGAAAATCATAAATTATGTATTTACCCCGAATTTTTCTGACTTTTGTCCGATCAATCCCAACTTTTTTGATCAATCCAGACTTTTCCCCGATTAATCCCGACTTTTTCTGATTAATCCCAACTTCTTCCGACTGGCCGACTAGGTGCCAACTAATTCCAAGTTTTTTTCCGACTAATCACCCAGCGTGTATATGAATACCCTGATACCCATTACTCGCCTTGGCTAGGCACCGACTAATGCCTAGGTGCCGACTAGTAGGCCACCTAGGCCGAGTTTTAGAACACTGCTGTAAAAATATGTGTGATAGAAGCAAGGCTGCAAACAAGTTTGAGTGTTAGCAAGCTCAGGTTTGTTTGTTAAGTCTTAGCGAACTCAAGCTTGAGCCAAGCTGGTGTGGGGTTGACTTGAACTTGAGCTTGTTAACAAACTTTAACGAGCCAAAAAATCCATGCATTTGTGCAGTTGATAAGCGGAGATTCACAAGCAAAAGTTCCAAATGGAGACTGTTGTATTTGGAGGTTACTACAGTTGCCAAACGGCAATCAGTCCTTAGTTTTCACAGATCATCCACTAACAATGGTAATGGAAGGGATAGTTGACTGTGAACTATGGATCAAGCGTCGATTGTCTCACAAGCTGGATTCTAAGATATCAAACAATGAGAAGCAAGTAGGCACTGCTGCACTGATAGTTAGGGTTTAATGGAGACAAAAACAATCGACATACTAAACCAGTAAACCTAAAATAAGCTCCAAGCTCGTGGAACAAATGTTCAAAGATTACGGGGTAAGAAGCCAACTTCTGCTCTTTAGGGCCACCTGCACAAGATAACTGTGCTTCGCATGGGTCATGGCTTTTTCAGTCTCTGAGTTCCGAAAAGGGGTTCTTAGTCATCAGAAGAAAGAAGAGACAAAGGAGCCAGCTACCTATAGAGATGTCATTCAGAAGCTTCTCAACAAGTTTGGTGTGGTAAATGGTAGGGCAAATAGTTTGACTACTATATCTTGTAAACATGTAAAATGCCAATAGCCACAACCCTTTGACCCACAAAATTATACGAGTCAACACAAGTATTGGTTAAAAGTACTTGATATTAATCCTTCCTTTCTTGGATGCAAGAAAAAGACCATGAACACTTTGTCTCTAAGACGAAACAAGGCGTACAACAATCCAAAACAAAACAAATCAGGACCTTAGAATGCCGTGAGCCTCTTCAGAGATACTGATCTGAAAATTATGGGCCTAATAGATATCTGGTCTCAAGACTCAATAAAACCAGGAGATGTGTCCTCTGTCAAGGGGGGTAAAAAAAGCACCAGCTCCAGGAGACAGATTTCTCCTGCATTACAAGCGAAGTGTCACGGGTTACCCAACAACACCCTGTGATGACTCGAACATTTTATTGGAACATGCCTAGCCGACATGCAAAACGGCCAAGTCTGAGGCTGAGCGTGTCAACGACTTCAACACCAGGCCAACTTGTGATCTGTGCACTTTTTTCATGTCACCTAGGTTCCAAACGGGTGTAAAACCATTGTATATTTGGATCCTAGCTTAGGTGCTTTTGTTTATTGCACTTTGAGTCCTCATATTTTACATTTTTGGTCTTGTTTTTCCATTATCCTCCTCAGCAAAAATGATGTTTCTTGGTTCCACATGGGGGAAAGTTAGTTTTGCTATAATTATAGAAGGGTTAGTATTCACATGTAGTGCAGCTTCTTTCCCATCAGTCCGTGTCAAATATAGTCCGTGTCAAATATCGTGTCTTGTGCTTGTTTTTTCTAGTCATCGTGTACTTTGTTGTTCAATTTCTAGAGAGCAATGAAATATATTTCCTTCGAAGTGCTTCAAAGTCTGTTCATCTTGTTAGCATTAGTGTTGTTTGCTTGTTGTTGGTTTGATACACGGTGCCCAGCTACTTGCTTTGGAGTTATCACGAGCTTGGCGTGACTACAAGGAAGTCTTGGTAGGAAGCCACACATAGCATCTCTTGAGGATAATCTTGCCTCAAGTGCCACCTTGGTTTGCACTATAACCAGGTGTTAATGTATGTATAAGACCCAAGAGCAAATACAAGGTCTACAATAACTATTTACATGTGGAGATGTGAGACATCTACCTTGTTTGCCCAGAACAAGCCGCATGCATTGCAAAGAGTCTTTGGACCATCTGGCCCCCGCCGCATCATTGGAGTCGACTTAGAAGTAGTGCCGCAATGAGTGCATCTACATAGACAAATATAGCATAGAAACAATAACTGTGTTAGACCTTGCCCCACATTGTTTGCATATACCTTCCAAAACTGGTATATGAGTCTCGGCAGCCCCTCCACCCACTGCCAATTGGTTTTGAGTTAGATGCCTTAGCATGGTATCAAAGCTAGATTTTCGGAGGTTTTTGCACAAGACTCTTTTGATTGATTTGCCCCGTAGTTTGTGCCATGAATGCACCTTTATTTTGTAATGTTTCAATGTTATGGATCCTTTGTTTACCTCTCCACGTGCGAGTCAAAGGTCACGCATGCAGGGGAGTGTCAGGCCTTGTCTCATATCGTTTAATTATAACCTTCAATACTAGTATATGAGCTTGAGTGGTCTTTCCACTCATTGCCAATTGGTTTTAAGTTGGATGCTTTAACAAATAACATAGCCCATTCTAAGACCGAAGACTTATAGGATACCATATAAAGATGTCATCGGACACGGCCAGTCTGGTTGCAACAGACATAATATAATACTCAACTGACCAGGCAAAGGGCAAATGATAAAAAAATAATAATAATAATAACAACACGGAAACAAAAACATATGAACAAGAGATGATAAAAAAAGGTTTTCTGGTAGAGCCTAGAGGTGAATAAGGAGCAGCATTGATTCAACGAACGGAAGAACTCTCAAAGGTTGGACAAAACTCACATAGATTCTGGTGGCGTATCATCTTGTCCTGAATCCTCACCAGTATTGCAGCTGGCAGACTCCTCAGACTTTTTGGAAGAAGTGAACTGGCCTTTCTTACGTTGCATCCTGGCAGGCATACAGATAAAAGTTGGAAACAGAAAGGAATGGTAACTCTTCTCCAGAGCAGCAAGATGAAGAAAAAAGGAGAAGAAAGCACGTAACCCTATAATTATCCAAAGAAGAAAGATAATAAATAAAAATCATGATTTATCAGTAAACTGTTTATACAATAAGGAAACACGAGAGAGAGAGAGAGAGAGAGAGAGAGAGAGAGAGAGAGAGAGAGAGAGAGAGAGAGAGAGTCCACAAATAATTCCTCCAAGATTGGTGCCCATTCCATTACTAGTTAATATCTCTCAAATATTATGAAACCAGTTCTTCTACTAAATTTAACAAATAACTACTTCTGCTACTAATATTAATTAAATGAAACAGCAATCAGCAGAATATTCAATACTTTCATTTCTCTGGTCGTCTTTTTATCCACTAAATGATATAATTAACAAGAGCGTAGCCGGAAGACTTGATGAATGTGCTACTCAAATTGCCATAAGCCCACAACCTACGTCACGGCCTTGCATACAAAGGACCAAAATACCCCAAACTCAATCTACTCTGTGCATGTAAACACCTAAACAAAATTAAAAAAAATGCACCCTCACCTAGAATGCCAATTTCAATGACTTTGCCCATTGTCATATGCAAAATCAATCATAGGACTATGCACACCGAAACATCAATACACTAAAATTTCAACACAAAAGCCCAAAGGCCATTTTGTTTCATTTTAGCTCATAAATGGAAAACTTACACAAAAACAAAAATGGAATAACAAATCTATTACCACCAACAACAATATCTATAACCACTGAAAACCAGCTAAATCTACAAAAACTTCTCAACTGACATCAGAAAGAGCCTTTGTGACCGCTTTTTTCAATCTAGAATGTTGAGAGTATAAATAATAAAGCTGTCCCTCTCTCTAATAGCTTAAGCTTTTAGATGAGTTGGTGGTTAATAATCTAATATGGTATGAGAGCAGGCAATAGATCTTGTGTTAAAACCTCACCGCCAACCTAAAGATTAAAATTACACGTGTTTAGCCCGCTTATGGAAGAGAGCCCGGCTACACGTGATACCATATTAAATTGTTAATCACCGACTCATCTAAAAGCTTAAGTTGTTAGAGAGAGGGGCAACTTTATTATTTATACTCTCAACACACGCACTTTATAAAAATTCACAATCCACACCCCACGATAACAGACCAACAAAAAGGTTGCACGATGATAGACCCAAAAAGAGGTTACAGATGACAGACCTCAAATGCAGTTGCACGTGAGGGGGATGTTAAGGAATAGTTCCACGTCGCTAGGGGATGGAATGATTGATCACTTAACATAATGTTGGGCCTCTCCACTCATTGCCAATTGGCTTTGGGTTGGATATAAGTTTCCACATAGAGTAATGAGCCAACAATAATATAAGCCACAAATAAATTTGAACATATTTCAGTATGGAAATGTTGTTTTCTCCCAATATCTACCAACGTCCATGATAAGTCGAGTGCATTCCACTTTACAGTACAATCCCTAGTTAGGAAATTAAGTCCATGGAACATATTCAATGGAGTTGACCTCAACATTAAGATTCATCGCAACAAGAAAATAACACACTGGGAAACTATTCTATGCCAACAGGCAACACACTAGTCAGGAAGCTGTATGAGAGGAAAGAATTAAAAGAGAAGAAACAATAACTCAAGGGGTCGTGCTACTGACTGCACAGTGAGTGGGCTATCGATGAGGCAAAAAATGGAGAAAAGAAAATATTGGATCCAATTTCCTCACCTTTCAATAGCCTTTTACATATTTCTAAGCGCATTTCACATATACCACCACTTTTTTTTCATCTTTAACAACCCCCCATGGTTTTTTTAGCATTTTCCAGATTCAATTTAGCACTCAGTAGAGGAAAAAATAAAAAGCAAAAAAAAAAAGTTTTGAATGCAGAGGGGCAAAATAAATATCAACTGCCCAACGTTTGACAAGCTTGCTTAGTCCTCTTACCAAATCCCTCCACTTCTGGGGAGATTCAACAAGTGATATGAAGTGTATTTGGTGTGCAGCGTGTGCCTTCTCTCTTATTTATACTATATTATCCACACAAGTGATTAGGGAGGAGAGAGTCCCTTTTCTTTTATTTTCTCCCAAAACCACCCTATCCAAGAAGACTATAAGACACTAGATAACAATGTAAGAAACACTTGATAGGAATAATTTCTACCAACAATATGATTCATTGACTCTTGTAAAGTATTTTTTTGCAGCTTCACAATGTTTTGAGTAAGCCCGATTGCTATATTTTTCCCAAAATAGGAAAGGAGGGAGGTGATACATAATTACAAAAAGATTAAACTGAGCAATAGACTGGCACCATTACTCAAATTTCAAGGATGTTCACAGAACTACAATGAGCCAAGAAAAAATGTTCATAATAACTTGGCCCAGACAAACACTCAAGGAGAACAGTGAAGGACCCTACAATAAAATGTCACTGGATAGATCTCGGGAGCAATTGCCAATTAGTGGAAATAAGTCATGCAGAGTAGAGGATCTTTTCCCCACTTTTGGTTCTTAACAGGGAAAAAATATATGATAAATGTGAATCTGAAAATCCAAATCTGCGAACAGCGGTGGTGTTGATCAATTACGGATTGTTAATGCGAAAGCTTCAAATTGGGTATGACTCCAAACCATTTAGAGAAGAGGGAAGATCTTCTCCGTAAAGGCTGCGGAGCATTTTATTTTGCATCCCTTCTTATATGAAAAGGTGGCATAGTAAAAACCCAAAACACCTTCAATAGAATTTACGCAAAAGAGAACATTCGCTTTTCAGGAACAAAAAAGTAACGGAGATTCAAAGGATATTACTTCATTCTTCTCTTTCTTTCTCCCTACTTTCCTTATGAAAAAGATCCGATCGAATACACTAGCTACTTCATTCTAATTTCATTCAGTCCCTTTCTTAAGTTTCTAAATTGGCAATATTAAGCTTTCCATTTCAATTTTATAGCAGGAAGCTGTGTAATAACAGTTGTACAACACAGTGTTTACACGAATGCGATTAAAATGACTTCAAAAGATCAAACATCGCAAATGTCAAATCAAAATGCATTGAATACTCATAAACATTCCAGAAATACGAGTTGAGCAAATATGTGGAACAATGCAATTTCCTTATCCTCAATGTTAGAGGAGATTTGAACACAAGTGCGCACAAGCATGTATACTTGGAAAAGCTTTATTCTATTTGCCTCAAAATAAGATACCGGATAGGTCACCTTACCTAAGTGCAACTTCTTGGCGGACATTGTATCTAATTTTCTTATCAAAGCATCGCGCTTCTCTCTTTTGCCGGAACCTTTTTAGCGAGGCAGCTCTCTGTGGCTGACTACATCTCACAGGATACGCCATTGATTCCTGGAGGTAGATATGATCAAATCCAAAGGAAACAGAAGTGAAAGCCATAAAACGAAACTTGGAAAAAGAGTACCCTGTGATTTTGATATCCTAATTCTGCTCCTTGCATGGCGGAAGAAAGTTCAGACGCCCCTAAAAGTAATAGCACTGCCTGAACCTGCAATCGTGACTCATATACTCAACTTCGAAACCAAGACCACTGCACTACATTCATGTATAATGCTAATGCTTCTTAGATTTCCACATAATCTAGCAACAACAATGGCAGCATAAATATTTGATTTTGAATTAATTTTCTCATTTTTTACAATGAAAGTCCAATGACGCATCATCTAGAATCGCAAATTCAAAATTTTATTGCTTGGATTTGTCATGATTTAGTCTACGATGCCGGAATACCTAGGAAATCATAAACCAATAAACCGGCCAGAATACACCACATACTCGTAAAAAGGTGCATACCATATGCACATCCAGTTTCAGAAGTTCAACATAAAAGGAAGTATCATAACATGCAGCTTTGGGCATCAATAATATCACTTTTTAGTTACGACCGGAAACAACTACTATTGGACAAAACCAATAGGCCACAGCACTCTCTATTCTCTGAAGGTAGGGAATCAATTCGACAAAAGGGCAAGTTTCCCATGATAGAGGTCATAATTTTCTACTCTTATCAGGGATCACAAACATTCTATGTTCATAGCACAAGTGAATGGGTCATGACGAGGACAACATTTTGATTGAAACCATTTTGATGTGACAAGTGACCGACAACATTTCATCTCATTAGAAGGTAACTGACATTGGAGCATATCCAAGACCATTAGAGATCATAATCGGGACATGGCACATGGTGGCATCTCCAGCACTTACCAAACTCCCTATTCAAAAGTCAAATTTGAGTACAAAAAACCCAGAACTCCCTCCACTAATACACTCACACCTGTAATTTCGTTCTGATCCTTGCACAAAGGGATGGTCTTGGATTTGACATTTGTCTCTTCCAAGTTACCGATGTGTCATTCATACAGGTTTTACATCAATTTATGCTCAGATTTGAGTTTGTCCATTGGAGAGGTTCATATCAGATGCTGCTCACTTGAACTTTTACTCAAAGAGTAAAGGCTAGAGATGGTCTAATAAGCACAACGTTTGGCCCTAACCCATTTGATTTTACACAGTACTTTTGGGAGCTTCCTTCCTAACCATTGTAACATCTGGACATTCCCTTGAACTTAATAATGATTGTAAAAAAACTTTTTGGTGTCCATCTATAATTTTCTTTGTTTCGAGCAGCCCACTCATTTTGTATTAACTTTAAGAGTCTTTCTTCAACAAGGACATGATATAGGAGTTAATTATGAAAATAGGACACAAACTAATTCTTTCATGCTAAGAGGACAAATCACCTACACATTCCAAAAATGTCCCCGCTAGCCCATGAAAGTGCTTAAACTTGCTAAACCCTATGAAAGTGCTTAAACTCCCAAACCTAATGAAAGTGCCTAAACCCTAGGGTACCCTATGAAAGTGCCTAAAACCCTAGGGTATCCTATGAAAGTGCCTAAAACCCTAGGATACCCTACGAAAGTGTCTAAACCACTAAAACCCTATAATTGAAAAGTGCACCCTAAACCTAAATTCTAGGGTACCATATAAAAGTGCCTAAAACCCTAGGGTACCCTATGAAAGTGCCTAAAACCCTAGGGTACCCTATGAAAGTGCCTAAACCACTAAAACCCTGTAATTGGAAAGTGTCCCCTAAGTGCCAAAACCCAAAATGCCTAAACCCACTATAACCCCCTAAAATTGAACCCAATCCCAAAATTTAAGGGACAAAATTAATTTTGTCCAACCCAGAACCCACGCAGGAGATAGAGAGAGAGAGTGACGGGTCAAGGACTTGGACCCATGCATGAGAGAGAGAGAGAGAGAGAGAGAGACGGGTCAGTAGGAAGGAAAGGAAAAGTGAAGCAAGGCCTGTCACTTTCAAATGGCTACTCGGTTAAGGCAAAGGTAAAAGTAACGGGTTGTACACCAGCTTTCGATTTGTAATTTGTTTTTGATCATTAAGTGTATTTTTGTCTAGGATTGTCCTTGAACCCTCAAAAATTTCACATCAATGTATTAGAAGCATTAAAATAAGTTAGGCTGGATAAAACACCCTTAAAAGCCCCAAACTTGGCCTTTAGGCCAATTTTCTATAACTTTAAAGGGATTGTTTGGGCTTCGCCCCAACTAGCTTCTCGGGTAACCTTCCGTAACACATACCAAATAGCCCCGACTAGTTTCTCAAGTAGTCTTCCGTCCCACGTTTACCAAACAAGAATCGGTCTAAATCCTGCAGAACTCAAAATAAAACATAATCACTGGTTATCGAACCTAACCTAGAATCCCGTATGAGAAATGTACAGAAAATGAAAGGTTGGGGTTTTCTCACCGACTATCGTGAGATCCTTTTTCATGAGGAGATCCTCTTTCAATTTTCATCCTTTCTCCTCATTTCGTGATTATTTGTTTTTGTTTTTCGTAAGATAGGAATAATTAATTTCAGATAGGACAACATTGGACAACACAAAAAAAAGAGTCTTTCTTTTCTTTTGGTTTGAGCTTTTACATTTTAACTTCAAGACGAATGGCCAATTCAAAAACTTCAAAACTTTGCCCCGCACTCTATCCAAGACATTGGTATACATATCCTTGTTGAATCTACCATGAGTAGGGCACCCAAAAATACCGACCCAGATTTGCAGTAAGGGAAATACCAACTCAGTAGCGTAACTATTTAAGGTAACAAAGATTCAGAAAAGGCAAGGGAAAAAAATATCAATAATTTAGGAACAACATGGCCTTAAAAACCCTAGTTCAGCAAAACGCATCACAGAAAAACCCTAACCTTGTCCGTCGTAACATCGTCAAACACAAACACCTGGCCACGGAACGACAGGGTGAGCTGGTTCGAGGAGTCGCTACTCCGTTGCAGATTCCCATCCGACCCACCATCGCCATACACGTCATCAGACTGCACGATCTCTACGTCGTCGAAAGAACCACCTTCGTATTGCACGAGACCATCTGCGGCGGATGCGGTCTCGCCGCCGGCAGATGGGTCTTCCTCGGTGGCGGCGGTGAACTGGTTGGGAGGCTGATTTTGACCGTACATTGTAATGGTTCAGAAGTTAGATCGATTCAAAAACGGAGTTTCAAGCATCACAAAGGGAATCAAACTCTTTGGGAAGGGGGGAGAAAACCCTAGCCTTGGTTGTGGAGTTGAACACTTGTGGCTTGTGAGTGTGTATCTGTGCGTGTGCGTGTTGTGCAATGGTGGTGTTTAGGGCCGGGGTGAGGACTGCGCAGATTTCGGCGAGGCGGAGAGAGAGGAGAGGAGAGAGGGGAGAGGACGGAACGGAGGCTGCAATTTGTACTGGCTTTTCTAATTGGGAAGTACAGTGCACACCCCTAAAATAGAGTTAATTACAGTTTGAATCCCCAAATCATTACGGTTTCTGTTTGGTAATAATACTACAGTACCAACCAAAGACACCCTCACCAACCAAGAATAGTTTTTTTTTTTTCACTAACAAAAAATAGTTTGTTTCAAAAATTAAGACAGGTTATTCTCTCATAATATATCACATAAAAAACTGTGAAAAGCTAGTTTATTCTAAAAATTGGCTTAGTAGAACATCGCCTTAATACGCTTTCACATATTTTCAACCTTAACGTGTGCACACGTTAGCATTTTCCCTTTTTTTTATAACTCTCCATTTTATTGTTTGCATTCGTTTTTTGGTCTTTATTAATGTGGAAGTAAATTATTACTCGTTTTCTCCTTCGTTTTTTGATACGTGTTGTTGTAAATTCAAATGAATAGAGACGAAGAAAAAAGTGTAAGTAATAAGAAAGAAGTGGTAACGTTCATTATTGAAACACCGAATATGTCAATTTCAAGGCAAAACCAACAACTGTCCCATTTGAAACAAGAGAATACTTCAAGCTGGATTCCAAATGAGGAGCCAATCCTACGTAGATTTGGTATGGCTTCAACACTTTGTTTGTCGAGGCAAAAGAAGGAACTTCCGAATATCATTCAATTTGAAAATTCGATAGCTTGAGACCAAAACTTTCAAAAATTTGACAATCACAATTTTATGATCGAGGAAGGAGAATATGCAGATGTAATTTTGAGATGTTAATTTACCACATAAGCCTTCAAAGTATTGAGATGTCAATTTGCTACACAGTCCTTCAAACAAATATGACACCTTCAAATTCAAAGCCATGGTTAGAGATGCTCTTGGTTTTCTTATTTGTGTCTAATAGGTCAAATCCAATATGGACGTATAAATCAAGGACAAAATATATGCTCGCGCTCAACTCATGACTGCCACCATTCAAGGATTTGGGGTTGCTGCTGTGCAGGGGCTGCACAGCAGCAACCCCAAGTCCACCATTCAATCGCCACAATCGTGACATCAGCGTTGCCAAGGGCGGTTATACCCTGTAATTAGAGGATTCAAATGAATCACATGGGTTTAATAAATGTAGTAAAGTATTCTTCTACATATAAGTTTTCTTTAATATTGTCTGAATTGAATTATTCGTACAAAGTCAAAGTCAATAAAAAAAATCACTAAATTTGTGCATAAATAGATAATATAGCTCAACAAATCAAATAAACACACTAAATTTTCAAGTCGATTTAAATAGCTTTATATTGTTTAGAGTTTTGTATACCAAACTTATTCTACGTGTAGGTCACCTTTGAACTAAAGTTCCAGAGACACCCCGAACGTTGCTAAGTGTCTTTTATGTTGGGTTATCCAATTAGAATTTAAAGTTAGGGTTATAAGGCGTTCAATTAAAGTGAGGAAGATGGTCGGCGCTAGGGTGGTGTGCAATTTTTGTTGCAATTGTGGCCAACTGTATTTTTGCACATTAGGGGATCAACCAGAGGGGCAGGGCGTTAATCAAGTTGTAGTCTTGGAAGGGCTTGTGAATGGTGCTTTTGCATTGGATCTCAATAATGATATTCTTTCCATCCTCCATTATTACTCCTTTCTTATATTTGTGTTCGAAGAATAAAAAAATACTATATTCTCGTAAATAATTTTAGGAATTATTTACTTTAATTTGGATTTTTGTATGAGATTTCTTGAGCGGTGTAAATAACTTTAGAAATTAATAGACTATTAATTTTGAATGTTGGGACGATTATCTAAATAGAACCACCAATGGGGGCATTTTAAGTTTTACTATAATTTCAAGGGTTATGCCTTCAAAGATAATTTGGACAAGGGTTGAATCGAAAAAAGACCAACAAATTTGGCATGTGTACTAAGACAAAAAGGACAAACAACTAGCAACTACATGCAAAATGTGTGTGTGGAGAAGAAGAATAAAGGGAGATTTAGTATATAGTCCACTATTGTTATTTTAAAACCCATGACGTTCACCTAACTATTTTCAAGCATATCTAGTCTATCGTGACAAAAATACCTCTACTTCTATCTACACCCTACAACACTATTGGCTCGCAGCCGGTTTTCGTGACTATCTCCGGTGAAGTTTTCGATCACTTCACCAACAAGTTGATCGTCGATGACCGGCGCCGGAGTTGGTGACTAGAGATGGTAGTGGTGGGGAAGAAAATAGTGACCGATAATGGTGACTAGTAAAAAATAAAAAATAAAAAACGATGGTGACTGAAGATGTCAATATATATGTTTATCTATTTATTCTTAAATTTTAACAGATCAACATTTATGTTCTTATAATAACTTTATATTAATTAATTGTAAATTCCAATAGATGGATTTATCTGTGCATATTTGTACTCTGATTACTCTTAAATTTCATCAGATAAACTTATATGTCCTTATTTATGCTCTGAATTAGTATTAAAGTTCAACAGATGATTTTACCTGTTAACATTTATGATTTGAATTACTCTTAAATTTCAATAAATGAACTTATCTGTTCTTATTTACACTCTGAAGTAGTCCAAAATTTTGACAGATGAACTTATCTATTCATATTTATGTTCTGGATGTGTATCAAATTCCAACAAATAAAGTTATCTCTTAAAATATGTTATTTGTATTTTTGCAAAATTCAACACCAAATAAACTTATTTGTTCTTATTAGTTTTAAATTAGTCTTAAATTTATCTGTTCTTATTTATACTATGAATTAGGCTTAAATTTTAAGAGACGAACTTATCTGTTCATATTTTATGCCATGCTTGTGCTTTAAATCTAAAAAGAGAGTTATTCTCAAAACATTTTCATAGTATGTCTCTGTTTTCAACTGACACAAAGTTAAAATTTGCAAAGATAAATTTATATGTTGAAAACAACCCAATCTTGCAAAGTCAAATTTGCAAGGATTAGTTTATCTCTACACATCTCCAGCCACAATCTCCTTGCTAACCACTACCATCTCTGGCACTAGTCATTGACAACCACTTCCGGCTCCAGCAACTCTTTTGGTCAACTTTCTGGTGACGATGACTTTTCCCGCTACGGTGGCTCTTTCGACACCGGGAGAAGATAATTAATTGTGATTTAATGTGAGGATGATGTGGTAGGAGAAGATAATTAATTGTAATATTTTAATACGAGGATATCATTGACCCATTAAAAAGAGGAGTGGACCTCACACTTCAGAAATTACGGAGTACGAATTAACAGATCCTAAGCCTTGCCCAAAATGTTAGTGGACTGAGCCTTGGTCCAAACACTTGTAATGACCTTTAGAACAATTGTTAAAATAAATAAATCAAGTTTCGCACACATTTTGCACATACAGATACACACACTACACCTCCTGAATGTTTCGGGAGGAAAATGCCCTTAGATAGTTTCCATATTTACGAGATGTGTCACTAGGAGTTTTGTGGTTACGAGTGATTGTAGTGAGCCGAAGCCGGGGTTGGTTTCGGTAGTTTGATACTTGAAACGAAAGTCAGTTGGTATATCGTATATCTGCTTGTGATTCTTGTCATTGAATTCTTGGGACCAATCCAATTTGCTATCCTCAAACGTTATATTTTTAACTGCCAATGGTCTATTTCGAGCAAGGATGGGAATTTTCTTTGAATATGGATATAAGAATTCATTCAGATTCATTTGGGTATTTTTTGAGTAAAATTTTAATCACAAGTTTGGTTTGAGTTTTATTAATTGAGATTTGCACTCTACTTTTAGTATCTCATATTCCTCTTTTAACTTATTTAAGTTACCATATTAAAAACCGTAAAGACATTTGTTATTTAAAAGCAAAATTCAGTTAGTTGTGTATCCGTATGAAGAAACAGGCACATACAAATCATCAATTTGTATAACAAGCATGGTGGAGGGGGTATAGGTAAATAAGTTCACTTGATCCATCTATTCATGTAACTTTTGAATTTCTCCATTGATCTATTGACAGAGCAATAGAGCATCTGCAACAGTACCTAGCAAAAAAGAGTAATGCTATAGGCACTAACTAGTATACCAATTATTACGCTAAATGCACACATGACATTACCACATCAATGCACTATTCAATACATGGATAGATTCATCCACTAAAAGAGTGCCACATGGACAGCTAGTGTAATAGTTGGTACACTAGTTAGTGCCTGTAGCATTTTCCAGCAAAAAATGACAGTGAACAATGCACATTTTTTTATGTTAACTACCCACGTCTTTTTCAAGTTTCAACATTTCAACGATGTTTTCTATTTTCTCTATCCTCTATTAAAATATCGTTCTTTCCCTTTACCTTTTTCCTTGTCCAAGTGCTACAAGGAAGGGAGAGTATTGTGGAAAAAATAGTGATATAATAATGATTTAACTTACGGATATTAGCTTGACATTTTTGTCGAGTGACTGTAGCAAATATACAATACCTAGGCTTCTATTGAGGCCGTTGGAAGACTACTTTTATGTTTTAGATTAGACTAGCAAAAATAACTAAATGGGCTAAATAGCTAGCCTCTTTTACTTGCTCTCAATAATTGCATTCTATTTGCTAATTTTGACACAGAATTTTAAATTGAAATTGCTCTCAATAATTGCATAATTAATACCAACACAATGCCAAAGATTTAGAACTTTGATGATCCTTTATGCATATAAAAAAAACATCAACATATGTCTATGTATATTTTGCACGTATCAATCACTTTTATACAATTAGCCATCATCCTAAAAGCGGTTGGTATAATTTTTATTATTAAAACATATTTATTTTTAATTAGCATATAAAAAGGCAAGTATGTTTTTAAGTATGTGTAACAACGTGCGTTGTACATCCGCGTCGCTTGGGGAATTCCTATTGGCGCCACGTGGCCTACCGGGATTGGAGTTGTACCGGCTCTTCAGAGCATTTGAGGGTATGGTCAAGGACCGACCCGAGCCCCATTGTGGGTCGAGAGGCCTTGGGTCGGGCGACCCATTCGATCGAACAGGCGATGGGCTTCATGGATGGCCTTTGTTGGGCTTGTCCGAATGGCCCAAACCAAATGCTAACTCCGGCCCACTAGTGTTTGAAATTGGAGTTGTATCAGATAGCCCAAACCAGATGCTGAATAATGGGCTTTGGCCTTTGGGTCTGAAGTAAGGCCGACTCAAACATTTGCAAAGATCTAGTCTTGGGTTTTGTGAACAAACGATTCCTCTTTCAAATTATTGATGGCCCAAGAAAGCTCATCTGACCATCCCATAGGTAACCTGCTGACATTGCATTTACAAAGCTACATACCTTTCTAGCAAACTCACAGCCAAAAAAAGAGGTGGTCATGGCTTATTTGATAATATGGGTTTATTTGAGTCCAAGGGGTTGGCTTGATGGTCAAAACTAATATTTTGGGATTTGCTCTTTCTTATGTCCTAGGTTTGTACGTTTGTAGGTATAAACTCTGGTAAGGCCGGTCTATATAGGATTTATCCCAACTTTAATTGATTCTCTATTAATATTGCACAGTGACATTGGTCCTTCATATATTAGCCACGGATCTCGAGATGTAGTAAGTTAAGCAAGCTTTTCTAAGTTATAAGAAAAATGTGTGCATGCGACATCACCCGAGTTAATAATATTTGTCAATGAACAATTGTCTACGAGACATGAAAGTTTCAATAGTTCTCATTTTTCATTAGGAAACATATTACTCTAGTGACAATCTTATTTGCTAAAATCAACAACAAATGTTGATTTTATTAAATGAAAAACTCACCCTAAAGTATATCTAAAGAAAGAGTAAATGCACTACAAAAGAGTTAATGCTTGTTCAATTCCAAATAAGAGGCATTGGGTGAGGTGGCACTTACTAATTGCACCACATAAAACTCAAAAGAGCCCCGATACAAACATGAGCAACACTCGGGAGTCAAGACACAAACTGATGTGCACAGATCCCAACACACATGTCTGTAGCTAGCAGTTTAATAAACGTAGTTCCAACAACATAGATCTGGAGCCCACACACACGTCAATTGCAAACACATCAGATTTGTGCGTATCTATATGTGTCCCTATCTTTTATTTTTTTGTGTGTATAGAACAGAAATTTTATGCGAATTTCATTAGGGTACATAATTTCTGTTTTAGAAATGTTATAGTAACAACATTTTGATATTGGTTTCAAAATTGTGTAGATACCCGACAGTGAAAACAACTGTGCCTAGCATGGCTTATTGGTGCCTTCTCATAAGTAATCCTAAGCACCATCAAGAATTAATAGGTAAAATCTTTTTTGTGCCTTCTCATAAGTAAGCCTAAGCACCATCAACTTTTTCGTGTTTATTTGCTTTGCTTATAAGCAATAGCAGATAGCAAAATATACTGTATGCAGTTTGACAGCTAGCTAGTGATAAGCAAATAAATAATGTGAACCAAACGAGCCCTTCCACGCGCGCGCGCGCATGCACGTATATGTGTATGAGTTTATGTATTACATGGGCGGCTCTACCTTGAACCCAGCGAGGTCAGGCACGCAACCTTACTGGGTTCGGAAAATGCACTGACAAAATATATATGTTTTTAATGTATAAAGGGAATTTTTTTTAGTATTGTTAGTACTGAATGAATAAGTGGGGTTAAAATAAATGAAACACTAGTTAAATTTGAACATCTTAAAAATATAGCCTAGCAAAATAAAATAAGTCCAACCCAATAATTTTATTGGGGATCTAAAATTATTAAATAAATAAATAAAAGAGAACCCAGGCTTCTCTCCACTCTCGCTCTCACGTTGTTGGCTAAGACACAGGCGCAATAAGGATTCAAATAAAGCGTTGAGTACTCGATCCATAACATGTCAATGTGGTATGTTACCGAGCTAGTTATTTAATCAACAATTGAATACTCAAAACAAGGTATTCAGTTGATTTTCACTTCCAAGTCTTGATTATATTTAGTTTAGACCTTGATTTCTTGAGAAGAATATGTTTAGTGGTGTTGATAATGAATCTGAATTCAACGCTATCAAAATATGAAGGCTCGTCGTGGGACATTAATTAAAACAGTAAGGGTTGAAATAGAGTAGCTTTTTATGTAACAGTGAAATCTAGCTATAAATGTATTTTTTTTCTTTTGCGTATAATATATCTCGTCAAGTTAAATATTTTTTTTTTTTGCACAGAGCTTTTCGTAGTATCCCTATGAATTTTTGTCATCGCTGAATAATCCTGAAGCCGCTCCTGATGTGTTGCTGTGTTTTATATATAAGGGTCAAATAGAGTAGTTTTTTGTGTAACAGTAAAATCTATAAATGTATTTTTTTCCTTTTGTGTATAATGTATCTCATCAAGATATTTTTTTTTTTTTTTTTGCACAGCTTTTCATAATAGCACTATGAATTTTTGTCATCGCTAGATGAAAAATCTTGGAGCCGCCCTGATGTGTTGCTGTATTTTACATATGTATAGATCGAGGACAACTTGGGTCTATTAATTGATCATGATTCTTTTTTCTTCTATTAGATAGGTTGGAAGGTCATAGATGCTTTGGGTAGCTCAATTAATGACCTACTAAATTCAACTTGTATATTTTAAAAACTAATGTACGTTGAACTTTGCAATATTTTTAGCCACAAAATTTTAAAAAATTCGAATCAAATAATGAGGGATGACATCCACACAATTTTATGTTCAAGAATGATCTTAACTACCAGCTACTTATATTTCCTACAAGATAATGCAGGATTGTTTTTTATCAATAAATATAGTATAAAGTGACTCCATGCCCATATGGTTTTAATTAAAAAATAAAACGCATAGCATCTATATAATAAAAAAGAAAATTAAAGAGGAAACAGTCAATAAAAACAGCGGAAACCAATTTTTTAAAAAGTATTCGACATCTTGAAGTCTTGTTTTTTGGTAGTGTAAGTACTTCAGTATTAAGAAATATTACAACCTACCAGAGCCGGCCATGAGCTAAAACAAGTGTTGCAGTCGATTTAAGCTCGAAAAAAATACGAATTTTAAGGGCCCCATATTTTATTTTAGTACCCCTACATATCTTTTGTAACACAAAAACAAATGTACATCGTATATAATTAGTACTTTTGTTGCTAAAACTGTAAGATTGATATTTAAATGAATGCTTTAAAATCATGCAAAGGTTCCATTTAAAAAAAAAATTAGGATTAGTGATATATAAGTAATAAATTTAAATATTGGAATGTTTTGGGGCTATTTTTTATTGATGAGTATTAGTATTTGCTTTTGGAAGTGTAATTTACCTACTTATATTTTCTTCATTAAGATTTTTAAAAAGGCCTCATTTTGATTTTCACTTTAAGCCTCCAAAAAGTCAGAGCCGGCTCTACAACCTACCGAGAACAACTAAAATAACTGGAAAACATATAAAACATATAAGAAAGACAAATTACACAACCAATTTAATCAAAGATTGATACATCCAGTGTTAAAATGATCCACCGGTTAGATATCAAAGAATCGCATGCAAGATGTCTTTGAGCAGCTGTACGTCTTGAAGTGTTTGGTATAGAAAAATAATGTGCAAATGGCTAGCTTCATGCATTGACGTTTTCAAGAATATACTCCTTCTATTCTGTTTTTATTATGTCATTTTAAAGAAATTGATTTTTTTCACTCCTCTTTTAACTGTTATGCTTTCATTTATTCACCTTTTCACACATTAATTGGTGAAAAAGGTGAATACAAAACAACTAATTGATGACAACATGAGAATGTCCCACGTTGTCATTATTCTCATATATATGATACGTATATAATCTCTCCTACCGATTGACAAAAATAGTAGTAGTAAAAAAAATGTTAACCATTCAACTCTTCCATCGTAGAGAAATAAAAAAAAAACAGGGAAATAATTTTGGCACTCTAAATATTGATAACCCCACTCTAATTTTTGTTTTATAGAGGTCACTTTTTATTTTTATTTTTATGAGTATTTGAACACTTAAAGACAATTATTAGAGTGTGATCATCAAAAAAGTTGAGTGCCACAGCAATTCATCTGTTAACCATTTTCACTTAATAAAACCGGATAAAGGGAATTGTATAGTCATACTTCAGGCCTTAACCATTAAAAAAGTCAAAATAACAAACAAGAAAAAGGAGAAAAGTATGAATATAGAAGTCCCCAATAAATCACAAATTGCATTCCAAAAAATCATCTTCCTTTTTGTATAAACAACATTAGTGGTTTAATAAGTATAATAGCTCGAACATAACTCTATCTACTCGAACAAAGGACCTCTTTAATGGGTACTTGGGCCCCTTTCCATGTTGCTCCGCCAAAAGCCCGTTGGTAAAATATTTCACTACATAAGAGTATCTTACTAGTAAAATATTTTATATGCGACACATACTTGTGAGACAACTCCAACAACGGTAACGGCAGAAGATCTATTTTCTTTCCTAAACTATTTTCAAGCATTCTTTATGTTGAAAGATATGTTTACTTTTTGTGATAAAACCGAAAATATGAATGCAATAAAATCGGAACGCAAAACCTGAAAATCAATGAGAATGAAATGATGATTAAGGCGAGTGTAACACTCTATACTTAAGACTGATTCGCCCCCGCTACGTGCTTATTCGTAGAGTCACTAGATAGCCTATATACATGGCATCATTCATTTATTTAATTAATAGTTGATTTTTCTACACTTTCATTGAGTCGGAGTCTTTTCATTGGAGAGAGTATAGACACAAGTTTGGTTCAACAGACCAATCGATTGTAGTGCTGCTTATGTGGGGAATTCGATCAAGTAGTATTGGGAGATAGACGTCCATGCAAACAATAAGCACTGTAGCGGAGGCAATTTTCCAATAAATATGGAGATATGTTACTAACATAACCATCCGAACACAACCCCTCACACACCTGAGTCCCGCATAATAATGTGTGTGGGACATATCGACGTGTATGCGAGGTTTTGTGTTCTGGATAGTGTCCAGATATTGTTTACTTATAAAATGCCACGCGGCATGCACTCAGCCCAATTCTTTGCCAAAATATGTCTCATGGCCATTCATGAACTTTAGAATATAAGTAGATCTAGTAATCATCCACCGACATATTTCTCACTAATTTCTTAAACAAAGACAAACTCTTGCTTTGGGTTAAAGATTCTAGGACAACGCCATCAAAATACCCACCGACATATTTGTCACTAATTTCTTAAACAAAGACAAACTCTTGCTTTGGGTTAAAGATTGTAATTTATAATCTTTGTTCTTCTGTATTTAGTTCATTTAAAAAACTAAAATGATTCTATATAGGGTAAAAAAAGCTTTAAACTCTTGTAAAAAAAATAAAATTATATTCATTGAAAGATCGATATGTGTGCGTCTGTTGGTATGACCAATTAGTTTGTTGACCAATACTATTCTATGCTCTTCGAGTTGCTTCGAATGAAATATCTATTAAAATCGTTGTAACTATTAGGACAAGAATGATAATTAGAGTACTTTTTTGGCCAGACGATAGGATTTCAGTCTTAGTTAAGTTAGATTAATTACTATAAATGTATCGATGTTGTTCCATCAACTCGAACTCAGAACCTCCAAATGCCTAAGTACTTGTATACCCAACCGGCCAATTATTTTAGAAGCTAGGGAGTCATGATTATTAGAGTATAAAGAGCATGTATTGTGAAGTTATTGTGATCATGATCAGATTAATCTACCTGTATTTGCCTGGCCTTAAAGCAAGTGTTGGGATAACTCTATAGTCTTAATTTAATCATAACTACTTTTTTGGTGGTAAATTATTTTAATCAAAGGCTGTTTTCTCTTTTCAAGAAAACACAAAGATTAAGATCCATTCCATCTTTCTTTATATAGTGTGATGCCTTTCTATAATGAGTTTTCTATATATGTTTTCATCATCTAAACTATACACATTTTTTCTATGTCGTTCCTAAACTATTAAAACCCCATATTTCTTTCTTAAACTATTTGATTGCAACCCATTTCATCCAATTGTTAACGACATCCGTTTTTTTGGACGGAAAGCGTTTACGCGCACATAGCTGTGCGCACAAAGCGCTCTATAGAACCCACTTCGTGCTCCCACATGAACAATCTAATCCGCTCATTAATTTTAAAGTATGTTTTTTAATGACCTCGCAAAAAATTTGCTCAATCGAATAACTCTAAGTGCTTGATCCAATCTTTCAATTTTTAATAACATTAAACACTTAATAAAAAATTAGAATGTAAGATCAAGCACTTAGAGTTATCGGATTGAGCAATTTTGTTAGGAGGTGACTCGAAAATATATTTGAAAATTAATGGACGGATTGGATTGTTAATATGGAACCCCGAATTGGGCCCCATGTCTCAATATGTGCGCACAAATTTGTGCACGTAGACGATTTTCCTTCCAAAAAAGTATATGCCGTTAATGATTGCACGAAATGAGTTGCAATCAAATAATTTAAGGACGAAAAAGGGGTTTTTAATAGTTTAAGGACGATATAGGAAAAAAAAGTGAATACTTTAGGTGATGAAAAGAGAGAAAAACTTATTTATTTTTTATTTTTTTACATAAAAAAAGTATGCTCCACTTAATTAGTAGGTTCACTTATCTCCACTGTGATTGGAAGAGAACATGTACTCGTAAAAAAAAAAAGAGTCAAAATATCCTTGATTATCAATGGTGGTATTGTTCTTCATACGTGGATCCTCATTGGATATTTAACAACAATCCTACAGGAACAACATCCGAACACAACTTATGGACACAACTCTTACACTCTCATGTGAGCGTTGTCTCGGAATGTTGTATTTAGACGTTGTGTCCGTAGCATTTTAAAAATGTTTTGTTTATTGTTCTTGATCAAATAATATTGATCCCATTGGATATTTTTATCTCATTTTTTAGAATACTTTCATCTTGATTTCTTGAAGCTTTATGGGCCATTTGCATTGTATAGAAAGGACATACTTGTACGGTTGTACCCTTTTATAATATCCATCAATTTGTTTAGATAGGTTGAGAATAAAAGAATGAGTAAAGACAAAGCTAATAGAGAGATCTAGAGTTGGTTCAAAGTTTGACCGGTAAGAAAGCATTTCGAATCCGGAAACGTAGATTTTTGAGACCGGTAAGAAAACATTTCAAATCTGAAACATCGAAAAATACTTTTGGACGGTCGAGATGTGCTGGTGTGCATTTGTGGTACACGTGGTGATGCACCCATATCATTTTTGGTTGTGATTAGTGGGTCCTTTTTTTTTTAAGCCCTCCATTAGGGTGGAGTGCTTCCAGTATAATCAGTCATCAATCCCATCTCAATGTCCGATCAAAGTAACAAGAGCCCTAGTACAATAAATGAAAAGAAAACATGAAAAGACATCTAACGGATGAGATCCGTCCGGTATTCAAACTCTTTCTCAAGTAACAAAGTATAATTGTACTCTTCAGTAGCGGATGCTCAATTAAAGTATGATTATGCAAAGTAAAATAAATTATTGAGAAAATGAAAAGAAACTCAGCATTCTCTCCCCCCCCCCCCCCCCCCCAAAAAAAAAAAAAAAAAAGAAGAAGAAATTAAGAAAGAAAGTATACCTGTAGATTAATCAGTTTTAGGGTTACGGTTGGTCTAATTGAGATGTTTATTTAAAATAAATAAAAAGAAAAACATCTGCTGGAACCAACTATTTTAGCTATAAGTATTGCATTAATTATCATCTCCAAGAGAATTAACCAAATAAAAGAAATATGAAAGTTTGTTAATTTCTCTCCCTTTGTTTCTGTGGGGGAGATCAGCGGTTACTTAAATTTGACTAAGACAAAGGTCTCCGCGATGACGCGTAGCATAAATACCCGCGCGACATGTGTCGACATCGCTCGAATGGTCTCATGATATCAGAAGTCAAATGGTTTGTCACTTCCCTTCTGAAAAGCCGCCGGAGAACGCGAGAGATAAGAGACAAATCGGGACGAGAAAGATCTTTGTGTGTGTGTGTGAGAGAGGCGAGAGGGGGTGTAGCCCTATAGCCCGTACTACCCTTGCGAGACCCATAGAGGCATGTACAACTTATTAAGGCTTCACCATGGGCTTTCCGAACAGGAAGAAAGCCCAAAATTGTAAGAGAAATGTTGGCACGACCCAAAAGATTCATGGGCGATAACGCGAGATGCCAACTAACTCATAGATGTCCCAGACAACCATCTGCTATGGACCTCTGGTTTTGAAATAAGACCCGAGGGGCCATTCAAGACTTATTTGCGGTACTAGCATGGCTGGACAAGACCTTGCCAAAACGGGAATGGAAGGGGATCTAGCGGCTTGATGGCTATAAAAGAAGAGGGGTTCACTGCGACATGGAGGAGTAATGTGCTTGAATGCTGCACGGTTGACCCTCGCGATGGGTGACGTCACATATGCGACCAGGGTGTACAAAATAGACATGTGTAACCATGTTATAAGGACCACCTGATACCTAAGTACTGGCCTACAGTGCCTATAAATATGAGACATTTCCTTTCACAATTTCCTAGAAATCATCAAAGAGTGGACGTACTAGAGAGAGAAAATTGCTAGACATTGATTTTGGAAGGAGAACATTCTTCCAATGGATCCTGGGATCCTCCTTTTCTCCCCCTCCTTTCTCCCCCTCCTTTTTCTCCCTCCTTTTCTCTTAAACGACGTCGTTTTGCTCATTTTCTTGGTACACCCATAAAGCTTCCAGGGGCCTTGTTTGGAGAGTTAATTTCCTAAAGTGCCTAACCCTAAACCCAATGCCTAAACCCTAAACCCAAAGTGCCTAAACCAACTATACCATACCCCAAAGAGCCTAAATTCCCTAAAATTGAACCCCAAAATTGAATTTCCCAAATAGGCACCCTAAACTCAATGCCTAAATTGATAATCCCCTAATATTGTAGATGTCCGAGCTTATCTAGCTCATTTTTGTCACACACACTTACATATTTGGCTTTATACAATTGATTTTGTGCGAGGTGCGTTTTTTATGAGTTTTAGGAAATATGAGCCAAAAGGCGTATCCTAAAGCTCCAAATAATCCTCGGTTGTATCCGGAAGGACGCAAGGTCCCTCAACGCCGTGGAGGACAATCAACGGAGCTTAGAAGTCGATTCAAGAAGCTTTGGAAGGTTCAAGGAAGGCCCGAAATAAAGGAACAAGAAATATGGAGCTATGAGCCTCAAAGAAATCCGACACACTGATAGGAAAAGACTCATTTCTCTCAAGATACAAAGGCTATGAAGATGAGGTCAATTGGGTTTGAAAGTAGACTCATAAAGATTTCCAACGGTTCAAGAATCGTCTCATTCCGAGTTCAGATGAAGCCGGGGCGTGCCCGCGAAGTTGGATCAAAAATCTGCCTGAACAGACACTTCTGGATCGATCCAGAGTTAATGTGGATCGATCCACTTACGATCAAAAGTCCATCAGAGCCTTCTGGACCGATCCAACCTTAGAGTGGATCGATCCACTTATGTCCGGGGGAGCATTTTTTAGTCACTTTTTGGGCTTTCTTTTTATGGCAAGTTTTGCTCAATTGTGTGAGTTTTTTTAGATATTTTGTGGAGAGAGAAATAGGATGATATAACCTCTCTCTCTCTCTATCTCTCTCTTCTCTCCCACCCTTCATTTTACATTTTTAGTCTTTTGCTCTGTCCTCTCTCCTCCATTGTTGCTTAGCTTAGGAGCTTCATTTCCTCAAGTACTATCCCATAGTTCGAATTTTACCTTTCACCCTTAAAATTTGAAAATGGGTCCTTCAAGTGCCAAATCTATATTACAAAGGAGAACAGTTTTTATCCCAGTTATATTTTTTGTCCCAGTCATTGTATTATTTTTTATCTCTCTCTTTGCCAAGTCATTCCTCTCCCTCTCTCTCTATCCTTTTCCTCCACCGGCCCACCACACCAAAAATTTCAAACCACATTCTCTCTCGCTCTCCCATTTTCAAAATTCAAATCACATTCTCTCACACTACCTCCTTTCCTTCCCCCTCTTTGAAATTCGCGGGACCATAAAAAATGGGTACGGGCACGCGCGCGGGCACGGCAAGGGCACGGCACGGGCAAAGGGGTGGATTGCTCAAGACCTGCCTTCAGGCACGGGCACGGCATGCACTAGTTCTCTTACAAAAGGTGATTTGGTATTTGATAACTGTTCAAGTGCACATTTGAGTGTACCAAAAACAGACAAAAATAGTACATGAGTAAAATTTGAAGAATCCATCAAATAATAAATCCTACAGAAAGATGATTTAAGATTGAATAATCTGTTGAAGTACACAATTAAAATAGCAAAACACAAACAAGAAGAATAAAATAAGAAATTTTGAACGGTCTGTCGGGGTGCACTATAAAATCTCATTTCTTTGATTTATAAAGTGATATTATAATACTCATTTTTTAATGATAGATTTTGAAGAACTCAGCCAGAGCTGCCCTAACTTTTTGGAGACTTAAAGCGAAAATCAAAAGGAGGTCTTTTTCAAAATCTTAGATTCTTAATAAACAAAATGTAAGTATGTAAATTACACTTCCAAAAACAAATACTACTATTCATCAATAAGAAATAACTCTAAAACAATAACCAAACATTCCAAAATTTAAAACTCGTCACTTAAATATCACTAATCTAAAAAATAAAATAAAAAACCCAAACCTTCCAAGATTTTAAAAGCATCATTTAAATACAATGTACTTTTTTTTTGTACTACAAAAGATAATTCGGGGTACTAAAATACGGGGGGCTTTTGAAATTCGTAGTTTTTTGGAGGCCTAAATCGGTCGCAACGATCGTTTTAGCTCAGGGTTGACTCTATACCCAGCTAGAGATGCTCGTAGTACTCTTCTTGCCTTCTTTTAGGTTGGTTCTCAGTTGGTGTATGCCGGTGTACCCAAAATCTTTTTAATTTTTGTTTATTTTTCAAAGTGTTAATAAAATATTTTTGGCCCATAAAAAAAAACTAATACAGATAACGAACAGTCGAACAGTATCAGGGGTCAGTACATTGCATCTAGTCCCTAAAATCAACCGATAAGAATTTATAATTGATTTTTCAATTAGGCATTTAGATCGGAGAAGTTACGAACTATATTATATAAACAAAAAATGGTCAGTGCTTACCTTATTATAGTAATGTTTTGTTTTGTGGTCCAACTAGGTTAGGTGTCGTAATTTAGTTACTATAAAGAGTAAAAAATTATTCCATTCATGTCACTTTGCTCACATGGTGAAGTCATATTTGGAAAAGAATTCCACAAAAGTATTACTCCATTCACTTCACATTTCCAAAAAAAATTTCAAAAAAATTATTTCTCCATCTCTCGTCGCTTTAATCATTAATCATATTTCTCTCTCTACTCATACCTCTTTATCCAATCATTATTCTCATTTTTTTTTTTTTGATCCCTCATTATTCTCATTTCTCTCTCTCTATATATCTTCAATTGTTACACATCTATCTAATTATTACTTTTTCAAAAAACTCATCTAAACACTATCTCAAAAATATTTCTCAAATATTCTTCTCAAAACTCTCAACCAAACACAGCGTGATTCGTGGCTTTTGATGACATATCAAAATAGGATGGAGTTGATAAATTCTAGTTTTTTTATTTTTTATTATTTATATTTATAATAGGGTGTCTGTGTCGTTATTTGTGCTCAACTAGACTTCTGTTGAGTGTGGCCTCTGGACTGGACCAAGGTAATGTTGGTCTGGACCAGCACTCACGATATAGTTCTGGAGGTCCCAGCAGTGCTCGTTCGGACGAGAGTGTCCTTGATCCGAACGAGACCGGACGAAGGATCCTTGAACACTTCTATAGGTCTCAGCCGCCTTGGTTCGGATGAGCCGGGTCTTGGTCTGGACCAAGGCGACGTACAACAACTTATTTAAGTGTGTTTTAATTAGTTTTAGGGTTAATCAAAGCTTGTTTTGGAGAGATAAACCTAGAGAGACTGAGAGAAATATTGAGAGGAGATTGGAGATTGTAATCCTTATTGATTATAGTGGATTGATTCGTTTCTTCCCCCCGTTGATTAGCTACACAGTCTGTGTAGTGAACCACGTAAATCTCTTGTGTTCTTGTGTGCTTGATTTTCTTGATTTCCTAGCATTCTTCATCTTTATTGTTTTTATTTCTAAATTGATTATGCTTGCTAAAATCGTTGTGACTTCCGCAATATTGCACAACAACTTCTTTCAAAATTCTCAGTTAATTACAATGGCCTTGTTCATTTCCCTGTTTAGTTTTAGTTTTGATGACATCATCATTTCCCTCATTTCTCTCTCTATCTCTCTCCACTCATTACACTTGCTGACATCATCAAAACTAAACTAAACTATTTAACCAAACACAGCCAAGATAACTATGGACAAAATTAAATAAGGCATAATTTGAAACGTAGAAAGAAGCACAGGGGAAGTCTTGTGATTTGAACTCGATGCCGACTTCAGAAATTTATTTTATTATTTAATCGGGTCGAATTTTTTTGCAATTTAAATTTAATAGGTGAATAAAATGGTTAGCCAAAATGTTTGATTTTAAGTTAAATAAATATTTTCTTTTATATTTTCAAAAAAAGCAAACTCTTTATTAACTCGAATAGTAATCCCAAAAATTAGGTTAGTCTCGATTTATTAGCATGTAAAAAGATGAGAATTGATCATAATATTTCATCCTTACATCATTTTTAGGTTGATATTACTTTTTGAATTCAAAAGAGTTTTCTTTGTCCTAATTTTTTTATACGCTGGCCACTAAATAAACTTAATTTTGTTATAAATGCCATATTATCAATAAATCCGAAACTTAAACTATCTATATACAAACAATTAACAACCTTCCAACCGCCATAAGCTGAAGTATTTTTATCGACAACCTGTGTTTATTACACTGATACACACGTACAATTCTAATTGTACGAACTTGAATTCTAAACTAATTAACCTTAAAATACTTAGTTAAATAGTAGATTTGATCTCAAGTACATACCTGAACGAATAGCAATTATCGAGACTTTTAAGGGAGGGAGGGAGCGAGAGAGAGAGAGAGAGAGAGAGAGAGAGAGAGAGTAGACCTCGTGCTATTTTATTCCAAAAAAAAAAAAGTCAAACATGTTGAACAATTTTAAGATGGTGAGTAAATTTTAAGATGGTGAGTAAATTTTAAGAGATTTGGGGATCCCACCTCCGCACTATGGGATTGTAGGGCGGCCAAAACTACGTCGTTTTGTGTGTGCAACGATTTAGAATCACAACATTTTCTCTCTCTTGAGGTTATGTCAAGTTTAACATTCATATTTTTATTTTTTTGTGGGCCTTTTAAAAATCTAGAAAATTGTTTGCGACTTTAAATTTGTATAGGACAACATTAACTAATAAAATTCATCTATTTTTTAGACATACGCTTTTACAAAGTATCTTTAGACACGGACATTCACTAGTACTATTATAGGTGTGTTTTTGTGAGAAGTCTCCTAAATATAACAATGGGCATAATTTAGAATTTCTAAACACAATTGGCAATTTACACATCTTGACTCTTATTCTTATACATTGTAACCCTTCTCATCTCGAACGGACATTAGTTTTACGAAACCGAAGGAAGCCCAAAAATTAAGAAGTTTAAAAATGTGTTTAATTGTAGACTTTTTGTTTTGAGAACCAGATTTTAGGGCAAAAACTTCTACTCCTGAAATAAAAAAAACAGGGCTAGCTTCTACTCCTGAAATAAAAGAACCAGGTTTTGAAGAAAATAAACACCCACTTAAAAATGCTTAGATTTTGGAATTCAACAAATAAAACTAAGTTAAAATGACATAGTTTTGAGGAATTAAGTAGTAGCCCCACGGTTCCAGTCAGGGATCCCTGACTGGAACAAAATGGGTATTTGTTTTGTGTTGCAAATTATTTTGGGAAAATCCGAGCTGTCCAATGTGTTCAAAAGGTGTTTTCCAAGGTCCACGCGGGAAATCTTCAAAAAAAATACCGGGAAGGGCTTGATCCAAGCAGTTTTTTTAGCAAAAACTGTATATTTACAGTTTTGTGAAAAACAGCTTGGATCAAGCCCTTCCCGATATTTTTTTTTTGAAGATTTCCCGCGTGGACCCTTGAAAACACTTTCTGAACACATTGGACGGCTCGGATTGTCAAAAAAATGTTCGGATCATGGAGGTCTCCGGAAGTCCGGATCCCGGACTAGAACCGCCTTATAAGTAGTAGTCTCTTTGCACACACAAAACGACGTAGTTTTGGCCGCCCTACAATCTCGTAGTGCGGAGGCGCACTACGAGATCCCCAAATCCAATTTTAAGTGCTGACCTTGTGATTTAAATCAAGTTATATTGGTGCAGACTAATTTCTTTCCCTCTTGTAATCTTGTTTCATCCAGACGATCCATCCTTTTGAATTGTATACAAAAGTCAACCTTTTGGAAAGTCAACCTTTTGACTTTTAATTTCTTTTAAGAGAAAATCATGTTATAAAGATACACATTTATTTATTTCATGTTTTAGACTTCTAATTAATTTTCCATGGCGTAAAGATGAAAGTTAAAAAATAAAAATCGAGATCTTAACCAACCAGGGCTAGCTAGCCTAGGTAAGAGCAAGAGCAGCAGCTACGCTACTCCTCTCTTTTTCAGTGAAATGGAGAAGAAAAGCCCTGATTTGGAGCTGCAGCAGCTTCTCTACTGCCTTCGGTAGAGTTCCTCCATGAACAGTACCGCGCTACTTCTACTGAAGCACTGTTCCTAAGCAAACCATTATTTTATCATTTCTCCCACGTCTCTCTCTCCTCACCTACTTCGCCCCCTCCTTCTTCAACCCTTCTGGGTTTTGTTCAGATCTACGGCGGTGGAGTCCGAAAGATAGAGTGGTGGTCCGGCTAGTTGACCGGACTTGGGCAGAAAATAAGGGTTTCTCTGTGTGTGTGTGTGTGTGTGTTTTTGGGTTTTTGATCTGAAAAGGGAAAAAAATGGTGTTTTCTGGCTGCTACCATTCAACACCAGTAGATTCAGAAGGCTTGAAATTGAAGATCAAGTAAGGGTAGCAAGCAAGTAGAATGATAGGGCAATTCAAGCGAACAAATTTGTGGAATCAATTGGGGAATTAATTGGGAATTTGAAGATTTAGAAGTTGCAAACCAAGTGTCTGATGAAACTTCTGGGAATGGGGAAGACGAAGAAGAAACAAAGAGAAGAGGGGAAAATAATATTTTAAGAAGTTATAGGTAAAATAGAGAATCTGTTGGAAGAATGAAAGAAATTCTGTCACTCTAAAATACAATTAGGCACTGTTGAGAAGCAAGAATAGCTATGTGCTGCTGCACATGCTCTAAGCCACCTTTGTACATTCTCTATGGAGCGGTCAAGAATCATAGATGTTCTTTTTATCGTTAATTAGCTTATTTCTTCTTAGTATATATGAGGTTATTTCTTGAGTTATTTTGTATCGTGCTTGATTAGTTGCTGTGAACTTCACATGATTGTTGTAGTTTCTAGTTACTATAACTGGTTTAATATGAATTTCTTTACGACACAGAGTAATTTCTAACAGTTCCATATTGAAAATTTATATTTAAAAAAAAAATGATTTTCTTAAGAAATGTATAAGCAAAATAGGTAGAGTTAAAGAAGGTAATTTGGACTAAATTTATTACTCCATCTGTCCATTTTTAAGTGTGCTACTTAGTAAATATTACTTATTAAATAGACATGATCATTACACATTTTACATGAATCCGGGGGAGGTGCTTTGCACAGTGCTGTGCACTCCTCGCCCGTTCGATCGTGTTTTGGACGGTCTAAATTTTTTTTATTTTTTACCGATAAAAATAAATAATAAATAAATTAAAATTGCCGAACGCATCAAAGCCGTCCAAAACATGATCGGACGGCTGAGGTGTACACAACACAGTGCAAAAGCACCTCCCCCGGTCTAGTTTACATTAACTTTTATCTCAAATTTACACTTTTCACATCAACTTTTACCTCCCATTATCAAAATTATCCTCAATTTTTACTCGTTAACTCTTTTCCTACTAACTTTTCAAATGGCAAAATAATATTGTACAAAATTTTGCTCATTAATTTTCTTCAAAATACACAATTATTAAGCGACGGTCCAAAATGAAAAAGACGACACTAAAAAAGGGACGAAGGGAGTAATACATTAGCAGGACAATAATAAGCATTTGTGGTAGCTAGCAAAAATAATTTGATTTGTAAAATGGTGGGAAAAAAAATGACAATAATGCACTGCCGAATAATTTTCCCTAGCAAGACAATGACCATTTGTGGTAGTTAGCAAAAATAATTTGATTTGTAAAAGGGCGGGAAAAAATGACAATAATGCACTGCCGAATAATTTTCCCCCAAACAAACCCTTATAATTTAGTCCAACCACAGCTACTAAGCCTCACTTTTTACCTCCCACTGACAATAATGCACTGCCGAATAATTTACCTCCCATTATCAAAATTATCCTCAATTTTTACTCGTTAACTCTTTTCCTACTAACTTTTCAAATGGCAAAATAATATTGTACAAAATTTTGCTCATTAATTTTCTTCAAAGTACACAATTATTAAGCGACGGTCCAAAATGAAAAAGTCGACACTAAAAAAGGGACGAAAGGAGTAATACATTAGCAGGACAATAATAAGCATTTGTGGTAGCTAGCAAAAATAATTTGATTTGTAAAATGGTGGGAAAAAAAATGACAATAATGCACTGCCGAATAATTTTCCCTAGCAAGACAATGACCATTTGTGGTAGTTAGCAAAAATAATTTGATTTGTAAAAGGGCGGGAAAAAATGACAATAATGCACTACCGAATAATTTTCCCCCAAACAAACCCTTATAATTAAGTCCAACCACAGCTACTAAGCCAGCCCATCCCCAGCCCAAAAGCCACCACCTCCAACCACCGCCAACCACCGTCACATGCCCGTTAAAGTAGCGCCAAAAATGCATGCACCACCACCACTCGTCATTCCACCAAACCTCCAGGGGCTTTATCGTCATTACAGGCTTCTGCTATTTCCCGATGACGATAGCACGGGAGGATTTTACCTTTTTAAAACCCCCTCAAAACCCGTGGCCGAAACCTTTTGCTAAAGTACGCTGGGTGCGCACAGCTCTCCCGAGCCTTTTTTGCCTACGTGCCGATACGTGAGGTAATCAAACCCAAACGTGCACTCCTAAGAGAAGTGGCGCGCTTTCACGCCCCATGCGCTCGTTAGCATTAGTCCCCATTTTTCCCACCTCTTCCATTTCCCCCCCCCTTCCTCTCTCTGTCATGCTTTAACATACACACCGAAATCTGTTACACTGTCACAACCGCCCTCTCTCTCTCTCTCTCTCTCTCTAGGCATATACTTACATATACGTTGAGGTTGTCTACAGCTGCACCTATATACTTCTCTCAGTATATTCCGATTGCCATACACAGGTCAATATCACGAGATTTGAATCGCTTGTTATGGTTGCAAGAGGTCGAATCTGAGCTCTCATTCGAATTCGCTTTCATCACCTGTTCGTGTGCATCGATCAGTAGATTCTGAAGAAATCGAAAGATACAGAGTGGGTTTGAATTCGTTGGGTCGAAGTGAATTTTTTTTTTTTCCCGATAATCGGAGTGTTTGTGTTTTTTAATCATTGACTTCGAGTATAGGAGGAAGAGAAATGTGTTTATTGCTTCGTTTCTTCGACGACTCGATCATGATCTCCAGTAATTTGCAGCGGTTGTACGATCATCTCCGATTCGATTAGTTGTTTCTTACGTGATCTTGTTAGAGAGAAGTGATAAGATCGTGGATTGTTTTTTTTTTTTTGGTTCACGTGAAGGTTGTGAAAATGCCGCACAGAACGACTTACTTTTTCCCGAGGCAGTTTCCTGACCGTGGACTCGATTCGAAATCGCCGTTTGAAGTTCACGAGAGTCAAATGAAAGATAACTTTAATGGCGAAAGCGACTGGAAAGGTACATCAACGACGAAGATCTCAAAAGAAGCGACAAAGAGCAGTAGTAGTAGTAGCTTCACGGGTGATAGGATTCATGGAAAGCAATTGGCTGCTTTTGTCAACTGGTTGGCGGATAAAAAGGGAGAGAGAAGGTCCGGACACGTGAAGGTACGGTTGGATGACGACGGCGATGATCATCACGAGCACGAGCTCTTGATTCAGCCGGAGCAGCCACCGAAATCTGTTCCCGCCGTTAAATCCCAGGGGTTTGACCCGGCGGTCCCGTTTCAGAGATTATCGAGCGGGACTGAAAAAGAGCGGCGGTTTGAGCGGCAAACGTCGTCGTTTCAGGGCCTTTCGAGTGGGAGCAGCAGTTACCGTCTTCCGTCGGGAGATAATTCCGGTCCGAGAGAGCGGAGGTTTGAGCGGCAAAAGTCGTCGTCGTTTCTGGGGGTTTCGAGTGGTAGTAATTATTGTGGACCGGAGAAAAACCGGCGGTCGTCGCCGCGGGGGCTTTCGAATGAGAGTAATTATTGTGGGCCGGCAAAAGACCGGGGGTTTGAGGGGCAAACGTCGTCGCCGCGGGGGCTTTCGAGCGGGAGTAGTTATTGTGGGCCGGCAAAAGAGCAGCGGTTTGAGGGGCAAACGTCGTCGTCGTCGTTTCGGGGGCTGTCGAGTGGGAGTAGTTACGGTGGGAGTTCGTTTTCGTCCAGTGGTGTTAAGGATTCGAGGTCGACGGAGGAGGAGGAGAGGGTGGTGGAGGTGGAGAGGAGAGAGAGTACTTTGGCGGAGAGAACGAGGGACAGCTATTATTTGCAGCTTGCACTGGCTAAACGTCTCAGTGAGCAGTTCTCTCTTGCTAGTGAGCCACTGTTTTTGGAAGAGTACAGGGTGGAGGGAGCAGGTGGATGTGGATCTGCTGATGTTGAAACCGTTTCGTATAGACTCTGGGTACGCAAATCTCCCTCGATCAATAATTGCTGGTACTGCTAGTTTTGTCTACTTTTGCACCAGAAAAGCTACACTACACACACAAACAGTTTACGCTTTGCTTTGAATTTCTTACAGTTTTTTTTAAAAATTCACAGCTATTGGTATGAAGTTGGTAACCTTTGTGTAATTTAGTACTCCCTCCGTCCCTTTTGAGTGTCATCCTTATAAGAATACGTGTAATTTTAAATTCTTAAAAAATACATATTTCTTTATATAATATTTTAATTTTTTTATACCAAATTAAAGTGCGGACTTTAATTTGGTGCAAAACAAAATTAAAAACGTTCTACGGAAATACATTTTTTAACATCCACAAAAATACACGTTTCCCAAAGGTATCACTTAAAAAGGGACGACAGAGGGAGTAACATCTAATTTACAATATCTTTTTAGAAAGTTAGAAAACTCAGAAAATCAAGATATTCCTAGCATATAGTAAATGTCATATACTCTATGAAGTAAGGGGCAGGTTCCAGGGTACAAATTCTGACACATCAAAGCCCCACGTTAATAATCGGAGCCGTTCAATTTGTTTAATATTTTTAAGAGTTCCCGTAAGAAATCAACTCATTCAGATACCGGTAAGGGTTTGAGCGGTTCATCAAATATTTTTTTGTCAAATTTAGGGGAAGTCCTCACTGATATCGGAATGAATTGGTTTTTCACAGAAACTCATAAAAACATGTTTTAAATAAACGTCTCTGATCATTTTCGTGGGAGTCGTGGGACTCCAAAATGGGTCAAGGTTGCACACAAGATAGTGTACATTTTATGTCAAAAATTGTGTCCCCGGAACCGGCCCTATGAAGTAATAATGTACATGTGTTACGAATTTTTATACACAAGTTTTGAATTCAAGACTTCGAGAATGATACAAAATTTTATGAAAAATGTTAATTATGATTTTAAGGGGATTGATGGCTGCATGCCACCAATGCCGGGCATGCCGGTTTTGTACTGTACCCTTTTTTTTTTTGCAGTGTGTTAAAATTTTCCTTTCAGAACGTTATCATCAGCTTATTCTCCATTTATGAAATAGAGTATGTTTTAGCGGCACCTTGTATGTTTGTAAAAAAATTGTTTTAGTTTAGGAAAATCCTCAAGACAAGAAAAGCTGTAAAACCCATCAACTAAACAAGTTTTTTTGGGTTTTTTTTTTTTAAAGAGAGATGATTTTCGTGACTTTTTTTTTTTCCTTCTTACAGTTAGTGTACTTTCTAAATGTGCTTTGGAGGTTGTCTTGCGTGTAATTTAAGCACTGAAAGACATGAAGTGCATTTATAGAAAATCGAGGTGCGAAAATCGTTTCCCGACAAAGGAATCAGAAAAACAGGATTCAGAAAAAGGTCTTGCTGTCTTATCTCAAGTTCTACTCTTTTGTGGTGATCCAGTGTCATTGTCAATGTCCTTGATATGCCAGTATATTTTTTGTTTTATTGCTATTATTTTTGGCAAGTATTGCTATTATTTTGGCAAGTATTCTGGCTGTAAGGCTGGGCATCATGCACCCTAATAAGTTTTTGTTCCCGGGAAACTTCTTTACTGAACTGGTTTTTAAGAAGCGATAATCTTACAACTTGGGAATACTGGAAAAATGTTTAGATTCTCTATGCAAAAAACGAAAAAAACATTTGGGGAAGTGTTTACGAGCTTCTCATTGTCTTTGTCTACGAAAACACAATAAATGGAAACAAATAGTAAATGAAATGGCCAAGACATTGGTTATGTAGATTAAGTTGTTAAAGCAGGCTAGTTTGAAGCGAAACGTTCATACCTGTGTGGCAGTCTTACTGTTTTGTCCATCCGTTCCTATATGTCCAGTGGCTTCAATGGACATTTTACCTCTACTTTAAAGACCGGCCCATATGAACTATTACAGGTTGAGTCACACTCGTATTGGTTTGAACAAATGACCGGAAGCTTTGATTTCAGAAAGTAAAGCAAACATGGATAATACCATGATGTGGGGCTGGTAGAACCTAAGTAAAACATTAGGCTGCCCTTGCTATTATATGCTCCCGTAAAACGGAAGTATAGTTGACTTAGCAATTTGGGATGCGCATCCAACATTGAATGGATGTTGGATGTCGCTTGATCTCCGGTTTCAAATTTGAAAATGAAAATCAGCGTCTCTCATGACCTGATACCATAACTTTCTCATTAAACTGTCAACATAACCATTATCAGACTTGCAATGAGGAAAACTGTACGACATTTTTTGTTAATCGGTGACCAGTTAAGGTTTCGGAAGTCGAGAAAAATGCATAACCCTTAGTTTTAGAGCTAGCGTGTATGCGATTAACAAATTCTCAACCGTGTCACCCATTTCCCCATACTTGGACTTTCCCCTGTTAGTAATCCGATACCCAATTTGAACTAACATGGAAATTGATGTTTAGCTGCATAAACTCTGCTTGGCCGGCCCTCGATTTACTAACAGATGCCCATAATCATCTATTTTTCAGGTTAATGGATGCTTGTCTTATGCTGATAAGATCTCAGATGGATTCTATAACATTCTGGGAATGAATCCATATCTTTGGGTGATGTGCAATGACTTGGAGGAAGGTAGACGGCTACCATCTCTAATGGCACTTAAAGCTATTGAACCCAGTGATTCGTCAATGGAGGTTGTTCTTGTGGATAGATATGGGGATACACGACTTATGGAGCTAGAAAATAAAGCACAAGAACTTTATTTTGCTTCTGAAAGTACGTTGGTGTTGGTGGAAAAGCTCGGAAAACTTGTTGCTATCTATATGGGGTAGGTGTCAACATTCTTCTTACTTTTTAGCTTATTGGTTCATTTTTGTCTCTTTCTTTACAAACCTGTTGATTATGTTGAATTTAAGGGGCAATTTTCCGGTGGAGCAAGGTGATTTGCAAACGCGCTGGAAATTGGTTAGCCAGAGACTAAAGGAGATACAAAAATGCATTGTCCTTCCTATTGGCAGCGTTTCTGCAGGACTCTGTAGGCATCGTGCTATTCTTTTCAAGGTTAGGACACAAACTTCTTATTTCAAGGTGAAATGATTTCTGCAGTGGGATCAAGCTTCCACTTGGTTTATAAATTAATGTTCTCTCTCTTTTTTTCTGTTGGTTTAATCTTCTTGGTACCACTGTTAAGAAGTACCCTTGGGTTCAGTACTCCTTCCAGGCTGTAGAGGCATACCCATTGTCAAGTAACAGGATTTTTAAATGACTTTGAGCTACATTCCTTTGCATAAGTTATCCCCTGATTCGAGGACTATAAAGCTGCGGAAGGCCTTGATCTCCGAGTGGCATGAACTTCACTGAATACGATCAATAAAATATTAATTAAGTACCAATGGATCGTTTGTACAAGGTGGAGATTTAAGTATGAGTTCCATAAGGGTTTCAGTTTATGTAGTTTGATCATATCCCGTTACTTCTCTCTCTCTCTCTCTCTCTCGGTAGTATTGTAAATTTCTTTCATGTTGAAGTAGTTCATCTAATTACACAGCTTTATTACACGTGACGTTGCACTATACCAAACATTTTGGCGGGACACAAGCAGCACTTGTTATTGAGTCAAGCAAAGGGTAATCAAAAAACATGCAGATGGAGGGGCTATGCTGGACTTAGAATCCGAATTCTGATATGCCAAAGTAATGAGTTTGTCTTAATAGAGGTGTGGATCCAAGTTTGCTCTGCAAAGATATTATAAATCTACAATGTGTCTCTTATAAATGTAGATAACCGAACACCACTTCTTGCCAACTAAGGTTATCGGTTATTGCAGCAGAAGCAGTGAGGTTTTGAGATACCCTAAATTTTACTTGATTAAACCGGAATTCATATTAAAGTCACTCTTGTGGCACTTAAGGATGTGTACACAGTACATGTATTCGACTGGTATAATGGTACTATATAATCATGAGTAGCTCCTAACGTGCTTTATTTGTTTGGTACTCTGACTGGATCGGTGGTTGGTTGCTGGTTACATCACTCCCTGATCTTTGACAGTAATTTAAATTTAACAGTTCAGTAGTTTTACCTCCTAGCTTTTGGTTCTCAGTCAAGTTTTTATTCATTTCCAAGTGACCAGCGGACCGGTTGTGCACTAAACTGTTGTTCAGTTGAGTTTTTTTGGTAGATACATATGCTCAAATAGCTAAAAAAAGGTAAATTCAACCAGCTCTTGCAGTAAGTTGAGGTCGAACTAATGAGTCCATGTGACTCAGTGGGGAAGGATCAGTCGGATTGAATATTCAAGTTCTCTGGCATGCATGAGGAGTTGTTAGTATATATGTGGAGATCGAACAACAGAACTATATGTACCATTATGTAATTTGGCTTGTTATAGTTACAAAGAATATGAAGCAGATATATTTTATCATGAAAGACAAGGAATTTGTTCTTCCTTTTTATGACCGTTTTATTTATAATTATCCAGAATTCTTGCTTTTCTGTGAATAAACGTGGGAGTGGATGTTTGCTGGATATTTTGGTTAGATTGTACACAATTTGATAAGACGTTATGCAGGCAGAAAGAGACCAGTAAAATAACAGGTGATTGTCTTATCAATTGCAGAAATTGGCTGACTACATAGGTCTTCCTTGCCGGATTGCTAAAGGTTGCAAGTATTGTGTCGCAGATCATCGGTCTTCCTGTCTTGTCATTATTGAGGATGACAGGAGCTTTGCAAGGTACTGTATTTTCTTCCATTCCTTAACTCAGTTGAGGGCCTTGAGACAAAAAAAAAAAAAAGGGAAATTAAAAATTAAGGCTAGTGAGGGGTGCATTCAACAAACAATAAAATGTAGAGTTGGAGACCACTTGGCTATTGAAGCCAAGTGTTAGTGGTTTAATTATGCGTTTAGTTTCCAGTATTGATTTCGGTTCACGTGTTTCGCCCATTAGAATCCTTGAGAAGTCGTTTCCAGGATAACAATCCAACTTGTTGCAGTAGTTGTTGCATTGTCTAATGTACTATCTTTTAATTGAGGTGATACTGTTGCCTTTTCTCATATGCTTGATATATCAAATGATAGAGTCCATAGGCCTTTATCCATATTTTTCAATTTTACATCTCCTTTCTTTAGTCATTTTTGTTTTATGACCACATAAATTTCGTAACAGGGAGTATGTAGTTGATCTAGTTGGGGAACCAGGAAATGTCCATGGTCCAGATTCCTCCATCAATGGAGGTTTACTTTCTTCGGTGCCTTCACCACTTCAGATTTCTCATCTTAAAGAATTCCAGCAGCCTTACATGGATAATTCAACGGAGAGCCAAATCCTAAACAAAAATCATGCATGTGGCGCTCCTGAAAATCTCCTGAATTCAGGTATGTCATATTTTACATACCCATGATGAAGGGCTTGGATGAATCATTCATGGTGAATGCATAGAAGTTAATTGGGATGTTCGCGTTCAGATAACTTAGTTTGTCTTCTCTTTGCAGGCAGTGAGGATGGTCATACAATGGAAGATATTGGCTTATTTCACAATAATAAAGAGGCCATGTGTATTGCTAGTGATCAAGTTTGTGGAGGAAGTGAATCGAGAGATGAATATTGTAGACCTGGTCAATCAGTTGTCGTACATCGCACTTGGAGAAAAGAGATCATTGTATCCGGAACTCCACTTAAGAGCAATGGCATCAGAAAACCCAACCTAAAGTTACCTGGTCAATCAGATCTCGTGGAAGCCAAGAGTGAAGTTGAGAATCAAGGCACTTTTCATTCAGTTACTATACCAAGATACTTGAACCTTGAGCCTTCTCTTGCGATGGATTGGCTTGAGATCTCGTGGGATGAGCTACACATCAAGGAGCGTATTGGCGCTGGTATTCCTTGTCCTAAATTTCCAGAAATTTTTTGAAGTCTTGAACTATTGTTGTGTTGGGAACAATTGCACTGGATGTGAAATACTCTATATTCCTATTTCAGGTTCTTTTGGGACAGTGCATCGCGCCGAATGGCATGGTTCGGTTAGTATTTTGTACCCTTTAATTCACCATTGAGTATCCGCTCTGTAAATTCTTGTATGAAGCTTTGTTTGTTGACTGATTGAGTTGTGAAGTTGATGTATGCTAAATATTTTGATTGCAGGATGTTGCAGTCAAGGTTCTAACAGTCCAGGATTTCCGTGATGATCAGTTGAAGGAATTTTTGAGGGAGGTGAGTATTTGACAAATTAAACATTGAATTTCGACAAAATGTTTTCTGCTTCTGGCTAAGTAACTGTAAATGTGAGCATTACAGGTTATACTTGAAAGCCATTTACATCTACCTAATTTTTAACTTTTTTATTTGTGCACAAATCTGTGTGAAAAATCCATGAAAGCCAGCAACAAGGCAACAACTGGGGAATTTTGAGCTACTGTTAGGATAATACTTTAACAATATAGGCCTGTTGTTTTTTGGCTATTCCTTCCGGTTTATTTTTTCCTTGTGCTTTAGATTTGATGTGCACGTCAGGCAGAATCAGTCCAAATGATTTCCTATCTGTCTTCATAGCTCTAGAATGTTTCAGTTCATGCATACCACTGAGTTGCTATAATTTTGCATGTCAGCGTATCTCTTCGGCAATCTATTTTGGAGCCTGTTTTTTATGGTTACTTTATTTGTAATTCCCATTTTTAGGTTGCGATAATGAAGCGTATCCGGCATCCTAATGTGGTTCTCTTCATGGGAGCAGTTACACAACGCCCGCATTTGTCAATAGTGACAGAATATCTTCCAAGGTGATGGCTGTTGAGATTGCAATTTCCTTGCTTAACGTTAAAAAGAACAGCCCTTTCCTGGTTCTAGTGACTGTAAACTAAATCCGAAGTTTCGTGGAACAGGGGTAGTCTCTTCCGGCTCATACATAGGCCAGATGCTGGGGAAATTATGGACCAAAGAAGGCGGTTGCGTATGGCTCTTGATGTGGTTTGTACTATTTCATTTTATAGGTTTTGCACTTTAATAATGTTAATCTTGTGCTTGGATTAATATATATGGCTCTTGATGTGGTTTGTACTATTTCATTTTATTGGTTTTGCACTTTAATAATGTTAATCTTGTGCTTGGATTAATATTTGGTTCTGTACTGGATGCAGGCCAAGGGGCTTAACTATCTTCACAATCTTAACCCTCCTATAGTTCATTGGGATCTCAAAACCCCAAATTTGCTGGTTGATAAAAATTGGACTGTCAAGGTACATATTGGATGTTATCTTTTTCCCCTCAGACATGTCACAAACTTTAATCTTCGTCTCATCCATTCTACTCAGGTATGTGATTTCGGGTTGTCCAGATTCAAAGCAAACTCTTTCATATCGTCGAAATCGGTTGCTGGGACGGTAAGTCGATCTCTCTCTGTCTGAAATATATTTGTGATGGTAAAGAATTTGATGTGGAGAAAGGTCTGACAGAGTTATCTAAGAAGCTAATTGCCTTCGTTTCCCAAACTTAAGGCCAACACAAAAACAAAAAAAAAGAACCCCACCTACCCCCTCCAAAAAAGAAAAAAAAGAAAGAGAAGGCAATCCAAAGTCATGTGGAGCTATTTGCTCCTATCCCTATTTGTGAAAGGTTTAGTATATTATGTTTGCGTTGATATTGTGCATATCTTTGAGAATCGCACCCTCACATTCTGACCAAGGAATGGAAATGACTAGACTTAAAGTATTTGCAGCATGAAGTTGTGGCTGCTTTTTCTTCTATTTATTTTCTTTCCTTTTGCCCCCCTATCATCAATGCCAGGCTTCCTCTCCACCCTTGAAAAGATATTGTGATCAATATTTTGCAGGTTGAGAATTTTCTTCGCAGGACATCAATCAGCATGTAACTCTCTTGCTTTTCATTTCAGCCTGAATGGATGGCCCCCGAATTCCTTCGAGGAGAGCCATCAAATGAAAAGTCTGATGTCTACAGTTTTGGTGTGATTTTATGGGAGCTTGTGACCATGCAACAACCATGGAGTGGACTTGGTCCTGCACAGGTATATCCTTATGAACTATGTTATGGGTACTCTTCTGAATAGATAAATATCCATGCCAGGCACTCGAGACCTGGGTGAGTAGATTTATCCAGCTTGAGTGCTTTGAAGTTGGTCTACAAGCAAATTTAGTATTTAGTGTTAACCTCATAAGTGTGCATAGAATTCGGATGAATGCTCTATTTAGTTTGTAATGAAGGGTGATGTATTTACTATCCAATTTTCTTTGAATTCACAATTTTTCTAATCAGGCGAAATCACAAAATGTAAATAGTAGGGCATTTTTATAAGTTTGTCAATAGTCTATTTAGGACAAAGTAATGTATTTGGGGAAAAGGGAATGCAAGAATAATTTCCCTTATAGAAATATTTTTTGTGTGACCATGTTTCCAGGGACGTACATTTTATTACGCATTTAAATATACACGAACCTACACTTGTGCCAGAGTCCATGCAAAAAGGATAATAGTACGAACACTGATATATGCTTTTACGGTAGCTCCTTATTTTTTGTTTGCATAATTTTCGTCATCTCCTCCTTGCCATCATGGTCATTGGGCCATGGCCATGCAATGCTTGTTGAGTTACAATAATTTTCTGATCAACAATTTTCATACTCAGGTTGTTGGGGCTGTTGCTTTCCAGAACAGAAGGCTTGCGATCCCACAGAATACATCCCCAATATTGGCTTCCCTCATGGAATCTTGCTGGGCGGAGTAAGAATATTCCACTAGTTCCAATTGCTGCTTTCAAAATCGTCTGAAAACGTTATAAATTCGAGTTTCTTTTGAAATCTTCAGAAAACGTTATAAAAAGTGATAAGCAGTGCCTTTTTCAGAATGCTTAACAGAACTTATGTGTTGGCTTTGGTTGTTACCCACGTTACCATCTATTGGGATAGAAAAACACAGATTCCCATCTCAATTCTGCAGGGTATTCCACGTCGTCTTTACTTGTTTCCTTGTCCTAGAAGTAATTTTCATGTACTCGTGAGGCAATATTGACCATCCAGTGGTCATTTCTCGGAGCTTAGGCTTACCAATCCCATGTCGCTTATGTGAGACTATATAGTTTCTTACTAATGGGTCAGCGAATCCAACCGGGCTTGTGGATTGCCCGGACCGTCGGTTACTTTGGATAAATATCTGTTTTGGCATACTTTACAAGAGAAAATTTGATTCATTAGCTTATTAAACATCTCCAAAGGTGTAATCAAGAGCAGAAGCATAGCTTCTTGTCTTCTCATTTGTATTGCCGGTTCATTACCCTACCATCCTGCATTCCTGCTCCCTGTTTTATTATTGGATATGCACCTTTTTCAAAAATCTTTTGGCAACTTTTTCTCAAATGCTTTCTAACAGTATTAATGTCCTACTTTTTCTTGACAGTGATCTGGCGCAGCGCCCCTCCTTCGCTAGTATAGTTGAAACACTGAAGAAGTTACTAAAGTCTCCGCTGCAGCTAATGCAGATGGGAGTCCCGTAAAAAGTACTCCTTATGCTCTACCGCGGAGTATTTCATAACCCTCGGATGATTTTGGAGGGTCTAATCACCCATACTTACAGACGTTACAGTTTATGGTAACTTCTACCCCATTTTCTGGCCATATATTAAAGTTGAAGCCTGGAAATGTAAGAGCAGATAAGTTAGATCTGCGTTTTGTAAGGTTATCTGTGAGTACGTGATATCCTCGTCGACAAGCTCATTTCTCAAGGGCAAAAGTCCGCATTATTTACAAAATTGAAACCGTAGCTTCTGTGGATGCTACTTATTGGCCTTCCAGTGTTGTAATGATGGGGTGAAACTCCTGAGACATTTAGGAAGTCGGAAAAACTTTATATTTAATCGGTTGAATTAGATGTTCGTCGCATCCGTATATATGCTCTCCTGTCTCTCTCGCTCACATCGATTATATATATGCTCTATGGTAAAAAATAGGATCTCAAAATGATTTCTTTACGAATAAATAGGAGAGTGAATTGATGTGCAGGGGCAGCGTCATGTGGTACTACCGCATTCTTTACCATCACATACTGAGAAATCATGCAATGCTCTTGGAACATACTGAGAAATCATGCAATGCTTTTGGAAAAAGGTCATGTGACACTCAAATTAAGTTGTGATTGATAAATACGGGGAATTATTTTTCAAAAGTGGACTTAGTGGTAATTGTCCCATTTATAAATTTTGGTAGTGATATTTAGAAGGACAAATTGAAGGGCGGGGGGACATGAGACCCAAGACACGGATGTAGTGTTCTATAATTTTTTATTTTTATTTTTTATAAATTTCTATCAAATAAGATTCATATTATATATTTAAAATTTTATATATATTTAAAATAATAGGAGAGTAATTTTTTGAGGTGTCCAAAATGGAAAAAATAGATACAAAATTTGAGACAGACGGATTATTTTTCTTATCCGACCTCTCCAACATATTAGTGCATGTTCTCTAAGGGCATCTTCAACCCACTCTCCATAACTCCATTCTTGCCTCCATTCCTCCATTTTGGAGGAAAACCTCATCCCAACCCATCCTCCATTTTCTCCTCCATTTTGGAGAATTGTTTTTCACCTTCCAAATATGGAGGATCAAAAAAAATTGGAGGATCACCTCCATTTCACTATTCATCCTTCCAAATTCCTCTTATGTCCTTTTTTTGTCCTCACCCTTTAATGATACAACCAATATGTTTGAGAAACGGAGGAATGAAGATTATTGGATTGAAGCTCACATGAATAGTGAAATCCTTCAAATTCACTTTTTGGATATAAAATTATATTTTGATCCTCCAAAATGGAGGAATGGAGATTTGTGGGTTGAAGATGCCCTAAGGGGTTGATTAAGTGGGATTGAACAAGCGATAAGTGCTTTACCATGAGGTCACATGTTCGAATTCCACGGAGGTTAACCATCCCAAATCATGGATCATGGGGGATCGTTACCTTCAAGCCCGAAATTAATCGAAGTGTGCGTAAGCGAGATTGGGGGATCCTGTCGTGTACTAGGTGCATGGCACGGTGCCATGCACCCTATCTGGCTGTCCGTTGCAAAAATGCATGGCTCGGATCAAATCCAACTCACGGGCCGTGCATTTTCACAATTCCCGGTTGGATGGGGTGCATGACACGGTGCTATGCATCTAGTGCATAGTAGGGATCCCTTGTTCGCGTAAGCAGGCCCGGACATTCAATTATTATAAATGAAAAAAAAAACACATATTAGTGCGGGGTTTCATGCACATACGGTGTCCCAATAGCACAACATAATACGTCCCTCAAGGTTTTCCTTTGGACTTCCTTTTGTTTGGCAAAACAAAGGCTTAATGACTTTTTTGGTCCCCAAAGTATGACTCTAGTGCCGATTTGGTCCCCAATATATCTATTTGAATTTTCTAGTCCCCAACGTTCCAATTTTGCGTTCAATTGGTCCCTCCCCTTAACGCTGTTCGCTCTCTCTGTAAAAACTGGGGGCACCATGGGTATTTCAACCCCCATCCTCCTTAATCAAACCTAGCCATTTTCCCCAAAAATCAAATACCCAAACATTTTCGATTTCTTGGAGGAGGTTATAGAGGAGGAGAGAGGTGGTTTTGGATTGTTGGGGGATAATACGGCTAGTGGGTGCCTTATTATTACCCACCGATTGTGTAGCCAGCGGAGGGTGTGGCGGACGAGGGGCGATGGGCAATCTGCATTACACCAAAAACTCCATTACAACAAAAACTCCGACCCTTCCGGGTAATCTGCCTCGACTCTAGGCCATCTTCTACTTTGATGCCAACGTCGACGCGTCGCCGACGAGTCCATACTCCCATGGTGGAGGCGGATTTCGAGTTAAACAGCGGCCTTAATGTCGCGGGTAAAGGTTTTGGACTTGATTTGGAGTGTTGGGTTTCCGATCGGTGGTGGGCCAGTGGCGGCTGTCGAGTTCTAGAGTTTTGGCGAGAACATATGTGTGTGTACATCAGATATATACATGTATGTACATAGTGTATATATATGAGTTGTATATAGTGTATATATTTTAACATTTTAAAAAGAGAAATACCCATGGAAAATGGCGTTAAGGGGAAAAAATGGTTGTGGAGTTCTAGAGTTTCGGTGTTTGATTTTTGGGGAAAATGGCTGGGTTTGATTGAGGAGAAGTGGGGGTTGAAATACCCATGGTGCCCCTAGTTTTAAAGGAGAGAGTGAACGGCGTTAAGGGGAGGAACCAATTGAACGAAAAATTGGAACGTTGGGAACAAGAAAAATCAAATCGATATATTGGAGACCAAATCGGCACTGGAGAGATACTTTGGGGACCAAAAAAGTCATTAAGCCGCAGAACAAAGATGGCCAATCTCCTGCCATACATCGCTGGCCGTCGTCAATGCAGTCAACACGTGCCAGTTGAATCCATCGCCCAAACCTAGAGAGAGAGAGAGAGCGAGCGAGATAGAATACATTCCGATCGACAATTGCACAAACCTAGAGCGAGAGAATTCAATTCGTTTTCCATTCACTCCGGTCGATTAATTGCTCACAACCTAGAGAGAGAATCTGTTTTCCAGTTACACCGATCGAGTTGATTTCTCAGACAGGCAGGGAGAGATGGTGATCGATATACTTATACAGATCGGACTGATTCTGGTAACAGTATTTATGTTTCTAATCATGCACAACATCCCGCAAAAGGCCTTCGCCAGGTTCCGTGCATACAGAAGCCGAGCCGATACCCAAGCCAAGCAACACTTCGTTAAGGGCGCTCAGCTCTTATCCAGAGCCCAAGCCGAAGCTGCTGCTGGATCGGACAACAAGGACGCTGCCATGGCTCTGGCTAAGTCTGCCGCAGAGGAAGCCGATAAAGCCATCGCCATCGATCCGAGAGACGCTGCGGCTCACATTCTTAAAGCCATAGCTCTAGATCTCCAGGTAATGGAACTGAATTTTCTGACTTCCATTTGTTTTCGGCTTAATTTCTGGGATTTTACTTACGATTTCTGAGTATTGATATGGAGATTATGCAATCTAAAGTTGACAATCGTTACATTCTTGGTCAGAGCATGATTGTTGGTAAGAGCATGATTTAAAGAATTTAAGCCAAAAATTGAGTTGAAGCTTCGATAGGAGCATGATTGTTAATTTGGTTGTTTATAATGTTTAGGGTTAGGTGAGATAAAAGGCCTGGGATCTGAGCATAGAAGCTCTGATACCAAATGATGTAATCAAGTCAAAGTATAGATTGATTGAGAGAGTGAAATCCCTAAAAGGTAATACAAAGAGTTTGAGCTTTAATATCTATTGAAAAACTACACAATAAGAGACCTAGACACCTATTTATAGGATCAAGCATTAACACTGAGGACGCTAAAATGACAAAAATACTCTCAATTCTACTGCATCAAAAGCAGCTTGGGATGCCAAAAAGAGTAGAGCTCCTGAAATTTCTTGGTATACTGTAGTGTGGTTTCCTCATCATGTTCCAAGGTGGGCTATGTGATCCAATGGATGACTATTCAAGAAAGAATATCTAAAAAAGTTATATAATACAAAGGTGGGGGATTGTAACAGATAGTACCTATGTGGTTTGCAGCTTTGGTGAAGAATGCATTGTCACCTCTTGTTTGCCTGTCCTTTTTCCTCTCAAAGTTTGGTCACATGCTAGCAGGGAATGGAGCTCAAACGAGATACTTATCCGTGGTAATGCGATTGACTGGATTAAGATTGTTAGAGGAGGAAAGAAGCTGCAAGATATTATGTTCAAGCTTTCTTTTGCAGCTGCAATATATCACTGGGTGGGTGGGTGGGTGGGGGGATTTTCAAGCATAGGGCCAATGATTTGACAGGGGGTTATTGCTAAGAGATAGAAGACGTTAGAGCATGCGTAAGCTCATGGATATATGCAAGGTCTAATGCAAATAGGTTGTTTGTGGCTGGATTGGTAGATTTCCGCTTGGATTTTTTCCTGTGGGATCTTGGTCACTGGGCTTTAGTTTTTGGTTTTGATGTCGGTTAATCACTGTATTTTCTGCTTAATCACTGTATTTTTCTGTTTGATTGTATTTCATTTAGCTTCTATTCAACTACATAAGTTTGTCATTTTTTCAAATGATTTCAATTTCGTTTTCGACTCTTTCAAAATAGTTTCAAAATGCTTCCAGTATGCTACCGTTTTCTATATTTGCTGACGCAACATACAGTAATGATACTTGGATATCTGCAGGGCTTCAGGACCTCGGCTCTCGACTCGTTTGATGTCGCGCTGTCTCCAATTGCGGCAAAGTCTCTTTCCAGTGCGGAGAGGGGAGACGCTCTTTTCAAGAGGGCGAAGTTGAAGGTGGCCATGAGTAGTCAGGGAGAGCGACTTGACTCAGCAATTGCAGACCTGGTAGAGTCGGTAAAGCTGAGGAACGATAATGCAAAGGCGTACTGCTTTTTGGGTGAGTGTTATGAGAAGAAAGGGATGGTGGAGGAAGCGAAGGCAGCGTATGAGTCGTCGACTAAGGTTCAGCCCATGACTGCCGCGGCAGCTATAGAGGCACTTAAACGGTTGAGTTCATAGACAAGGAAGAGGGCTCGAGCTATTTTTTGACGAACAAGATCATCCCATTAATATAAAAAGCAAGGACACTACCGGTCCGAAATACAATAAAAAGCAAAACAAAAACGAAAAACAAACAAAAAGCTGCTCAACTCCGATGTCGGACCCAGGACTCCGCTTGTGGAGGTTCACCAATGGATCTTGCTCCTGCAGCAGGCCCTTCGTAATCCCACATGTTTTTTTCCGTATGTACATTTTGTTATTTTTATTTGATTGTAACTTTGATTTCTTATCATATTTCTTATAGCAATCAATTGCTGTTGGCTGTGGTGTAACACAATAAATAATAAGTAGTACATCACAAGGCTGTAAAGAATCTGAGCTGACTCGCGTTTTCTAAGCTTAATTCAGGAAAAAATTATGAGTTCCAAAAATGTATTCAGATTTGGCTTTTCATTATTCAAGTCAATTATTGAACCCAACTTTAATCAAACTGATCATGAGCCGATCTTGATTAGTTTGTTATATGTACCGTAAAAATGTATGGACCTAAGTGAATTAAGGAAATTTTCTTACCCTTTGCTGGGAAATTTTCTTACCCTTTGCTATGAAATTTTCAGTCCCGGGTGGGCACGGCCACCTAGTGCCTTTTGGATGGCCCAAATTTTTACCTCTCTCAAATCTGGACCGTCCAAAACACTTTTGGAGGGCTGAGATATGTGCTCGGGCACCACTTAGGGCGGTGCCCACTTGGCACTGAAGAATTTCTCCTTTACTCATTTGACTGATTTGAGTCAATCACAATTGAGCTTATTAAGGATCAGAACATGAATCTGAGGTTCTAAGCATCTTGAACACACGCGATGGTTTACCAAATATGTACCATGTTGTGACCATGGCCTTCACAAATTTTCTCAGCTTCTTTGGTTGCATACCACAAACAAAGTGCAAACATTAAGCAAAGATGCCCAAATCGATAAACGAAAAAGTGTCCCATAGTTACAAGAGTTAGTTCGGTCGGTTGGTAGATTTGCTTCCCACACACAATTGACCGGGTTCAATTCTTGAGGTCAGACCGCTGAAAGTACTTTTTGTGAATCTCCTAGTCCCTGCCTTTGAACGGGACCAAGGAGGGGATTAATCGAGGTGCGCGTAAGTTGGCCTGAACACTCCTGAATGTCGAACCCAAAAAAATGCGTCCCATACTACTCAAATTTAACAGGGCAAAGCAAAGATTACGTTATTGACACAATCTCATTAACATAGGAAACAACAAATGATAACAATGTGACTGATTCACATATCAAAGAAGACCAGAGGTTGAGAAAAATGGAGGAAAACTATCAAAACACAAATGTTGAAAGGAGTATTATGTCTTCAATGAGTGGTGAACCGAAGTCTAACAGTTTAGTTTACAAGAAATAGGTTAGAAATGGTATACAAAATACAAGAACTTCGGTATGGAAGAACAGAGATCACTGCAGTTCTACACCGTCGAGCCATTTAAGTGAAGGCATCACTTTCACCAGAAATAGCTTAAAATTCTCTTCCGCAATCACATTCCCGATAATTTCTAACTGTGTCAACTTCAAGTCTTTAAATATTGAAAACGCTTCCCAGCAATTTGTGAAATCAATACCATCGATTGGATTCCAATCGCCGAAATTCCAATCACCTCCTACAGTATGGTTAAGGGGAGAAGAACACGAGTACCTTCTTGTGTCGACCGAGTGTGCACCAATCTCATTGTACGAGATATTCAAAGCTTTTAATGATTTCAGCAGTTTCAGAGGCTCCAGAGCAGAAAAACTACCAATTTTGTTGTTACTGAGGTTCAAGCAAGAAAGAAGCTGCATTGCCTCTAATCCTGTCATAAAGAACAGATACAAACACTCAGTTGCTTCCATATAAAAGTAATCAGCAAATGCTGCCGAGAAACCATCAAGAGCCCTGTTCCACAGTACTAATGCGAATCGGGAGTAAGCTGATGACCAGGGCACAGAAAAAAGAAAAAGAAAAAAGGAGCTGCACTCGGTATCTATGACACTTTGATGCTTTATCACGACTATTGGCCCGGCCCCCATCCTGATAGAGGTTCAACAACGATTATTTGTCGACTTTTGCCCGGGTAGATATTAGTCAATAAACTTCTGATGGTGAATTTCGAGAGAGACCATACAAAACACATTGATAGATGGGGCCCAGTCAAAGGGACTCCCAAATTTGTGGTACGCATGTTGAGATAAACACATACTCTCTGTTTTGGTATTGAAATCTTACATGTCAGAAAAAAGTTACTCACTCCACCCAATTTTGTTTGCCCTTTTTTTGCAGTCATCCCTTAACCAAATCAACAAACAACATATCTTTCATGATTGAATTTTGATCCACCAACCAAATAAATTCAATTAATCATTTATTTCTATCGATTGGTCGAAAGAACTCAAAAGTTCATTCATGCAACAACATTATTTGTTGATCCTACCTTTTTTTTTTTTTTTGATCAGCAAAAAGAATATTTGTTGATCCTATTAAAGGAATGACAATTGAAGGAATGCCAAATAATATGGGAAGGAGGGAGTAGATGACTTTCCTATTCATATAGCATAATGATAGCAATTTATTAGTGACTATGGAGAATAAAAGGAACTAACAGCAGTTTACCTTCAACTGAGTGAAGGTGGTTGTGGCTGAGGTCTAGCATTTGGATCCACAATAATTGTTCAATAGAACCAATTCGTGATAACGAAAGATTACAAAGTCGCAGACAAATGTAACTATCAATGCTCGAAGGTGACGAGTCTCTGTAATGATAGCAATGCCTCAGCAAAGATTCTGGAGTGGAGGTCAACTGTAGAAGCACAAAAAATTAGAGAAGCTGATTAATTCAAAACTCATTTACCTTTATCAAGATTTCAGATAAATCTTTGACATGCAACTTTCCAACATTATCCGCTAGAGATCTCCAAGTAGTAATGAATATCCCAGAGGAATGTGAGGCCAAAACAGAACAAATATAGCTAGATTTAGGTCCGCGATGTAAACAGTTACCACAGATTCTCAGACAAGATAGCGACATAATTCAGCTGGACATAAATTAATAGGTGGTGGGACTATAGTCAACAATAAACCAACTATAAGAACAGATCAAAAACTATAGACTCGAACTAGGTTTCCTTCTCTCTTTTTTTCTGATCCTCGAACTAGGTTTCCTTATACTTAGGATGTTAGACAAACTTAAAAAAGGACCCTTGCAAATCTGTTTACTTCAGAATACAAAAGAGAAGAGTCATTCACCTGCTGCAACAAGATTAAGCTGTATTCATCCTTGTAAAATTGAGAATGTGGTGGGTCCACTTTCATCAGATCACTATACAACTCCAAAACTTCTTCAAAATGGACCACCTCGTTAGAATTTGAAGTTTTTTTGTACAATATCATTGCATCGAGTGCGGTCAACAATCTTGCAAGTGTAAGCTTTCCAATTTTACTGCACTAAGCACAAGGGAGAAAATATGAGGAAATTGGACAAAAGAAAACTTTCTTCAACTTGATAACTATGAATCCTACTTACCAATCTGTCTCCGAGAGCAATTCCCGGAAAAGAGAGATCTCGTTAGCTACGGTCTCTGCATTCCACTTATAAGCCATCAAATCGTTGTCATCGCTGTTCTTCAATGGATTGGAAAAATTAATTTGGCTTGATTCAGTAGGACGTGCTTCATAACTATGAAATTTTTTGTCTCCCCATGAAATCATATCTAAATTTTGCAAATCAGCACGTTGTGGAGCAGTAGGTTGTAAACTAACTGTAAATTCAAAATAAGTAGGATGGCTATAGGGAAAACCAGTGACAGCCTTGATGCCCTCAGAATGTCCCATGGTGACCTTTATTGGATTGGCTTGTGAAAAAGGTAACTTCTCCTCTAGAAAGCTTAGATGTGTCACCCAAGCTTGGGCCCTTCCAGAGTTATTTGTTGAAAGTGGTTTCCAAACTAGATCTTTATTCGTATCATGCGTGGATGACTCGATGGTTATTGTGGACGAGTTGACACCTTCAACTGCTTCATTAAAATAAAGAATGACTGGAATTTTTCTGTCACTAAGACGGAAACTTGTAATAGGCGACAAAAGACTACCATCCAAGCACCCATCCACCCATACTTTGAGGTTGGAACCATGAGGAGGCCAAGTATAAACCAACAGAGGCGTCTTTATTTTTACTATCTGATCGAGAAGCCAATGATGATAAAACCAGCCACTTTGGTCATCCGGATCAGTGAAAAGTGCTTGGTGAACAAGGTCATTCTCCTCTGTTAGAACCTTCTCCTTAGGGAAATACCCTTCCACCTTTTTCTCCAGTAAATGAGACAGAAGCACACTGCAGAATTTTCATGGTTAGGCACCATGAGGGAAGAAAACATGAACAAAAAAGTGTTTAAGAAAGATGGAGGTGTCACAAGGTAATCATGCACTCATCGCAAGATAACTGGTGCGTGAATGCCGTCACCAATTTTTAAAACGAACATTCAATCAAAATAAAGAACCATGCATACTCAGGTGGAAGAACCATGGCTCTATCATCCCCATGGATCTTGAGCTTCAAAGGGACAAGGGTTACAAGGAAGCACAAAAAGATATAAGAGAAATAAAAAGAATAAGTTAACACTTAACATTACAACCATCACAAATAGTATACACCCTTGTATCCTACAGTGACTCCCATAACTTGGATGTTAATCATTCAGCAATTTTTTGTACAGCATAGCATGCAGAATTCACAGAAGAGCTCTGCCCCAACAAGAATTATAAACACAAATTTGACATTGTTCTAACTTCTAAACACCATTTACTGCTTTTTCTGTAATTAGTGACCAAAATAAGAATGAGCAAAGAGCTTATCGGCATGAAAGGCGAGCCGTCCGTTCTCATAATCCCGATAGCTTGAGAAATCTACTCACCATCCACGAGGTGCAAACATCATCATACACAACTATAACATACATATTAGGTTTCCAAAAGGGAACCAGCAACTTGCATGAACACATCACAAAATGCCATCAATACAAGAAACAGTATTCTTTTGCATCTACCATTGTATACTTTTAATCACAAACAGCGCTGAATCGCTGATGGTTATACTTCCCAGTGGTGTAATGTTAAGAGGTCGTGCGACATCCTTTTGTTGGGTTAGTGTCATTCCGCAGAACTCGAGCATAATAAAAAATTAATCAAAGTTACTTTTTATTTCGATTAATTCATGAAAAAATGGGCTGGTATTATCAGTTTCCGGAAAGCCTACCACCCATTCATACTTATTGTGACCCGTTTGATGATTGTTGAATCGGATTGCTTCACTTATATCACAATCCTGAACTCCTCACCATCACGTGCGGCAAAAAAAATGCATATATTGACAGTTCAAAAGAATCCTTGCATCCCACATCGTCTTAGTCTAATCGATCCAAGTCATCGTACTTCTTCGCCTTGGTTAGATATGTAAACCGTTCATCCCAGTAGGCCATTAAAAGATTTCATCCCACAGCATCTTACTTATGGTTTTATAAGGCTATTAAATTGCTGGGGTAAAATATCTGGCGACAATGACATGTAAATCTTTGTACCTTGCACATTCTACAACAACCATCAATAGATAGAAGATGTCTTGGGTTGAGGAAGTTAGTACGGAGTAGAAAAGAATACACATTTCTGTGCAGTATCATGCTTTACCACATAGTGCTACTGAGTGCATACTTTGTATCGTTCAAAGTCAAGATCCCCAATACTAAGAAACCAATGTTGTTATCAACAAAGTGGGGGATCCAATTAAATGAAATCATAGCTTCGTGTTCAGAAAAGTCGGTTAGTCTACCATTTGTACAATGTCTGTCTTCTATTATGTAACCACTAAAGCACGTTTCTGAGAGTGGATAATCTCAATATTTAACTGAAACAGGGTCACAAAAACCCCACATTGCAAATCTTTACCACTTTACTAGGACCTACTATCCAAATTCCACTTTCTGTTCAAGCCTCTTGTTAAATAGTTTCTAAAAAATTTTGCAATAATAAATTAGATCTGAATCATAAACCCTATGAAAAAGTGTGGCTTTGGCGTGCATTACTCTATAAGTCTATGACTCTATAACAAGTTAACCACAATGTGCCTAAAACCACTTCATAATCCAGAAATGGCTCAAGATAGTATTCTCTCAAGATATCCCTTTCGGCAACAGTGAATCAAATATCAAATAATATTGTTAGAGAGGTGTACCTACGGTTATGCCACGCAGAGTAGTTACTGAAATTGTCATTTATCATATCAGTTGTGAACTGTAGTTCCTCCTCATCGGATCTATTCTTCAATGCTGCTACAAATCTGGAAATCGAAAAAGGACGTACAAATAAGACAATTTCATCATGCAATGACGTAATATATCCAAGTAAGCTGAAGTTTTCACCTCCGGTAATTCCAGGCATGGAAATTTCTGGTATCTTGCTTCAGAAACACTTGCAAGAGCTGCAATTCCCTGTCTATTGATGAATGCCCCTTTCTTAACACCCATTTACGGTGATACCAGGCACCATAAGACTTGTAATTCTTTGCTAATGCACGCTCTGTCTGCATATATACAACGATAAAAGAAAGTGTGTGGTAAGGCACCTGGCCCTCCTTCAATTGGAATTTATGCTGCCTTTTATTTTGCTATTGAAATTCCCGTATATTGAACCAAATACAGCTTTGTTTCACTTTCCTTTCTTTCCCTTTCGCTTTCCATCATAATTTTCTTGCTAATCAACCAGATCCTACAAGTATTCTCCTAATTTTCAGTAAAATAATTCACATCAAATCAACTATACCATACAGTCCTATTCGGAAGAGCTTACAAAGGCCTTATAAAGAAGCAATGTTCAATTTCTTTCCTTTTCCAACAGTTTCTCAGCAACCAAAAGCAATAACACAATAGACAGAAAACAGCAAAAAACTGGATCATCTAGGATTTAGTGGTTCGAAAACACGTACCACTCTCAGTTCTTCCTTGAAAATTGATTTGATGCAGTCTGGATCGCTTTCCAAATCACTCTCCGAATAGCTACTAACAATGTGTTCAACAGCGAGTTTCCTGTAATTCCAAGCTGTGATATACTCGGGATTCGATTCGACAAGCTTTGCGCAAACTTCTAGGGCTTCTTTCGTGTAACTGAAACAATCAACTCAAATTTACAATTTACAAATCAAAGTATCAAAAAAGACCAGCATTTAAATCACAGAACTTTACAAGCATACACATATATACAGATTATGTATGGATTCAGAGGGAGAGAGGAGTGACATTTGGTTGTGGTGAAAATGGAGGAACTGAGTTTGGAGGGAGCGTAATTTAGCTGCTTTGACGTCGTAAGCTTTTTCCTCTTCTGGTGTTGGGGGTTTCCGTGGACGACCGTGCATATTTTCGCAACAGGAGAGAGAATCGCTGAGAGAGAGAGAGAGAGAGAGAGAGAGAGAGAGAGAGAGCGGGGTATGGACTGGTGACTGACTGTTGGTTTTGGTCGGAAGTCGGAGGAAGAAGAAGAAAAGCGCTCTCGATCTGTTTTGCTTCGTTTAGATGGTTTTCGTATTGGGAAGGGAAATTCCAGTAACACCACTGAGGTTTTATTTCTTACGGAAAGCTCCCCACTTATGAGATTCCTTCTCTTGTTTGGTTTTCAGATGAAAGTAACAAAAATATCGGTCATTCCAATGCATTTTCCCCCTATATTTTTATCACTCTCTCTTTTTAAGTTCTTGTGAACTATTTTATTTAACATAGAATGAATAATATATTTAAGAGAAAATGGATCCGGGAGAAGAATTTGAGTGCTGAGTGGGTAGGGTTGACGTGGTGCCGACGCGCATCTCGGACGTCTAAAGGTGTTTGACATTCAAGGGAATGACTATGGTCTTAGTTCTGGGTGGACTTTGGTTTGGTTGCAGGTCAAAATAGGCTTTTTTTGGGGGATGCATTCGTAAAAACAATGACGTTTCAACTCTACTCATGGAGTGTCCTTGGGAGATTGGGCATCAAGGAGGCAGTGGACTTTTAGTTGGTGTAGAAGATAATGTAATAGAGCAGCGCATTGGATATCTTCTAATTGTCTAAATAGGCATTTTTTTTTATACGGGTTGCCTACAGCCTACCCATGCTTGAGTCTGTATTATCCAAGGATTTGTCTTAGTTCTTCTTTTATATCACTTGACGTTTTTCAAAAAAAGAACTAGGGGGCTAGGTGCTTGTCGATGTACATAATGGAAGGGTGCCACTAGCTTTGGAGCTAATGGTGCCGGCCGGGGAAGCAACCTTTCAGTCGGTCGGCACCTATGGTGCAATCTAATTTGGACAAAAGTGATTTCAACTCTCCACTCCGATTCCTGGAGCTTGATGCCATCGATGGCATGCCTTGTATTTTTTTGATTTTTTGGTAAATGAATGACTTCTATCGTTGTTTGCTACTATTGGTGTTGTGCCCCTTCATAATATCCAAAGGCCTGGATAAAGAGTCCAGGCCTGTGGAAGGCCTACCTTCATTAGAGCGAGATGAATATGTCTGAGTTCATTTTCAAGTTAACCAAACTATTGCGGGCTTGCAACATGTCGTGATACTTTGTTGTTCATAATGTTACCCTTTAAAGTGCCTGCTGTTCCACAGACAGGTGCGGAGCCAGGATTTTTTATTCGAGGGGTCAAAAATTTATATGACATTAGAAGTGGAGCCAGGATTTTTAATTTGAGGGGTTAAGAATTAGAACTATGCACAATTCGCTTTTCCTAGTTTCTTCCGATTAGCAACAATTAACAAGGGTTTGCCATAACACATTAAATGTTTGCTAAAGAGTGAAGACAAGAGGGGATTTCTGAATTAATGTGGGAGAAGTCTATTTCTCACCCTTATTTTATTAAGTACCAAATATCTAACATAGGCTAAGGTAAAATAAAAATTTAAAGAGGGATGAATTAGCAAATTGTTGATGTAAACTAGTAGAATCCCTATTGGAAGTTGAAATCCATAGGGGTCAACGACCCTGTTGTCTCCCAGTAGGCAGTAGCTCTGCTAGTGTCCATCGGGCGTGCCAAAAAAATATTTGCCATGGAAGAGTTTACACGGAGTGTAGGCGTGCCCAACCATGTTTACTCTGCAAGAGTTTACCCGTTGCCGAATGGAACGGGGTTGGGGCGTGCCAAGATCTCGTACCGTTTGAACATAAATCGAACCGGCGTTGGGCCTGAAACTTCTAACTCCTAATCACAACAAAGGTGCCCAAGGGTGAGATTTTTAGGTCATTTCTTTGCCTCGACGATTTGAGGACTTCACAATTTACCAAGTGTGAATGAGCACCAAGTTCTATTGATTTACCAGTGTATAACAAAATTGCAAAAAGAAAAGAAAATTGAAAATCTAATATGATCCACGAGAGAGTTGACATTAAATAAAAATATCGAATGATATTATTACAGGCATTCCACAACTCTCCTATTATGCACACTAGTTTTTATTGACATACATAAAGACCCCACTAATTTTCAATGACTTACATAAAGACCCAGTAATGAAACCACAAAAACTCACACATACATCCTTATTTATGGTAGTAACAACTCACTAAACACAAACACAGAGATAAGTAATTGAAATTAAAAGAGGTGGTGGTGCTTCTTTCCTTCAAACTCTTCTTCTTCTTTCTTGTCATTTTTCACATCATGGTGCTCATGGAAGGCATAGCCGCCGGCTCCAAGTGCACCTGTGGCTGCAATTTCTTCCTCTAGCATGTGTTTGCGAGCCTGTTCTGGGTCTTTCTTTTCGTCGTGCTTCTCATGCTGCATAAATTTTCATTTAATGAGGCAGTTATCAACCCAAATAGCAAGAAAAAAAAATGACAGTTTTGCCTAAGTTGCTTCCACCGAAAGACTAAAAAGGAAGGACTTAATTAAGTATCTATATTACATTACACAACGATTTTGTAAAATGTCCCTCTCACAACTGTTCTCTATGGCAGCTTGGAAGTTTAAGATTGAATTTTTTATTTCGCAATAAAGACATCACATTCTTTAAGTTCCTCCGTCACAACTTTTAAATTTTTCATTCAATACCTTGTTGCATTTCAAGTGATCAGTGTGCGTGAGAAGTTCTCTTGCACGAGTTTTGATATTTTGGTTGCCCCTAAGAAGAGATTACATTCTTGGAAGAAATTTCGTTTCGAGTAATGTAAGTCTTATGTTATTATAGCCATCTTCTCTCATGCACTTTTAATTTCAATGTTTCATAATTTTGTTCAACGATCGTGTGGAAGTGGGGTTTAATGGTGGTAACGTGAGCTTTGTGGCTGGAATGTGGTGTTTGTTAGAGGTGTTAAGAGTGACAAAAACCTAAGGTTCACATTTTGAAGCATTTGCCCTCTAATTCTGTATTTGTGGCATCTATTGAGAGTAAGCCATTTTACTATCGATAGTGCAAGAAAAGTTTATAATCTTGTTAAATCAATGCTTTTGAATAAGTGAGTGCCTTCAGGCGCGGACACAGTTACTCGTATATGTACATAGATAACAAGTACTCGCAAAACATTAATTACCAAGGCATAGGCTCCAAGTGCTGCGACACCAAGCTCACCAAGGCGTTCATCACGCTTGTGCTGCTTCTCTTCCTTGGCATAATCAGGGGGGCTGCTATAATCTGCAGGGGGGTTGTTCTCCTCCTCCTTGTGGTGGTGGAAGTGGTTGTGCCTCTCTTCTTCCATTTTAGTGGTATTTGTAGCAAAAAGTTAGTTGATCCCAAATGCACAGTGGATTATATGAAAAAAATGTGAGTATGTATTTTGGTTTTAATGATTTGTGGAAGCCCAGTGAATGGTGCTATTTATAACTGATTGGTGAGGGTCAAAGAGTCCAGATCATGCCACATCATGGATTCCATTAATTTTAGCTAGGGTATATGTGGCAGATTTTAAGTCCTCCCCAGATGATCATCCAAAATACTTCTATTTTTGTATTGTGTAAAAGAGTAGTCGTGTACAAAAAAAAACTTTCATTCAATATCTATAATAGTTGAGAGGATCATATTTATTTTTTTAAAATCAGATGATGTATTTTAAAAACCATTTGAGTCAAAAGTTCACACAAATGTAACTAGACTATATGGCCACCGATATCTTATCATTCTTCTTTTATCCAAGGATGATTTTCTTCTCTACAATTCAATAATTTAATTTTAGGGTATATGTGGCAGCTGATTTTAGGTCATCCCTAGATGATCATAAAAAACACTTAGTATATTTTAGGGTCGCTGTAAAAAATTAGTCATGTACAGAAATATATACTTTCATTAATTCAATATCTGTAATAGTTGAAAGGACCATATTTATTTTTTTAAAAGTACATTTTAAAAATCATTTATGCCAGTAGTTCACACAAATGTAACTAGACTATACGGCCACCAATATTGTATCATTCTTATTTTATTCAATGATGACCTTATGAATAAGCTCTATATAAGATGAAGTTTTGAATCACTGAATTGGGCTCAAACTGTATTCGGCCACGACAACCTTAGACTCAAGTCTGATCCAACAAAACCTCGTATGTGGCATACTGTCCTGCATATACCAAGTTATTATCTAATCATGTCGTCCTACATATACTAAAAAATAAATAAATTTAGTATCAAAAGGGTAATGTGCCCTATTGAACTCAAAATTAATTTTGTTTATGTAATATGAAATGGGGGCAGTGGCCACTTGGGATTTGTTTTATTATTATACATATAACAAGGGAATGTCTGGACAAGTTCTACACGTAATATTGGTTAGGTTTTGGTTCTTAATTTTCTAGAACCGTTCGGAATGGTCTGGTTACTGGATTTCTAGAGAATTGGTCCAATCCGAACCGTGTGCACCCCTATGACAGACTGAGCTTTTCTTAAGTCCTCCCCAGATGACCATTCAAAACACTTCTATTTTAGGGTTGTGTAAAAGGGTAGTCATGTACAAAAAAAAACTTTCATTCAATATCTATAATAGTTGAGAGAACCATATTTATTTTTTAAATTAGATGATGCATTTTAAAAATCATTTGTGTCAGAAGTTCACACAAATGTAACTAGACTATATGGCCACCGATGTCTTATCATTCTTCTTCTATTCAATGATGATTTTCTTCTCTACAATTCAACAATTTAATTTTAGGGTATATGTGGCAGCTGATTTTAGGTCATCCCCAGATGATCATCGAGAACACTTCTATTTTAGAGTTCAAGATTAGTCATGTACAAAAAATACTTTCCTTCATTCAATATCTATAATAGTTGAAAGGACCATATTTACTTTTTTAAAAAGCAAATGATGCCATTTTAAAAATCATTTGTGCCAGCAGTTTACACAAATGTAACTTAGACTATATGGCCACCAATATTGTATCGTTCTTATTTTATTCAATGATGACCTTATTAATAAGCTTTGTATAAGATGAACAATTTGAATCACTGAATTGAGCTCAAACTATATTTGGCCACGACAACCTTAGAGAGAGGTCTGATCCAACAAACCCTAGTATGTGGCATACTGTCCTGCATATACCAAGTTATTATCTAATCATGTCGTCCTACATATACTAAAAAATAAATTAATTTAGTATCAAAAGGGTGATGTGCCCTATTGAACTCAAAATTAATTTTGTTTATGTAATCTGAAATGGGGGCAGTGGCCACTTGGGATTTGTTTTATTATTATACATATAACAAGGGAATGTCTGGACAAGTTCTACACATAATATTGGTTAGGTTTTGGTTCTTAATTTTCTAGAACCGTTCGGAATGGTCTGGTTACTGGATTTCTAGAGAATTGGTCCAATCCGAACCGTGTGCACCCCTATGACAGACTGAGCTTTTCTTATATGTAAAAATTACTTTTCTGTGTATCCATGTCGTGTCCTATATCCATATTCATCTTCTTCGTGTCCAAGTGTTTGGAACAAGCACTTGTCAGCGTATCCGTGTCACGTCGTATCCTGTATCCGTGTCCATCTTCTCCGTGTCTTGGTTTTTGAAAAATAACTTTTTGGTGCATCTGTATTGTATCGTGTCCTATATCATTATTTGTCTTCTCCCTGTCCTAGTTTTTGAAAAATCATTTGTCGGCATATCCGTCTTAGCCCATAAACATAGTAGCATTTTTCACTCCAGTAGAGCAATAGAAACCTTTGCCTGCGTTCATGTTTATGGCTGGTAAAGCAAGCAGAAGACTGCCATGGACAAGTTCTATGGGAATTTTAATCTTTACAGTGAACTCTTTTTAATTTGTTATGTAAATATGAAATTAGGGCAAACTAGTCTTTACATCACGGCCATTTTTGTCTTTACAAGTGATAAAGGGGCAAAATGGACAATGAAGGCAAGTCAGAAGGTGAGCACAGGGCCTAATCAGGGGGGCTGCTATAATCTGCAGGGGGCTGCTGTAATAATCAGGGGGGTTGTTCTCCTCCTCCTTGTGGTGGTGGTGGTGGTGGTGGTGGTGCCTCTCTTCTTCCATTTTAGTGGTGTTTGTAGCAAAAAGTTAGTTGATCCCAAATGTAAAGTGGATTATATGAAAAAAATGTGAGTGTGTATTTTGGTTTTAATGATTTGTGGAAGCCTAGTGAATGGTGCTATTTATAACTGATTGGTGAGGGTAAAAGAGTCCAGATCATGCCACATCATGGATTCCATTAATTTTAGCTATGTTATATGTGGCAGATTTTAAGCCCTCCCCAGATGACCATCCAAAACACTTCTATTTTAGGGTTGTGTAAAAGAGTAGTCATGTACAAAAAAAACTTTCACTCAATATCTATAATAGTTGAAAGGACCATATTTATTTTTTAAAATTAGATGATGCATTTTAAAAATCATTTGTGTCAGAAGTTCACACAAATGTAACTAGACTATATGACCACGAATATCTTATCATTCTTCTTCTATCCAAGGATGATTTTCTTCTGTACAATTCAATAATTTAATTTTAGGGTATATGTGGCAGCTGATTTTAGGTCATCCCCATATGATCATCAAAAACACTTATATTTTAGGGTTTTGTAAAAAATTAGTCATGTACAGGAATACTTTTATTAATTCAATATCTGTAATAGTTGAAAGGACCATATTTATTTTTTTAAAAGTACATTTTAAAAATCATTTATGCCAGCAGTTCACACAAATGTAACTAGACTATATGGCCACCAATATTGTATCATTCTTATTTTATTCAATGATGACCTTATGAATAAGCTCTATATAAGATCAAGTTTTTTGAATCATTGAATTGGGCCTGTATTTGGCCACGACAACCTTAGACTCAGGTCTGATCCAACAAAACCTTGTATGTGGCATACTATCCTGCATAAAATCAACCCCTTGATTTTATTCAAAATCTTGATAAAATCAACCCCTTGATTTTATCCATTCGTGAAGATATTTGATAAAATTTGTAGATTTTTGAGATTTTTGAATGCAAAAATTCACAGATTTTATCACATGTCTTCACGAATGGATAAAATCAGGGGGTTGATTTTATCAAATGTTGATAAAATCCATTAGAGAACTCAGCCTTAGTATCAAAAGGGGTGATGTTCCCTATTGAACTCAAAATTAATTTTGTTTGTGTAATATGAAACGGGGGCAGTGGCCACTTGGAATTTGTTTTCTTAGGCCTGCTAAAAAAAAGTAGGTTTTTTGGTTTATTCTTTTTTTCTTTATTCAAATTTTTTTTACATTTGTTAGTTTTGAGTTAAGTTTTCGTGAATTATTGATTTGTCCCGATGAGAGGAATCTAAAATTATAAAATTATGGCAAAAACTATTTTTTTTAATAAAGCCGAAAATACTAACTTTTTTTGAATAAAGACAAAACGAATAAACCAAAACTGGTTTAAACTGTTTTTTGGAGTCCTTAGTGGAGTATTATTTTTCCATTTGAACACCTGGTCACGTACAAGTTACAATGTCCTAAACTGGGAATACGAAATACAACTTATGATTCTACCATTTTACCAAGCCAAAACATATATACTAAAACCATATCCCAATCCAATAAGAAGCTCGGATACATCTCTGAGCTTTTCTTATCCGTGTCCCAGGCATGTCCGTAAAAATTACTTTTTGGCGTATCCGTGTCGTGTCCTGTATCTGTATTCATCTTCTTTGTGTCCAAGCGTTTGGAACAAGCACTTATCCGTTTCACGTTGTGTCCTGTATCCATATCCATCTTCTCCGTGTCCTGGTTTTTAAAAAATCACTTTTTGGTGCATCTGTATCGTATCGTGTCCTATATCCTTATCCATCTTCTCCCTGTCCTAGTTTTTGAAAAATCATTTGTCGGCATATCCGTATAGTATCGTGTTATGTATCTGTATCCGTCTTAGCCCATAAACACAATAGCATTTTTCACTCCAGTAGAGCAATAGAAACCTTTGCCTGCGTTCATGTTTATGGCTGGTAAAGCAAGCAGAAGACTGCCATGGACAAGTTCTATGGGAATTTTAATCTTTACAGTGAACTCTGTTTATTTTGTTATGTAAATATGAAATGAGGGCAAACTAGCCTTTATATCACGGCCATTTTTGTCTTTACAAGTGATAAAGGGGCAAAATGGACAATGAAGGCAAGTCAGAAGGTGAGCACAGGCTAGGGGTGAAAAAATAACCGACGTCCCGGAACCGACCGAAAAAACCGATCAGAATTTTTTATTTTCGGTAGGTCTAGACCCAAAAAAATAATTATTTTGGTTTGGTTTAGGTTGTCTAGAAATCCTGCTCGACTGAACCGAACCGAACCGAACCGAACCGAACCAGAAACCGAAACCCCCTCCCCCCGATATTTTTGGATTGTGAGTTAAAAAATGGGTGAGTTGGTGTTCGGTAAAAGAAAATTCTAAAAGTGGTGGGTTTGGCCCAACAAGTTTTTTAATTTGGCTCAAGGAGACACATTCCGTTCTAACCGAAATCCCCAAACCAAACCGAAACCGATTTAAAATCGGTCGGGATCAGTCCTGTAACAAATCACCCCAAACCGATTCAGTTTTGGAAAAAATACCCCGAAATGAACCAAACCGAATCGATTTCACCCCAAGCACAGCTATGTCAATGATGGTCAACGAGTCAAAGGGTTAAAAAGAAGATACGGACAGTAAATATGCTCGAGTGTATTCTGATCTACATTTGAATGTCTTTTGATGTTCTTACTGTTGGAAAATTTGTGAATGAAATCGGGACACTCGGAGGGTCTCCCGAGGCAACCGAGTCAACCCCACGGATTTAAACGCTACGCAATTAACAGTGGGTAACTCCCCTCACGAATATGGAGATTATGGCAGAATTCAAATCCTATTCAAATTCGGATTGAAGGCTGGGGTTACAAAATCGGAAATGAATTGCAGAATTCATTGGCAAATCATTATTGAATGGGGAGGCTCCCCATTAATTCCGTATTCAAGTTTCAGCTCCTTTTTCCAGCTATATAAAAGCAGCTTTGGTCTTTTGTTTGAGCACCATAAATTTGTCTAACATTCCAAGATCTGATAAACACTTCTTTGAGAGAGAGAGAGGCAGACGACAGTTAGTTCGTCAAGGCTTCCAACGGTGGTGTTCCGGTGGTTGTGGTACTAGCCGTTTTATCCTGGGATGAAGACGTCGGAACATCCTACAACACCTACGGTGGTTGTGCTATCTCGCAAAACGGATAGTTAGCGAGATAGCATCTCATTGCCATTTCTACGTAATTTATTTTAAATTTGCCGAATTCACTACTTTTCCTTGCACAAAATTGTGTGCTTTTTGATCTGCTTTATAGCCTAAATTCAAGTTCTAGTATAACTTGTTTTCCTGACTAAATCTCGTACTCTATTGCAGCTACGAAGGATGTATTTTATGCTTGAGAACCGTCTGCCAATGTTTGCTCCTGTTGGAAACAAAGATAAACAAGTGACGGGGACGAACATGTGAATTGTGTTTGACACGTACATCTTGCGGCATGCGATAAATCTTTGCATTTTCTATGTAGATAAAGGGTTTATGTTTCTCAGCTGGTTGAATGTAAATTTGTGGAGTTTGCTTCTCTGATGTACCTCTTTGGGCCTTCTGGAACGGGGTGATGGGTTAGCGAAATGGGTGGACTTCGCCTGATACCTAGTGAGCTCGCCTGAGAAGAAGACTTGCACAAGTAACACCCGCGTCAAAGCCTAGCCCTGACGGTGGTGGTCCCGGGAAGACACTCTGACGATCTAGTAAGTGGCCGGAAGTGGTAAAGACAAGGATGGAGCCAGAGGGGGACAAGTGGTGGCGGCCGCCACCACAAGGTTTTTAAAAAATGCAATTATTATATAAAATAAATAAATTTTTATCCCTGAATTATACAGACTCGCCACCACTAGATTTTTTTAATCCTTCATCCTCATAATGCAGTTTGTCTTTTTATTTTTTAAATACATATTTTCGCCACTACAAAGGTAAAATCCTAGTTCCGTCCCTGGGTAAAGATGACTGGATATGTAAAGAGAGAAGGTGCGAGTTTGTAGAGAGAGAATGTGTGGAAAGAAGGATGCTGGGCTTGGTGAGTGAGTTCCCCTTTTATAGGCAGAGGGAGACTTACTCACTAAGTCATGCGTGCCCTTCACGCGCGCTACTTGCACCTGACACAACACATGGCAAGTCATGAGTGCCTCGGGCAGCCTCGCCACGGCTGAGGTCACGCTCTGACACGCTCGAAAAGTCAACAAATCTGGGAATACTCCCCGGTCTGTCATGCGGTCCGTCAGACGCCACAGACACGCCGTCCAAACGCCGCCTCTCACCACTTTAGTCACATCAGTCATCAGTCACATCAGCCAATGCATGCCCTCCTTGGAAAAAGCTTCCGAAGCTTTGATCGTTTGGAACCTGGACCCTTGGTCAAGCCAGAAGGGTCTCCACCGAAGCCAACCGACCCGGCAGAAACATGACATCTTGAACCTGCCGGTTCGGCGTAGCATAAGGCTCCGTTGACGCCCTCCGGCTCAGCAGGCATCCAGCGACAGGACCAATTAGTTATGTTTCCTTCGGCGAGGCCGATGGCTTGTGATTTGTGAAGGTTGCTCCGGATGTGTTCCCGCTTCCGTCCAGGCGACCAACATGACCGTACCTCGGCAACGTTTGCTTCGGCTGAGCCTGATACCTGGCTAACGCGTCGGCCGAAGCGTGCTCATCCACCGAGACCGTGCTCCGACCTAGACCCTCGGTCCTTGGCTCAAGTCCGAATAATGGCCCATGACCTTCAGCTATCCTGGGCCATATCGCCCGTTGGGAGGCCACCAGGTGCCGAGGGGTAGGCCCATTGACCCCTCGCGACCCTGGGCCACTACAATATTTGAAATCTCGCGGTTTAAGATTTGATATGAAAATGATAAGTGCATTTACGGTTATCCACTACTCTACATGTATATTACGTAATTTGCTTGTGCCTTAACATGCTTGATTTTATCTCAATGTACACAACCCTAGGCTATTTTTGGTTGTTCTTGTTTGCCAGAATTTTATGATGTTTTCTTGTCCAGTCTTGGTCATGGTCAATTAAAGGTCTGGGAGCCTTTTATTAGGTCAATGCAGTTCATGGTCAGAAACTTAGCATTGTGGCCGACTGGAGGAATTTTTCTTCCTAGATGATTCATGCAAGCTCTGTGAGCTGGAACTTAAGGTATGTTGTAATGTGTATTCTCATTATAGAACCATAATCACTTGCAATCAGTCGTTTCATTTCAGTACACTAATTAGATTCTGTTGACTTAGTTGATCAAATTTTAGGGTCAATTTTGCTGGGGAAAAACCAGAAATATTTTACGGATATAGAAACACATACCGTCTCTTTAGCTTAATGTTTTTAACGAAAATGATTTTATATAATTTAAAAACATTTGTTTCCATATTTCCCTCAATATTAATGTTCGATTGTTAAAAATTTCCACAGGAAAAGAAGTTTTAGAATCATCAAATAAGTGTTCAAAAAAATTCTATCAAGAATTCATCACAAAAGTTCAAAGACCCACATTTCTTTTGTCATTGCTATTAGGTGAACTGCTATGATCTATGACACACCAAACTATTCTGAACATTTAGTATTCCCAACAGATACAAACTATTCTCTATACACTCAAGAAATTCCAAAAATTCTGTATATACTATAGATATCCCATTTCCTATTCGACGGTCAGTTTTTGCATCAGCGAAATAGGGAAGTGGATCCCTGTACATTTTAGGACAGTTTTTTCCAACCCACGACACCCCCCGAAAATCGTGTCTGACCAAACGTCGTGGTTTTCGCAGAATAAAGCTGAGATTGCCATAATCTAATCCATGTTTGGAGGGTTAATTAGTGATAGATTTTTTAAGGAAAACTAATCCCACACAGCATTGCTTTGCTGTCTCTCTTGTCATGGTAGCTATGACATTTCTCTGGCCCGGGCCATTTTATATGGATGTGCTTGTTGGGTTGGTTTAGAACACCGTGATCCAATTCGAACGAGATCTATGTAGCGGCCGGGGGGATGAAGGGGGTCTCCACACCCTCGGCGGTGTCACCCCGAGGGGACGAGGGTCCAAAGGAGTTCCCGCCCCATCAACACGGAGCTCCGGGGGAGGCTTTCCCCCGGAGGTAACAGGTCCGGCCAGACTCTCACCTCGGGAGACCGCGCCGAGAGCATCCGGAGACGCCTTCGTAGTGCCGTTCCCGAGGGTACCCGAACCGAGTGTATTGGACTCGGTACCGGGGCGGGTCGCGTCAGGTGGCAGGGGGGGGCTTGATCGAGGCACCTCCTGACAGTCTGAGTGGCGCATTAATGAGCTTGACTACTTCACGTGCACCTCATCATGACAAGCCACCAACCCTGCAGACCTACGCCTGCAGGGGGGGTGGGGGATCTGACTGATAGGGACATTAAGGGCGCGTGACGCCTCTGAGAGCACAGCGGCCGAGGCGCCGCTAGGGGGGCATGCGTCGTTCAGTACATTTAATGCGATGTCAGGAGTGGGGCGCGTGAGGCCCCCGAAGGGCGTGCCGAACACGCGCTCCCTCACCTATAAATATGACTCTCACCCCCTTCGTACAGGGGTCGGTCTCTCCTAAAAAAGACTCTCTCTCTCTCTACATTTAGCTCTAAAACTGCACTTTCTCTCTAGTTCTCCACTATACTTCTCCCTCCGTTGCTGATTTAGCCATCGGAGTACCATCCCGGACCACCACCGTCCGGGCTTGGTACTGACGTGGTTGTTCCTCTTGTGCAGGTACCGTTCCGGCGTACCCCAGCATCTCCGGCACCCCTCTCCGACGAGTCCCTAGGGACCAAGCGAGGTTCAGCCCAGCTCCTCCCCCCTCAGCGCGGTTCCAAGCAAGCAAAGAGGCCAGTCCGGTGAAGAACACCCCCACAATTGGCGACTCTGCTGGGGACTGAGTTCATCTCTCCCAGGCTCTCTTTTCTATTAAAGTGGTGGTTCTTCATTTCCGTTCAGGACTTCCTTCGCGCCTTATCCAAAGTTACCAAGGGATGGCTAACCTCACCCTCGGCAGGGGTGCGTTTGACGCCGCCGGAGAGTACATCGAAGGCGCGGGCCGCGGCAGATACCACCAGGTCAGGGGCGACTTGGGACTCACCCTCTCCCCCGTCCTCAACAGGGATGGGACCGTTACGGTGGTGTCCAGTGCCGCCGGCCCCAGCGACGCACGCACGGCGAGCGTTTTGTTCAGCATGAACGGCGACGTTGTCTCCCTTGACAACCTCACTACCCCAGCTCGGAAAGAGGCGTTGCCTCCGCCTCCACCCCTCAGCGTGGAGGCCGAGGTGGCCTTGTTGAGAAGAGAGGTACTTGCTATGAAGCAAGCCAGAAGCCAGCCTACGACTTCGAAGTCTGGAGGTCGAAAGAAGGCCAGGAGGCCCCCACCGAGCACGAGAAGCGAGGGGGCAAGGGTCCCGGTGTTCAAACGCCTCGGCCCAATCATCGAAGTTGATAGACGGGGTACTGCCTTCGTTATCCCCGAGGAGCGTGCCCCGTCCCAGAACCAGCAGACCGTGGGGTCGAGGGAGCAGTCGGGGCGAACTGAGTACCAGGAGGACAGCGCCACTGCCTCAAGCGCTAGGGCTCCTACCGGTCGCAGGAACGCGGATCACACTCGACCGGCGTTGAGGGACCTCCATAAAGGCAAGGACCCTGAGGGAGGTCCAATCGAACGCCGAGAGCACGGCGGAGGAAACCCGTCGGCTTTCCGAGGGAATTACCAACACCAGAGCTCATCGATTGATCGAGCAGGCACCGGCCACCCTAGTCGGTCGGTAGATCGACGGGGTGCTCGGGAGGATATCCCCGAGGATAACCGACGGGGTCGTCATGACAGGACTGGCGCCCCGGGTACCACCTCGTCGGGAAGGGGAGGCAACGACAGGGACCAGGGCCTCAACCCAGGCGAGAAGTACGAGCTTCGCCACCAGGGAGGCAGCATAGTGCTAGTCAACACTCGGACGGGTGACCAAAAGGTCTACCACCCCGAGGACGAGGCGAGGCATCCCGGCGGGAGAGAAGACACTCACCCCGCCAGGAGGCCCCATGTGAAGAGACGGTCAACCGAGCGGAGTAATGTGCACAACGACGAAGAGGTTCGACCTCGGCACACCGCCCCTCCCAAGAGAGCTTGCGGGGCGCACCAAGCGACCGACCACAGCCGCCACAATCCCGGCCAATCTGATTCCCGGCTGGAAAAGGCAAAGCGGTCGCCCTTCGCGGCCGAGGTCGCCGATGTAATCCCCCCCAGGGGGTTCAAGATCCCAAAGTTCGACAAGTACGAGCCGACCACGGATGCCATTACGCACATACAACAATACCGATTGGTCTCCGAGCTTTATGGACATAGTGATGCCCTTATGTGCAAAACCTTTTCCATGAGTCTAGGGGCCACTGCCCTCCTGTGGTACGGCCAGCTCGCTCCGGGGTCAGTTTTTGACTTTGACGAGCTCGAGCGCGCGTTCACGTCTCGGTTTGTGACAAGCAACACACAGCCGAAGACGCTCGACGCGCTAGTGAACATGACGAGGGGGTCAGACGAGACCCTGAAGGAGTACATCGCCCGCTACTGGGAGGTGTACAGCCTGGTTGAAAATTGCGACCAGAAGGTGGCGGCCACCTCTTTTAAGAATGGCCTGGCGGACTCCTCAGATCTCTTCAAAGATCTCATGGTGCACCCCCCGAAGGATATGACCGAGCTCATGCGTACCGTGGATAGGTACCGGGAGTTGGAAGAGTTCCTTGTAAATAAGGCCTCGAGGGGGGGTACCAGCAAAAACTCCCCGAAGGAGGGTAAAAAGCAGGTCAATGATGTCAAGAAGGGCGGGAGACACGAGCCGGCAGGTGGGGGCGGTAGCAGGGGCTACCGGGACAACTCCGGCCGGGACAACAGTGGCCGCGGAAACGACAGCGGGGGGGGATGGGAAAGACCCCCCAGGAACGACAACGATTACGTGGCCGAGACAACCGTCTTCACCCTCCCAATCTACAGATTGCTCACGGAGATTGGGCGTTTGAGGTGGTTTCTCTGGCCCGAGGACAAGATGGGGTCGGACCCGACCCAGAGGGGAAGGTGCACCTACCACAACGAGCCGGGGCACTACACGACCAGTTGCCGACCGTTCAAGGCACATCTAGAGCGGTTGGTTACTGAGGGACGGTTGGAGCAATGGATCGATCGCGCCAGGACGCCTCTTCCCGCTCGGGGCCCTCCCACGCTTCCCCCTCCTCCCCAAGGGCAGCCGCCCCCGCAGGGGGGGCCGAGGGGACGGGGTGGGGTCGTCGTGACGATACACGGCCCGGTCAGCAAGGACTTGGCAGAGGCAATGCACCAAGAGTTGGTGCAGATAGAACAAGGAATGCAGGTGCTCTCGGTGGGGCAACCCCCGAAGCGGAAGTATCAGGAGCCGGAGGACCCCCACTCGATCTCTTTCACCGAGCGGGATCTGGAGGGATTACAGCTCCCCCACGAGGACGCCCTCGTGGTTGAGGTCGGCATCGACGACACGGACGTCCGAAGAATACTGATCGACCAGGGGAGCTCCGCGGACGTCCTCTACTATTCAGCGTTCAAGGCTTTGGGACGGACGCGTAGCGAGCTGACCCCTACGGATACCCCGCTGGTGGGATTCGCGGGACACCCTGTGTACCCCCTCGGTAGCATCACCCTCCCGGTCGTGGCGGGGTCGATGCGTCTGGAGATCGACTTCATGGTAGTGGACTCCCCGAGCCCCTACAACGCAATCCTTGGGCAGGGATGGCTCCACGCCATGAGAGCGATCGCCTCCACCCTCCATCAGTGCGTCCGCTTCGTCGGCGCGTCCGGGAAGCAGGAGACTGTCTGGGGAAACCAGATGGCTTCCAGAAAGTGCTTTGTCAACGCCGTCCGTGTGAAGGACCGAAAGGAGAGCCGTATGCCGAGGCAAGTCCAGTGGGTCGAGATGCCAGAGTCCACCCCTGTCCTCGACGACGTCGGCTCCCCGGCCGAAGAGAAGGCCGTGGAGGACCTCCTCAAAGTGCCAATCAACGAGGATGACAGCAGGTACTTCCTGGTGGGCTCCGAGCTCTCCAACCCCGAGCGCAACGACCTGATTCACTTCCTCAAGGACAACGTTGAGGTTTTTGCGTGGACTCCCTACGAAATGCCAGGCGTGAGCCCGGGTTTCATCACGCATAAACTCAACGTTGACCCGGCTAGGAGACCGGTTATACAGCGGCCAAGGCGATCCTCGGCTGTCCACTCGGATGCCGTGGTAGAAGAGGTCCAAAAGCTCATAGAGGCCGAGGCCATCCGGGAGGTACGATACCCTACCTGGCTGGCCAACACCGTGGTGGTAAAGAAGAAGACCGGCAAGTGGCGGGTATGCGTCGACTACACCAACCTCAACGACGCCTGTCCGAAGGATTGCTTCCCTCTCCCTCGGATAGACCAATTGGTCGACGCCACCGCCGGGCACGCCAGGTTGAGCTTTATGGATGCGTACCGAGGGTACCACCAGATTGCCATGAACGAGGGCGACGTGGAGAAGACGGCCTTCATCACGCCGAGGGGCACTTACTGCTACCAGGTAATGCCCTTTGGCCTGAAGAACGCCGGTGCCACCTATCAGAGGATGGTCTCTAAGATGTTCCAGAGGGAGCTCGGGGACATCATGGAGGCATACATCGATGATATGGTAATAAAGAGCAAACAAGCGGAGGACCACCTGAGTCACCTCGGCAAGGTCTTTGCCATACTCAGGACGCACAAGTTGCGGCTCAACGCCGAGAAGTGTGCCTTCGGTGTAGGCTCGGGGAAGTTCCTTGGGTACCTCGTCACTCGGCGGGGGATCGAGGCGGATCCCAACCAGATCACCGCCATTCAGAGGCTCCGGGCCCCGACGACCATCAAAGAAGTTCAGCGACTCACCGGGATGGCAGCGGCCCTCAACCGCTTTATAAGCAAGTCTTCGGATGCCTGCCGCCCGTTCTTTGAGTCCATCAAAACCAGCAAGCGAGCATTCCTATGGAACCCTGAGTGCGATAGGGCCCTCGCCGAGCTGAAGGGATACATGTCCAGGGCCCCCCTTCTGGTTACACCGGCGGAGGAGGAAGACCTCCACCTGTACCTGGCGGTGTCGGAGCATGCGATAAGCTCGGCGCTTGTTCGGCGGGAGGGGCCGGATCAGCAGCCCATTTACTACTCCAGCAAGACTATGCTCCCGGCCGAGACGAGATATTTGCCGCTGGAGAAGTTGGCACTTGCCCTCGTTACGGCGAAGCGCAAGCTTCTCCCCTACTTCCAGTGCCACACAATTATCGTTATCACCGAGTACCCTCTCAGAGCCGTGCTCCGGAAGGCAGACCTCTCGGACAGAATTTGCAAGTGGTCTATGGAATTGGCTAACTTCGACATCCGCTATGAGCCTCGGACTGCCATCAAGGGGCAAGCTCTGGCAGACTTCGTTGCCGAGCTCACCCCGAGGTTGGAAGCCGAGGCACAGGAGCGGGAGAGGGCAGCAGACGATCCCACCCCTGCGCAGCCAGGAGTCGCCCTGAGGAGGTCTCCCCCGAGGTCGGCCACGATTTACGCCGGCGAATCCTGGCGCATGCATGTCGACGGTGCCTCCAATAGCCGGGGCGCGGGTGCTGGCATAGTTCTCGTGTCCCCCGAAGGCACCCTCCACGAATGCGCTATGAGCATCGGCTTCCCGGCCACCAACAACGAAGCGGAGTACGAGGCTCTCATCGCAGGGCTACACCTCGCCTTGGACCTCGGCATAGAAGAGCTGCAGGTCTACAGTGATTCCATGTTGGTAGTGAACCAGCTCAACAGCAATTACGGCTCCGGTGACAGCCGAATGCTGAGCTATCTCAGCCATGTGTTAAAATTGCAGGAAGGCTTCAAGAAGGTGGATTTTCGGCATATTGCCCGAACAAGCAACGCTCACGCTGATGCCCTCGCTGCCCTCGGTTCGGCATGCTCTGAGGTCGGGGGCTCCCGAACTGTGGTCCTTGGCGACATTCCAGCCCCAAGCTTCGAGCCCGGGCAGGAAGACGTCGTATGTGTCGCTCCCTTGGGTCCTAGCTGGATGGACCCCCTTGTCGCCTACCTTCGGGACGAGCGGCTCCCCGAGGACAAAAAAGCAGCACACCGGCTTCGGTGCCAGGCGGCCTCGTACTTCCTCTCCTCGACCGGCCAACTCTACAGGCGCACCTATATGGGTCCAGACCTGCGCGTGCTCCACGAGGAGGAAGTTCCACGGGTTCTCCACGAGCTCCACGAGGGAAGCAGCGGCTGCCACTCGGGAGGACGTTCTTTGGCCGAGCGCGCTGTGTCCCAGGGGTACTGGTGGCCCAAAATGAGGATCGCCGCCAAAGACTATGTGAGGGACTGCGGGTCCTGCCAGAGGCACTCTCCCCTCCTCCATCAACCCACCCTTTCCCTTAACCCAGTTACTAGCCCGTGGCCTTTTGCTCAATGGGGGCTGGATATCGTCGGCGTACTCCCTACCGCCCCCGGAGGGTTCAAGCACCTCGTCACCGCCACGGACTACTTTACGAAATGGGTCGAGGCGGAACCCCTCATTCATATCACTGCCACTGAGGTGGAGCACTTCATCTGGAAAAACATCATTTCCAGATTTGGCGTGCCTTACGCTATCATCTCGGACAACGGTACCCAATTTGTGGCCGAGGCCATAAAAACGCTGTGCAAAAAGAAGAACATCCGAGTCTATAACTCGACAGTGGCGTACCCTCAGGGCAACGGACAGGCCGAGGCCTCCAACAAGTCCATCTCGGCTGGCCTCAAGAGGCGGCTGACCAACAAACGAGGAAAATGGGTCGAGGAGCTCCCCAAGGTCCTCTGGGGCTATCGAACCACCCCGCGGCGGGGTACTGGCCGAACGCCCTTCTCAATGGCTTATGGGATGGAGGCGGTCCTTCCCCTCGCCGCCACGGCTCCGACCGAGCGCACCGAGGCATTCCACCCGGCCACTAACGACGAACACATCTCGTCTGAGCTCAATCACGTCGAGGACCTCCGAGACGATGCAAACATCAGGTACGCCGCCTACCAACAGGAGGTCGCCCGGGGCTACAACAAGAACGTCAGACTGCGCCCCTTCAATGTTGATGACCTCGTCCTTCGTGAGGTGGTCCAAAAGAAAAACAAGAGGAAATTTATGCCTAACTGGGAGGGGCCGTACAAAATCACGGCCAAGGCCGGCTATGGGGCTTATAAACTTGCCGAGATGGACGGCACGGTTGTGGGCAACCCTTGGAACGCCTCCAAGCTTAGGAAGTTTTACGGGTAGCCCAATTGTCTTTCCATGATCGCTACCCGCCCTCGGTGATCCTTTGTAAACCGAGCGGGCCAAATATTCAATGAACAACTGTGTTTTCTCTCTTTAAAATTCTCTAATGATCGTTTGTTCTTTGCCTTGTGCTCAAAGTCACCATGGTACCACCCACGTTCGGTGGAATGCTGTTTTGCTCGGTAAACGCCCGTCCTCGATTGAGCGAACGGAAGACCAATGTTGCTCGGCGTAAAGCCGCCTCGGCATAGGTCCGAAATCGGGGGCTATCGAAGCGATTCCCCACCTATGCCGAGACCATTCCGACCGTACTCGATTGAGCTCACGTGTTCGGCCCCAGAACGCCCGTCCTCGGTTGAGCGAACGGATGATACGCCCGTCCTCGTACGAGCGAACGGAAGACCGTTTGGTCTCGGAATTTGCCTACTGCACAGCCTTGGGTAGAACTACCAGGTTTTGCCATCATCGTACTCCCCCAGCCAAACACGGGCTCGGGCACGTACTCTGGTTAGTGTACGGCTTATGGCCTCCTCGGCTTAGGTACGAAATCGGGGGCTATCGAAGCGATTCCCCACCTAAGCCGAGATTCCTTCAAACGTGCTCGGCCGAGCTCACGTGTTCGACTTCGGTGCAACTACTTCGGCAAGAAGCAACGAGCTTTGCTTACTCCCGAAGAGGGGCTATGTACCACGGGCTCGGCCTAGCGCCTGGGCTCGGTTCATACTATCTACTCTAAGTTGGAAAAACTTTACAGAAAAAACAAATCGCATAAAAACAAAAAGCAAACATCCATTCACACCAAAACAGTGGGGGCTCGGCGATGGTGTATCGTTCTATGCCGGCCCCCGGAGTGCCTGTGTTAAAGTTACAAAAAATACGAGATCTGGCTGGGTGCCCTAACAGTTCGGCGCCAGTCTCAACAGTTAATGAAATTGAAATACAAAAAGAAGTAGAGGAAGATCTAGACGGCTGGGGCCTCGGATTGGGTGTCCTCGGCGGGGTGGCCTTGGTCATCGTCCCCACCCTCCTCGGCATCATCCTCAGGATCGTCGAAGGGCATCTCCGGGATCTGGGGCTCGGGAACCGGCGGTATCACCCTGGCCTCGGCATCGGGAGGAGCGCTGCAGGCGTCCACCCCTCGGATGTAGGCCGCGGGGAAGCAATCGGCGTGGCCGAGACAGTACCCCTTCCTGAACGCCGCCACTTCGATTTCCTCCGACTCCTTCAGGTACTGCCTCCCGGCCTCCCTTTCCCCCCTCCTGAAGCCGTCCTCGTCCGCCGCGGTCAGCATTTTCTGCTGCTCGGTCTGGAGATCTCGCAGCTGAGCTTCCAGGGCCTTAGCCCTTTCGTTGGCCTCTTTGAACTTGTCCTCGGCGGACTTGGCCCTCTCTTCCGCCCTCCTGGCGTCGGCTTCAGCAGCAACCGCCCTGTCCTCGGCGGACTTGATCTTCCCCTCGACGCCTTGCTTTTCAAGGCTGAGGTCTGACAGCTTCTTGCCGAGGCCATCGATCTCAGCCTTCATCTGCTCGGCGGCCTTCCTCTCCTCCTTCAGCTTTGCCTTGGCAGCCCTAGAGGCGCTGGCCAATGCCACCACCTTCTTGTGCACGGCAGTGGAGGCCTGGCTTGCCTGGAAAATTGAGGAAAAATCAGTAATAAGCATCAAGGCCTCGGAAATAAAGGTGAACTCGGATTAAACGAAAGACTGTTCTTACCTTGACCAAACAGCTGTGGAGCTCCACGAAGTTGTCGTCGAGGGAAAGAGCGTCCACGGCGGACATGTCGGCGGGGAGGGCCAGTCCCTTCAGCAGCACGTTGGCCACGTCCGGGTTCGCTCGGACGCTGTCCGCCGTCGTCAGCTGCCGACGTAGATGGGAGACCACTCCTCGGCGGCACCGACATCTGACCCTCCCCCCGCCTCGGGGTAGGCGTTGATCACCGTGCGGCCAGATCCTCGGGGCTGCAGCTGGCCCTCGGGTGTATGTGCTGTGGAGGTACCAGCGACATTGGCGGGCACCCCATGCCCGGGGATCCCCGGAACCTCCTCGACGCTCCTCGGAGGGGAGGGTGGAGCGGAGGACTCGTCCACCCGAAGCCTCTTCGCGGCGGGGTCGCTCTCCTCTGTGGGCTGCTCCTCCCTCCCCCTTCTGTGTCCCGCTCCTCTCCCGGCTCGCGGAGCGCGCCCTCGGCGCTCCCTCTGCTGCTGTTGCCTTAGTTGGGCGAGAGTGGGCCTTTCAGATGCGGCGGCCATTTCGTTCCTCGGCTGTCTCTCCCGGCCCCAAAGCTGCTCAAGCTCCTCGTCCGGGATAGCGGCCCTCTCTCTCCTTCGGCGGTTGCTTGCCCTCGGTGTGGTACCCCGGTGCAAAAACCCGTGATAGCTTGGTGTGTAACCGAGGAGGAGATGGGCTTGCTGCTGTCCGTGGGCGAAGAGAGCCTGAATAATGCGGTCGTCCGAGAGATCGAGTAGCCGCTTGGTGACAGTGGAGGTAACTGCAAAAACAAAGGAGCAGATTCATGAGTCCTCGGCAATAATTTAAAAGATTTACAGTAAAGGAAAATGGAAAGCTAAAATTCAATAAGTCATCGGCTTACTGGGGTCCCCTCGGCGGTGGTTGAGAGGCCAAGTGTGAGGCTCCTCGGGGGCCCAAGAGTAGTTCCCCCTCACCGTAACATAGTTGTACTGGTGCTCCTCGGAGTCGTAGAGATCCTTGATCAAATGATCATACTCGTTCCGAACGGCGAAGTAGTACCGTCGGAACTTTGGGCTGAGACCCACAAGGTAAATCCCGAGGACGTCGTACACCGTCGCTGGGATGTTGTATGCCTCGGCCAGCTTCAACACCGAGCACAGCACCCGGTATACGTTGACCACGACCTGGTGAGGACCGAGGTCGTAGTAGTGGAGGAACTGGCGGACCATCTTCGGGAATGGGAAGCGGAGGCCTCCCTCGGTGATGGCCATTAGGGGGACCGTGACATGGTCGTCCCCGTAGTAGATCCGGTCCCCGAAGTGCAGCTCGATCTCCACGTCGGCTGGGATACCGTACCGCTCTCGAAACGCGACCAGGCGCTCGGGGTACGCAGGGTCGAATTCTTTGAGGTAAGGGCACTCTCCCTCCCCGTACTTTGGGATGGGAACCTCCTCCCATTCTTCACCGAGGGCGAGGGTGGGAGTCTCGGCCCGCTGCGTCCTTGGGGCTTGTTCCTCCCCTTCGCCTTGCTCGGGAGGATTTTGTTCAGAAGTGTTGCCCGGGGTCACCTCTCCGTCCCCGTTGCTTAGTTCGACGATCTCCGGAGGCTCGATGGTCGGTTCGTATATCTCGACCTCGGGAGATTCAGGGGCCCTCGGGGAGTTCGGTCTCTCAGTGGCCCGGGATGGCGAGGCCTCTGCCTCGGGGTTGGTTTTTTCTCCCTCCATCCTGCTGTACTCTTCGGGATACACTGTTTGGAGGGGAGGGATGTTTAGCGCGGTCGGGGCTCGTGATCTGTATCGATTCCCGAGCTCTCGGATGTACTCTCGTGCTTGGTCAAAATCGGCGTCCTCGTCGCTATCGGAGATGACAAAGGGCTCGTTGCTCATCCAGCCGAGAACCTAAAAGAAAAGAAGAATGCACAAGGAACCCATCAGCAGTTGTTTGCATGAAGGGAAGGGGTGCAACGGCGTATTCCTACATGGAATACGCTCGGCTAACCGAGGGGACCTTCCCGCTCGGCTTACTCTCGGCTGGACATACGGTGTGGTGTGTGCGCTCGGGAGGGGACGCAACCCTCGGCCTAAGGCCTCGGAAGAACAGGTTGAGTATTCAACCTGTCCTCGGAAGAACACGTTGAATACTCAAACCTGCCCAGAAAACGGCCGCCGTACGCTGCCGTACGCCGCCGTAACACTCGCCGGAAAACTCAACAAAACAGAGCAGTTCGTAAAATCGCAAAAAAGCACTCAAAAAACGTGTAAAAACACTTCAAAATACACCAAAAAGCATGGAAAAGAAGGGAGGAAGCGATTTACCTTGAGTTTTGGTGGAGGAAGTGGCTGAAACTCGAGATCTGGGGTTGAGACGCTTGGAATTCCACGGCGGCGTAAAATTTTCCGGTGAGAGGCAAAATCGACAGAGTAACGGTACGACCTCCCTCTTCCCGAGTTGTATTTATAGTGGGGGAGGGGGAGCGTGAGGCGTCGCATTTATTGGGGAAACGGTGCGCCGGCTCGGGAAACGCCGCGCCGGCTCGGCTGGCCAACGGGGGCTCGACACCTGTCCCCCAGGTTTGAAACGTTTGGCGCGAATCCCAAACGACGGCCCTCGGGCGAATGCCGAGGAGACACGTGGCAGATGACATCGAATCGCGTCACGGATTCTCTGACATCGGGTAAGCCCGAACGTCGCGTCACACGTCCTTTCAGCTTCAGAGCGATGTGACGTTCCGAGCCTGGCGCTCGGGTTGCCCCGCCGCCCGGAGGGTCATATTCTCAATTCCCTCGGCCAAGAGCTATGCCACGGCCTGGCCGCTCGGGCTTATCAACTCCCCCAATTGCCCGGAATTGAGGAAGTTGAGGGGCTATTGTAGCGGCCGGGGGATGAAGGGGGTCTCGTCACCCTCGGCGGTGTCACCCCGAGGGGAAAAGGGTCCAGAGGGGTTCCCGCCTAATCTACACGGAACTCCGGGGGAGGCTTCCCCCCCGGAGGTAACAGGTCCGGCCAGATTCTCACCTCGGGAGACCGCGCCGAGAGCATCCGGAGACGCCTTCGTAGTGCTATTCCCGAGGGTACCCGGACCGAGTGTATTGGCCTCGGTACCGGGGCGGGTCGCGTCAGGTGGCAGGGGGGGCTTGATCGAGGCACCTCCTGACAGTCTGAGTGGCACATTAATGAGCTTGACTACTTCACGTGCACCTCATCATGGCGAGCCACCAACCCTGCAGACCTACGCCTGCAGGGGGGTGGGGGATCTGACTGATAGGGACATTAAGGGCACGTGACGCCTCTGAGAGCACAGCGGCCGAGGCGCCGCTAGGGGGGCATGCGTCGTTCAGTGCATTTAATGCGTTGACAGGAGTGGGGCGCGTAAGGCCCCCGAAGGGCGTGTCGAACACGCGCTCCCCCACCTATAAATATAAACTCTCACCCCTTCATACAGGGGTCGGTCTCTCCTGAAAAAGACTCTCTCTCTCTCTACATTTAGCTCTAAAAACTGCACTCTCTCTCTAGTTCTCCACTATACTTCTCCCTCCGTTGCTGATTTAGCCATCGGAGTACCATCCCGGACCACCACCGTCCGGGCTTGGTACTGACGTGGTTGTTCCTCCTGTGCAGGTACCGTTCCGGCGTACCCCAGCATCTCCGGCACCCCTCTTCGACGAGTCCCTAGGGACCAAGCGAGGTTCAACCCAGCTCCTCCCCCCTCAGCGCGGTTCCAAGCAAGCAAAGAGGCCAGTCCGGTGAAGAACTCCCCCACAGAACCCACTTTGGATTTGTTGCTGCCGGCATCATCGGAGACCCGTGACGACGACGACGATGGTTGCATGAAGCAACTGAAAATAGCTGAGAACAGAGCCATATTAATCAGGCTAAATGAAAACTCAAAATTGTAGTAGAAGGCTAAAAGCAAAGAAGATAAGAATTGGGCAAATTGTCTGATTAATGGGTGATTGATGAGTGATATCTGAACTGAGTTAGCCTATTTATAGTGAGGGGGAAAAGAAGAAAGTAGAGCCGTAGGGATGGGTGCCCTGCAGAGGCGGCTTCCTGTTTTGCCATCTTTGACCCCTTTTTTTTTTCACTTTTGTCAGGACTCACAAGAATTTGCTTAATTGGGTTGTTTTCATCACCTTCCAGCTTCCATTATTCATGTTCAAGAAAAACAAAAAAGGTCACGGTCAATTATTTATTACCCCAAAAGAAATTTTCAACTTTGAATCGGTTTCCTCCCGATTGAAAAGGTCCATTCAATCAGTTCAAAAAAGAAAAGGTCCATTCAATATCACGGTCAATTATTACCCCAAAACAATTTTCAACTTTGAATCGGTTTCCTCCCGATTGAAAAGGTCCATTCAATATGGACCATGACGTGATTTTGTCCTATGTGATTATTGTGGTTGTTT
>OY978222.1:6992960-7027290 GCA_963854785.1 Vaccinium vitis-idaea
TCGTGTCGTGCCGCTGACTAAATCGTATTGTGTCATGCCGTGCTTTTTTCTTGTCGTGTCGTGTCGTGGCGTGCCTTTTTTTAATCATGTCATGTCGTGCTGTGCTTTTTTAATCATGTCATGTCGTGCCAGCCCGTTTACTTTGGTGTCGTGCTTTTTTGAATTGTGTCGTGCCGTGCCAGCCCGTTTACTTAATTGTGTGTCGTGCTGTGCCTTTTAAAATAGTGTCGTGCCATTGATTTTCAACTTACATAATTGAAAAAAATTACAACTTACAAGTTACATAATTAAAAAAAATTGAAAGCTATTAACCTATTACAATTTACATAATTGAAAAAAATTACAACTTACAAGTTACAAATTACAAAAGAAAGAAAGCTTTTACAACTTACAACTTACATTTCTAAAATTACAAAAGTAAAAAACTAAACTCTGTCTAATTTCAATGAAAAAAAGAAGAAAGGATGCCCGTCAGATGCTCTTGCTCTTGTACTGTTGTACATGGACTTGTATGGGGTATAAACTTGAATCGGGCTCAGCAAGCATCATTACCCATATAATTGAAATTCAAGTGCAACAACACAAGTCACACCAAAATTCCAAACAAGTGCAGCAATAGGTGCAGCAAACAAGTGCAGAAAACAAGTGCAGCAACTGCAGCAACACGTGCAGCAAACAAGTGCAACAAACAACTAACAGAAACAGCAAACAAGTGCAGCAACTGGTGCAACAAACAAGTGCAGTAACAGGTGCAACAAACAAGTGCAGGAAATAAGTGCAGCCAACAGGTGCAACAACAAGTGAATAAACATCAATCCACCACCACAACACCATGTCCACCACCACAACACCACGTCCACCAAGGAGCTCAATCCACAAACCCTAACAATGCTCAAGGAGCTCAACCAACACAACTACACATAAATGGCTTCATCATTGCCTTTTTTTTTACTTTGAAATGGGCTCAACAATCATCATTGCCCAAATTCAGTCACTATAACACACAAATTCAGGGCTCAACAATCATCATTTCACAAATTCAGTCACTATAACACATAAATTCAGGGCTCAACAATCATCATTGCACAAATTCAATCACTATAGTCTATAACACATAAATTTAGGGCTCAACAATCATCATTGCCCAAATTCAATCACTATAACACATTAATTCAAGGCTCAACAATCATCATTGCTCAAATTCAATCACTATAACACATTAATTCAGGGCTCAACAATCATCATTGCACAAATTCAGTTACTATAGTCTATAACACATAAATTCAGGGCTCAACAATCATCATTGCCCAAATTCAGTCACTATAACACATAAATTCAGGGCTCAACAATCATCATTGCCCAGATTGGGCTCAACAATCATCATTGACCAAATTCAGAATTCAAAAACTGAAAAGGATGCAACATTATGTTGCCATTTAAGACCACCATAAGTTACAAATCACAATTCATATGTTATTTTAAGTTTGCACATGGAGATAAGGGATTGTGTTTGTGGCTTATTCATTTCAGACTAAAATGAGACACAAACACACACACACACACACGACACTGTCACACACACACACACACACACACACACACAACTGAAGTGGGGGCAATATCATGTTGCCATAAGTTGCCAAACCCACACACAGTCACACAAGTGAAGTGGGGGCAACATCATGTTGCCATAAGTTGCCAAACCCACACACATTCACACACTATTTGTTGCACTTGTTGCTTCACACACACACAACTGAAGTGGGGACAACATCATGTCATGTTGCCATAAGTTGCCACACCCACACACAGTCACACACTTGTTGCTTCACACACCGCCACACACACACACACTGCCCGACACACACACACACACACACACAAAAGTCACAACTGAAGTGGGGGCAACATCATGTTGCCATAAGTTGCCAACCCACTTCAGTCCACTTACTGAAATAAATAAGCCACAGACACAAGTCCCATATAATAAATGAATATTAGGCTAATCACTATCTATATCAGAGTCTGCAAAATAACTTCTAAATTCATCTTTACCTGAGCCTTTTTCAATTCCAAGGCATGCATCCTCCCAATCTTTCAAGTACAAGAGACAATCCAAAATGTCTGAAGCGAGTCTGCTCCTCTTCTCATCCAACACTCTTTTACCTGCACTAAAAGTAGATTCGGAGGCCACTGAAGACACAAGAGCTGTTAGTAGATCACGTGCCATGATTGAAAGAATGGGATAAGTCGTTTCATGAGATTTCCACCATACTAAGATATCAAAATTAATCAAGTCAATCGCGCTAACAGATTCTAGGTCCAAATATTTAAGAAGTTCAGTGTGTGAAGTTACAGTGCTACATCCTAATCCTAAACTTGAACTGATCAAAGACCAAGATGCATCATTACTTGTAGAAGAAGTCAAAGAAGCAGCAGTACGTGTAGCAATTGCATCAAACTTAGCTTCATATCTAGCATACAATGCATTCAATAAATGAGTCACAACATCAGAAGAAGGTAAAGTAGTAATCCCTAAATTGGTACCAATCTCTCTTAAGAACACAGAAACACATGCTTACTTAATCCTAGGGTCCATTACTGCAGCTAACATAACTAATTGTGGCATTTCCTCAAAATATTTTCTTAATTTTACTTCCATATCTATACAAGCATTTACGAAATTTGGTTGTGCCCTATGATTACGAAAATTTAGACTAGTATTATAAAGATGATTAAGCACAATACAAGAGGTAGGATAACGAACACCCGAACAAGCTAAGGTAGCAACAAAAAACACTTTCAAAAATTGCATTTGGGTCCCACTTTTTGGTCCCGCGTGAATAATCTGAACCGTTAAATAATTTTAAAATAACGTTTTGTACGACCTTACAAAAAGTCAGGTCAATTGGATATGTGTAATTGGTACATCCAAAACTCCAAGTTTTGAAATCAATTGGATGTACGTAGCTTGGATCGACGAGTTACGCATATCCAATTGACCTGATTTTTTGCAAAGCCATACAAAACATTATGTTGAAATTAGTTAACAGTTCGGATAACTCACGCGGGACCAAAAAGTGGGACCCAAAAGCCATTTTTTGTAATGAACGGTGAAGATCGTCATAATTGTGTTGCGATGAAGGACCTTTCAAAATCCGATAGACGAAAAAACTGGCGAGAGTCATTAAAACATCAACACAAAAAAAGTGAATGGTGTGGATCGTCATAGTTGTGTTGCGATTGTGTGGCTATCGTACATTATACTATAACATAATAGCTTGATTCATATAGAAGTAAGTTTGATGTATAGAATTGAAAGGTAGGTGCACACTCGTTTTTCCGAATGTTCGATCTAAACCGTTACGATTTAATATCTTAGAGCATCTCCAACACAAGCTCTCCTCTCTAAAATGAGGAGTGGAAGTGACATATTAAGGGGAGATTTTGTAATTTATGTCCTCTTTTCCTCAAAAAGTTGTACTGTTTGGAGGGACCCATCCACTTTTTTTTGTCACATCCACTCCCTAAATTTAAATTCGGCTCTTTGAAAAGTGGATGGATCCCTCCAAACAGTACAACTTTTTGAGAAAAAGAGGACATAAATTACAAAATCTCTCATTAATATGTCACTTCCACTCCTCATTTTAGAGAGGAGAGCTTGTGTTGAAGATGCTCTTATCGATTCTATCATTCTCCCACAAAATTGATGATCATCCGATATCGGCAACCACACGATCAGAACACATTTAGTGTCTTTTGTGGAATTTCAGTACTATAATGCACCACTTCAACGCCACCTAGTCAATTTTTCCAAAATCAGAACCGTTAGATGTGTTTATAACGTGTTTTTAAGGTCCTATGCAAGAATTTGAAAAAAAAAAAAAAAAAACTAGCCAGAAGGGCATGATCGGAAAAGGTTTTCGTAAAGTAGTTTTACAAAAACCTACTCCGATCAAGCCCTTCCGGGTACTATTTTTTGCCAAATTCTCGCATAGAACCTTGAAAACACGTTTTAAACACATCTAACGATTCCGATCCTGGAAATTTGATCCGAAAAGTGGAGGTCCATTACTGTGAGAGGGTGGTTGCATTTCTAATTTCCATCATTTCGATTTTCGGGACGTACAAAGTAGAAACTAGAAAGGAATCGAATTTAATTTCTATAATTTCTATAATCGAATTTAATAAAAAAATTTGTATAAATTCTATAATTTAACGTCTAATAATTTCTATAATCTAATTTAATAAAAGAATTTAATTCCTATAATTTGAATTTGTATCATTTTTTTATAAAAACAATTTGTAACCTTTTTTTTTCTTTTTTTGTCCAACTCTCTCTCTCTCTCTTACTATCTCTCTCTAAAAAAATTATTATTATTATTTTTAATTTTTTAATTTTTTTGTTCTTGACTTACTTACAAAACACAGATTTTTTATTTTTTTATTTTTTTTTTCACAAAAACAAATTGATATTTTTTTTTTCAAAATCTTTATTAGATAAACTCATAAAAGACAATGTATATGAGTATATCAGTATATGTAAATATGTAATATGTGTGGTATACATTTTTTTTCATGTTTGAATTTTGATTCAAAATTTATTAATCATATAAAATATTTTAAAAACTTATTTATTTATTTTTTCCAAACTCTCTCTCTCTCTCTCTCTAAAAATAAAATTAAATAAAAAATTGTAACTTATTTTTCCCTTTTGTTTCTTTTGTTTCTTTTTTCCTTTTTTTGTTCATGACTTGACTTCATTTTTTATTAACTTGATATAAATATATAATTCACTAAAATAACCAAAAATTAATTCTTCTTTTTTTGGGATTATAAAAAAATACATACAATGATAGAAATAAAGTATTTGACAAATTGTTATTTATTTTTTGCCTCCTGTCCTGTCGTGCCAGCGTGCCTGGCTAGAACCGTGCGTCCGTGCTGCGACGTGCCCGTGCCGTGCCATGCCCGTCCTACTTCCGTGTCGTGCTGTGCCATGCCAGGCCAATTTCCGTGCTCGTGCTCGTGCTCATGCTCGTGCCCAAGCCGTGCCGTGCCTGTGTCGTGCCTGTAGAAGACCGTGACGTGCCGTGCCACGTGCCGCCTTAGACCGTGTCGTGCCAGCTCAATTCTGTGCCCGTGTCGTGCCACGTGCCAACTTGTACCGTGTCGTTCCGTGCCGTGCCAGGTTTTTACCGTGCCTCTGGCGTACTGTGCTGCCATTGAACATATCGTGCCCGTGTCGACCCGGCCCGTTTGACACCCCTACCCCAATCACAGGAAAGCGCCTTTTTTTTTTTTTAACTCAAGAAAACGTCTGGATTTTTTTTTTCTCCGACTTTAGATGGCGTATTCATCTCGAGAGAACAACTGTTTCGTATTCCATCTTAAATCCAGCTGCTCTACTACGTCGAATGTCAACTCCTGCTAGCCGTCCATTACCGATTCCTAGACGGTTACGATTACTCCGTTTTATCCATCTTGCACGTTTGCGGCCAACCTTATCTTAATTTGGGTTCGGAATCTTCGTACTTAGGTTCCGACTTAGGTTCGCATTACTAGAATAGTGTCAGGCCTGCGACAGCCCACATCTCCACGGATATCCCATCTCCACCCACCTACGTATAACAATAATGCTATAGTGTCATCCATACGACACCCACATCTCCACCTACTCTATGTATAACAGTGATGTTATTCTTACACCCCCACTCTGATTTTTAACACCTGGCATACCCTCAATGTCTTTGAATCTCTCTCTATCACCATCCTCTCTCTCTCTCTATCACCATACATTTAAAATCTCCTCGACAATGGCTACCAAACAAGACCAATATTGAATATAATTATGTATAAATTTTTTTTAGGTATAGGCTATTTTTTCGCTATATTTGAGCTCGTGAATTTATCTTGATTTGAGCTCATAAATATCACTTGGTTTGAACTTGTGAATTTCATTAGATTTGAACTCATGAATTTCAATAAAAAAATTGTATATAAAGTTCTATGGTTATTAGTATTTATAACAAAAATTCACGAACTCAAAGTTAGCCGAAAAAAAGAGCCCATACCTAAAAAATTATTTTTTATACATAATAAATGTTTAATATTGGTCTTGTTTGATAAACTTTGTCAAGTAGATTATATATATGTATATTTCATTATTGGATATAAAAAAAAAGTCATAAACTTTTTAATTTTTGAAAAATAAGAAGTGAGAGAAGTAGGAGAGTGAGTAGAGGAGAGAAAAAGAAAGGAGTAATGAGGAGAGAGAAAGAGTGAGAGCCGTCCGGGAAAAACCATAAAGCAGTGTTGATTTGACATATTGACTTTAGTCAGTAAGCCCCACTGCACTGTACGTCACGTCCAAGTCACGGTGTACGTAAACCTCTTTTTTTTTAGTCTTTTAAATAAAGACAATGGTCCCTTCGGGGACATCCGATAAGAATAAAGACAATGGAAAATGATATGAGTACACCACATGTGCACTCCAAATGCATATCACCCTGAGATAGCAAATAAAGAGAAGCATAATGTGGTGCTCACCCAAAAATGGGTCTCTCCCCATCTGCCACTTTAGAGTGGTGTGCATTTGGGGTAGATATGTGGTTTACCCATAACATTGTTGAAAGACAATTTTACCCATTTACTTTATTTCTAGGCTCTTGAGTACTATCAGGTCAAAATTGTATTGCCATATCTTTTAGGCAGTTGTGTCGTTCAAATAAGGAAGAAAAAAAAATTATGCGCGGAAGTACTTTATTTTTTTATCCAAACGATATTGATAAACAACTCAACAAGCCAACAATCTAAATACTAATGTATATATCTTTTATGTTCTTTTGTATCGTATTATAGATCTCTATTAGTAATTTAATTTAGAACAAAAAAAATTAAAAAACAATTATTCGCTGAAATAATTTATTAAAAAGGTCACAGAGTACATATTATCGTATTGCGAACAATTTACAAGTTTCATTCAAAGTTGGTGTAATACTACATAATACCCTTACTAAGAGCATCTCCAGCAATCTCAACAAAAAATTAGCCATTTTGCCTCAAAAAAGTGTCATATATTAATATAGCTAGCCATCACATCTACCCAACAAACTACCCATTTGGCTCAACACACACACACACACAAACAAAAACAAAAAACAAAAAAAACACACACACACACACACTATCCCAGCCAACGCGTGAACCACATGCAGGGAGTGAGTTCCACTCTCACTCACATCCGGCCTTTGGCCAACGCGTGAGAGCTCCATATCACACTATAGGCGACGGGTCTTGTATTGACAAGATCGTCTCAATTTTTTTTTGCATTCGTTAGTTTTGCATCAAGATTTTGTGGTTTCTGGATTCCTCTCGACGAGACGAATCTAACAAATATAAAATTATTCAAAAAAATTAATTTTTTTTAATAAAGCCAAAATAGGTGAATTATTGGCCAATAATCCACCTATTTTGGCTTTATTCAAAAAAATTTGAGTTTTGACCATAATTTTATACTTGTTAGATTCGTCTCGTCGAGAGGAATCCAGAAACCACAAAATCTTGATTCAAAACTAATGAATGCAAATTTTTTTTGAATAAGGACAAAATGGTTTTTTAAAAAACCACTTTTTGGTTTTTTACCCAAAGACTGGTATGCATGTGTGGTCCTCTCCTCTCCACAATTAGACTTTCCAAATTTTGATAGAATATTCCTTGATCTACTTAAGAAAATCTATCATGTTATCTCATATCCATTTAAAAAAGGACAAGTATCGTTTTTTGGGTCGGAGGCAAGTATGGACTAAAAAATTGTTGCTGACACATGACTCTTTGAACAATGTCTTGTACAATCTGTCATGCAAGATAAGTTCCAGAACAATGTAGAAGTTTCATCCAAATGGTCCTTTATGTTTTTAAGTTCAAAAAGGAAATTGATATCCGCACTCCCAATTTTGATGTGGAGGCTCCAAACTACTGTAGTTTTCCAAAATTACCCCTTTGCAAGTTCCATGATTTACTTCAGGCACTCCAAAAAATCTTTACTCTTTTCTTTTACTTCAGACACTCCAAGAAAGAAAATAGTGCAGATAGTTGTTCAACTCCTTTTACTGCACGTCACTGAATTGCCTACTTCCATATGTAATGTTTCCTTGGTAGAGTCTTTATGTTATTGTCTCCATGTTCTCCACATAAACAAAGTGATATTCGGCCTATGATTGTAGAGTCATCTTTTTGTCCATGCAAAGTCTCTTGAGAGTTCTGTTACTTTTCTTCTCAAGAGTTCTCTAACTTTGGTGATGTGCTTTGTTTGTCTCAATATAAGTTTTTAAATGTAGATTTGCGGCCGTTATGAAGATTTTGAGGGGAAAATGGTAGATAATGAGCAGGAAAATATAAAGATCTTGTCTCGCAACCATTATGAAGATTTTACAACAACAACATTTTCAATTGTGTGCTGTTTATTTTGGAGAATTCTAGCAATCTTTAATTTTTTTTCTTTTTGAAGTGGCGTGAAGCAATCTGACATAGATGCATGTTTAATGTTTGGAACCTAATATTTATGTTGTGGATGTTTAATGTTTGGAACGTAATGTTAATGTTTAGAACCTAATTTTTATGTATGGTTTTGGTTCATTTTTTTCGTTTGGAGTGTCTTAGTAAATGAGGAGTGCTTGACCGACCAGGTGACTAAAAATAAAGACGCGTCCCAAGCGTAGGACTCTCGACCGATGTAGCATAATATCCGGAAGTACCGGAGTCGAATCCACAGAGACGGACGAACGTGTGCAGGACTCAAAGATGACGGGTTCACAGTCTATCTTGGCTCTTAGGTAGCCACCCCTTGTTTAATGATTAATTGACTAACTAAATTACCCAACTAACTTAACGAAATATGGATTTGAAAAGGAGTGTACAGCCGTGGGAACCCAGCGTCCGCAACTAGCCTAACCAATGTTTACTCGGGCCACAATTATTCATTTTATTGATTTTAGAATAAGAAAAAGGATCCCTAACAAATGCGCACCACCTGTCACCAGATTCCGTACGCATTCGAATTCCGGCGATGCCTGGGTTTTGTTTGTTAGAAGAGTTTTCGTCTTCTAAAATTGCTCAAAAATTAAACTAATTCGATCCCGAGGTAGAACATTAATCAGACTAGCCACGGAGAGCCTTCGCCCCGCGGCCGCACTCTATAGAACTACTCGCTCATGATTCTATTAAACGCAGCAATAATATTAACCCTAGATCTAAACATGCTTCAAACAATTGAAATAAATAAAACACGATACCAAATATTTGTAGCGAGAGAACGGATGCTAAGAACAAGAAATCAAAACTGGAAATCCTGAAGAACTTGAATTAAACTTGAATCTGAAAATAATCCTGAAAAGCCAGCAACCAAAGTCAAGAAAAATAAAACCTAAGTTATCAATGAATTCAATCCCTAATTTCGAGTTATAACGGGGTATTCATAGTAATCCCCTTTAATTTACAATTAAAATCCTAAAACAAATCGGAATTGGACCCGCATACGACTCAAAACGCCGCCGTTTCAAAGCCAAGATAAGCTCTCGGTAGGGCTACACCAAAAATGGTGTAGCCCTCCCCCACCGTTACAAGGCAAAGTTAAGCCCGCGGTAGCGCTACACCACTTTTGGTGTAGCGCTACCTAACCCATTAACTCTCAATTTGACCGTTGACCGCCCTTTGACCGGTTGACCATCTAATCATTCGGTAGCGCTACACCTCTTTTGGTGTAGCGCTCGCCATGCTTCTGTTCACTTTCTGAGCCCTGTTTTGCCACTTTTGAGCGCTCCACCAAAATCCTTGTAGCACTCCCAACGATCCGAAGTGCTTCCCTTGAGAAATTAACTTCACCACTTGGTCTCAACAGCCTTCCATGCCCTCAAGCTCTATCACGGCCTTCAAATCTCTGCAATCCAATCTTGGCGCTAAAACACCCTTATTTTCCTAAGAATTAACAAAAACACAAAAGCATACCAAAACAACGCATCAAGTGGAAAATAGGGAATAAATAAGATAACAACGTGTTAAAACTACCCTATTTATAAACTTATATCTACGATATTGCGTGCCTATCAAGGAGATAATTTGGGGGTGGAGTGCCTCCAGTAATTTTTATATATTAAAAAGGGTAGTTTTGTAACTTTGTTAAATATTGGAGTGTCTGCATCAAAAAAGGAAGCCCCAAAATCAGCACCCTTCAAAAAATGCCCTTTTTAGTAAATTACTGGATTGTGTGATCTTTCTTGCCGTTTTGCACATTGAGACTCTCCGAGTTTGCATGTGACATTATTCATTTTCTAACACCGCGGGAATCATTTTGATATAATATTCGTAAATCTACTTAAATTGAGTTACTCCCTCTCTTAACCCAAAAAATGGAGTATTATGACCTAACAAAAAAATATTTGGCCGAGTATAGAAAGTGATTTGATGCTTGTGACATAATTCGTAGCATTGCTATTGGGGTAGACATGTGGTGTACCCATAGCATTGTTGAAAGACAATTTTACCCATTTACTTTATTTCTGGGCTCATGGGTACTAGCAGGTCAAAATTGTATTGCCATATCTTTTAGGCAGTTGTGTCGTTCAAATAAGGAAAAAAAAAAAAGAATTATGCGCGGAAGCTCTTTATTTTTTTATCCAAATGATATTGAAAAACAACTCAACAAGCCAACAATCTAAATACTAATGTATATATCTTTTATGTTCTTTTGTATTGTATTTTAGATCTCTATTAGTAATTTAATTTAGAACAAAAAAAATTAAAAAACAATTATTCGCTGAAATAGTTTATTAAAAAGGTCACAGAGTACATATTATCGTATTGCGAACAATTTACAAGTTTCATTCAAAGTTGGTGTAATACTGCATAATACCCTTACTAAGAGCATCTCCAGCAATCTCAACAAAAAATTAGCCATTTTGCCTCAAAAAAGTGCCATATAGTAATATAGCTAGCCATCACATCTACCCAACAAACTAGCCATTTGGCTCAACACACACACACACACACAAAAAAAAACACACACTATCCCAGCCAACACGTGACCCACATGCAGGGAGTGAGTTCCACTCTCACTCACATCCGGCCTTTGGCCAATGCGTGAGAGCTCCATATCACACCGTAGGCGACGGGTCTTGTATTGACAAGATCGTCTCAATGAAAGATACTAGAATCTGGCATCGAAAAGATTTTAGGATCAAGTCCAAGGTGACTCTTTTTTTCCCGGTGACTAGTTTTTTCCCGGCAAACGAATCTTACACCACTCTTCGACGAATCTTAAGAGAAAGACCTAGAGCGCGCGCCAGACTTCGCCTGCTATGGCAAGGTATTTTAGCGTCGGTTTTGATGGCTTGCTGGGATAGCGAGGTTGTTGGGTGTTGATTTCTAGCCAACCTCGCCTAAAATAGAGAGGAAAGAGGTGCTGGAAAGGTTGTTGGAGATGCTCTAACAATGCATCTTTCATATAGGGTACATATTATCTTGCAATGTAATCATACGGCACTAATATGATTGTTTAATATAGCACTAGAACAATGTAGAAGTTTCGTCGGGTACTAATGTTTTTTTTTTTAAATACAGCAATATAATATCAGAAGCCACTAGAACAATGTAGAAGTTTTATCGGATACCATTGTGTTTTTTTAATATAAGCTTTTAGGTTCGTGGAATACAATATTAGAAAGCACTGGAACAATGTAGAAGTTTCATCTGATACTAAAATATTTTTTTAATATTAGCTTTTAGGTTGGAAATATCTTTCTAATAAATTATTGGCAACTTGGTATGCATGTGTGGTCCTTCTCTCCTCTCCACAATTAGACTTTCCAAATTTTGATAGAATATTCCTTGATCTACTTAAGAAAATCTATCATGTTATCTCATATCCATTTAAAAAAGGACAAGTATCGTTTTTTGCAGTGGCGGCTCCAGGAATTTTTCTAAGGGTGTTCATAAATTCTTATGGTCTACTACTATAAACCACAACTTAATATAGACAAAAAAAATTCCATTAATATCGACAACGCCGCCCAAAAGCAACGGATAAAGACATAAAGTATATTACAATTGCTCTCGACGAGTTTTCATATTTTGAAACCGTTGCATAATAGCCTCGTTATCAACGGTATCAAATACATCACTCTCAATATAAGTAACTAAGCAATCATTCATCCACTGATCTCTCATTCGATTACGCAAATTACTCTTTATATACTTTATCGCCGAAAATCTTCTTTCAACTGATGCAGTGGCGACAGGAAGAGTCAACACCAATGTCACAAGTAAATAGACCAATCTATATATGACATGTTTATCTGTCTCCGCCAACTTTACAGCAAGTTCTCCAATCCCTTTAAGCCCAACAAATCTTGTATCAGATCTCATATCTACAATGAAATTTTGAAGTTGGCTGATCACTAGAAAAAAAACATGTCACTCATGCCTTTAGCTTTTTTGGTACTTCACTTACCTTGTTTTTATTTGGGCTTTAATTATTTGGGTTTCAATTTGAATTGAACTTGGGTTTTTTTTTATTGGCCTAAGGCATAGTTTTTCAAAAGATTTTAGCAACCCAGTTGCTAAAATCACTATGATTTTAGCAAATGAGTTCAGCAAGTGTTAAAATCATGGTATTTCAAATAAAAAAATTAAGTGTTTCCGTGGATTATTTTTTGAATTTTTCACACCGAATTAAAGTACACGAGGAGTAATTTAATTTGGTGCAAAAAAAATCGAAAAACGATACACGAAACCACTTCATTTTTTGATTGCAAAATAATGATTTTAGCACCTGTTGAACTCATTTGCTACTGGATTGCTAAAATCTTTTTAAAAACTATGCCTAAGTGTTCAATACTTGGGCTTTTTTTTGGACATGATGTTGAATTTTTGGGGCTTGGGTGTTCAATTTAATTTTGGTAGGGTGTTCAACAATGGACTATCCAAAAAATTTCTACATGTATTCCAAGGAAAAAAAATTTCTTGTACAATAAAATTGTTTAGAAATTATTGTATATATGAACACTTGTGACAATCTGTCATGTACTATAAAATTTTTGCTGACACATGACTCTTTAAACAATGTCTTGTACAATCTGTCATGCAAGATAAGTTCCAGAACAATGTAGAAGTTTCATCCAAAAATCCAAATGGTCCTTTATGTTTTTAAGTTCAAAAAATGCCCTTTTTAGTAAATTACTGGATTGTGTGATCTTTCTTGCCGTTTTGCACATTGAGACTCTCCGAGTTTGCATGTGACATTATTCATTTTCTAACACCGCGGGAATCATTTTGATATAATATTCGTAAATCTACTTAAATTGAGTTACTCCCTCTCTTAACCCAAAAAATGGAGTATTATGACCTAACAAAAAAATATTTGGCCGAGTATAGAAAGTGATTTGATGCTTGTGACATAATTCGTAGCATTGTTATTGGGGTAGACAAGTGGTGTACTCATAGCATTGTTGAAAGACAATTTTATCCATTTACTTTATTTCTGGGCTCATGAGTACTATCAGGTCACAATTTTATTGCCATATCTTTTAGGCAGTTGTGTCGTTCAAATAAGGAAAAAAAAAAGGAATTATGCGCGGAAATACTTTATTTTTTTATCCAAATGATATTGAAAAATAACTCAACAAGTCAACAATCTAAATACTATGTATATATCTTTTTTGTTCTTTTGTATCGTATTATAGATCTCTATTAGTAATTTAATCTAGAACAAAAAAAATTAAAAAACAATTATTCGCTGATAGAGTTTATCTTTTGATTCAAAGAGAATTGTAAAGTAAAAAAAAAATGTTCAAAGTACTCAGCATTGATGGGTCATCGTGATTGGGGGTGAAAGACGAAAGTTAACCAAAAGATATAGAGGTTAATTTGGTCATTTACCAATGAAAGTAGTCAATCAAATCAGAGCAAAAAGTGACATTGCAAGCGGTAAATTCATGGCTACAGACCAAAGTGCATCGATTGTGCACAGATGGGTCTCAGGGACCCACGTTTGGGTCCCACACGAACGATCCGAGCCGATAGATTATCTTATAATAATTTTCCGAGGGGCCCCGCGGGAAATCACCTCCATCGGACTTTTGTAAGTGGTTCATCCAAAAACCCTCCATTTCATTCAAAGTCCCCGAGAACCATCTGTGCTCAATCTGTGCAGTGTGCACTATGGTCTGTACTAGTAGAAGGGGTCCATTGCAAGGGAGTACAAATTGGCTACAAAGAATAGCGCGTGGGGGGATTTTTAAGCGTGTGTGCAACACTCCTGACCACCCATTGTGTTGCTAGGAGATTTTCCCATTAGAAATTTATTGTATATATGAAAACCCAGTCAAGGATATTTGAGAGGGAGGTCTATTGTCAGAAATTTAGAAATTATTGTATATATGAACACTTTCTATGTCAGGCCTACGACATACGTTCGGACGTCGGTCGAACCTGGACATAGGTTCGGACGTCGGTGGGACTAGGGTCGGACTTAGGTTCGCAGTACACGAATAGTGTCAGGCCAACGACACCCCACATGTCCACCTACACCTCTATATAAACACTTTCTCTGTCTCCCCCTCACTATATATCCACCTTCTCCTCAGACGGCGCTCTCTCTCTCTCTCTCACACACAACGCTTTGACTTTCTCGGTATCCCCCTCAGTGTCCTTTGGACGGAGCACTCCCTCTCTTGCGCGCGAGTCGGTGACACCTCTTTTTATTTTTGTTCTTAGGCCTTCTTCTCTTTTTAGTAACTCTTTACACTTTTTTGCTTGTCTTTAATCAAAATATTTTTTTTGTAGTATTTATTAATTTAACGTCGAATTTTTTCAGTTTCATGATTCGTTTCGACGAGAGAAATTGAAAAAAAATATAAAATTATGATCGAAACTTAAGCAAATGCAAAATCATAAAAGTGCAAATTTTTTTTTAAAAAATCACATAAATAAGTTGTGTGAAATAACCCCAAATCGTAAATGTTATTTGTTGCCCTCTTTATTCAGATTTGCTGTGATGCTTCCTTCTGACAGTCCATGACCTGAAAACCAAAGCATTTTGATCAATCTCCACGTAATCTATCATTAAGGTTCGTCATGTGTCTTCTTATTACTATTTTGTATTATTATGAGCTTCATAATTTTTTTACACTATTTTTCAAAATTCCTGACCCCGCCCCTGCCGGTACATACCGTATAAATGAGAAAAATAGTATTGTGTTACTGGTACGGAATTCATTACCTTGATTTATAGTACCTTCAATTCTTGACTAAGCTTGACAAATGGATGTCAAGTGGGACGGAGCTAGAAATTTCACTACATAGGGACGAATGTTTTATCCAAAATACTTTGCATTGGTGAGCCTATATAATTCATGAGAAAAAAAAAATTCTACGTAATAGTAGAAGTTTTTTTTTTTTTTTCTTGCAGGGGCGACCGCCCCTTCTAGCTCCATCCCAAATTGTCAACCTTGGATCATTGCTTGCAAATGCATGTTCTATTACTTTCTACTTAGTACTCCCTCCGTCCCTTTTTAAGTGATCCACTTGGGAAACGTGTATTTTTGCGGACGTTTAAAAATGTACTTTCGCATATCGTTTTTAAAATTTTTTTTGCACCAAATTAAAGTACTCAATGAGCACTTTAATTTGGTATAAAACAAATTAAAAAGTTATATAGAGAAATATGTTTTTTAGGGGTTTGAAATTGCACGTATTCCCGTATGGATCACTTAAAAAGGGACGGAGGGAGTACTGTTTTGTTTGGTCAAATCCTAGTCATTCTATAACCAAACTTCACATCAGTTGATCATGTGAATGTCTCTCACGAATAGAAATTTATTTTCGATTTTGTATTTGCAGGTGTGACAGATTTTGGATTGCTCGATTCTTCTTGAATTCTTCGACTTAAATTTGATGGTCGTATAGTGTCAGCGGTTGATTGTGTTTGTATTTAATTTTTGTTAGGGAGTGCTTTAGGCACTAGTAATCTGCTAGTATATTATCGGAAATGTTAGACACGCATTCAAGTTTACACCCATCCTCGTCACTTCTCTCGTATCTCTTCCTCACTAATCTATGTATGTATACATGTGTGTGTATATATCTATATACACACTAAGTACAAGGCCTCGTACCCAGGACGAGTATAATGCCTATATAGCGCAAGCAGGCCCGGCCCTGTGGTTCGCGAGGCCCCAACCCTATTCTCAATTTGAGGCCCTTCATATATATATATATATAATTTTTTTTTTTATATATAATTTTTTTTTTCTACGAGAAGGGGCCCCAAAATTGGCCCATTTTCGTTGGGCCCCAGGCCTGGGCCTACCCAGCCTGCCCACAGGGCCGGGCCTGAGCGCAAGAGAGGAGGGCAAATTCCCCTTGTTTGGTTTTCTTTGGTATTTTTATTTTTAGCAAAGCCCATTTTATAGTATTGTACTATTTTTTTTTTGGTGCATCGGAAATTAATATTGTACTATTGACATACAACATGCCCGTGGGAATCTTTTTTTCGTTTTGATACCTAAGAGTGTCCAAGCAACATAATTTGAGAATCATAAACGATTTGGATCAATCGTTTATATGCGGACCTCACTTCTTCCGATTGAATTTTGAAAATCAAACATACAGTTTTATGAAAAACTGCATGGATCAAGCCTTTTCTAGTCTCTTCTTCTTTTTTTTTTGTTTTGATTCTTCGTGGGCACCCTTAAGAACATGTTTTAAACACATTGAACGATTCGGATTATCAAAATGTGACCGGGAGAGAGGAGGTCTGCACCGTAGCTTTTTACGAGATCCCTTATTAGATTTGTACTCTCTCTTGTGCGCGCACACACATACAATCCCGACCTTTTGAAGGATCCCTCACTTCGGTTTGGTGCTGACCTCATAGATCAAGATCAAATTTCGATGATCTGAACTGTTCAATGTGTTTAAAATGTGTTTCAAATGGTGCATATGAGAAATCACCACAAAAAAAAAAGACCAGAAAGGGCTCGATCTGAGCCTTTTTTTTTTCCCATAAAAATGCATATATTTTTCGTAAAAAGCTCGGATCAAGCCTTCCCGGTCATCTTTTTTAGGTGATTTCACATGCGGACCCTTAAAAACCATTTTAAACACATTGAACGGTTTGGATCATCGAAATTGGATCCTAATCTATGATATCCACACCAATTCACAGTGACAGATGCCTCAATAGATCTGGATTATATATATCGTAGTGTGTACGTTCTCCTTTCTTTAATCCAATCATTTTGTCTGTTTGGTTTGGTGGAGAGAGGAATGTAAATAGAGAATTCCCACCCATTGTCCTCTTTATTTTATGATCTTTTATTTTCCCTCGTATTTCTCAAATTCCAAACACAGGATAAGAAATAGGACAGGTGATGGGGCTATTGGCCCGAAAGGGTTGGGCAGAGAATCGGAAGCCCAGAAAATTGGGCATGGTCTTGTTGTTAATTCAGGTTACCAAAGAAGTTATTTACTCCACTACCAAAAAAAAAAAAAAAGAGACATTTTAAAGAGAATATATTAGCTCACAACTAATGAGAGCAATTTAGGGTTCCAAAATTTCACTTATAGTGTTCTCAAAAAATTATGCTGAGTCGACGTGGTGCCTTGATGAACTTGTAAAGATCATGGATTGCAGGAAGGCTTTTAAACAAATGGTCGTCCCCATTTTTTACGATGTTGCCCCATCCGACGTAAGGATACAGACAGGAGTTGTTGAAGAAGCATTTTCCAAGCATGAAGAGCGTTTTAGGGAGGGTTCGGATGGCAAGGTGGAAAAGTGGAGGGCAGCCCTTACTGAGGCTGCCAACTTGCCAGGTTGGGTCTTGCGAAACGTGGCCAACGGGTATTTTCCTCCATCCTTCTAATATTACTTGAGAATGATCTCAAAATAACAACATTTCATACAGAGCTTTACTATACTTTTAAATGAAGCCTCAGTAGTGTGCAAAGCAGGGCCGACTCTGAATTTTGTGAGTCTTAAAGCGAACATTTTTAAATGGGCCCTCAATCTACGTTGCATAATTGAATATACTTTGAAAAGTAAAAAATTTAATAATCATTTTAGAGCATAGGTTCCCAAAATTGATAGCCATTATTCGGCGAAGTATTGATTGGTGGGCTGTGGTTGGTTAAGAAGGTTGTAGGCAATGTTTTGAAACCCGGACCGGAGGACGAACCGGAAAAGGGACCAGACGGACGGGTCACCGCGGTTGAACCGTTATCGAACCGTGACGTCATAATTACGTCACAAATATATATTTTAATAAGTAATTAAAGAAATACGAGTAAAAAAATAACAAAATTTTCTGAAATTTTCAAAAAAAAAACCGCATTATTACCGGACCTACTCTACTCAATCTCCTCAGTCGGTCAGACCTACTTTACTCAAATTTTCTCTATTCTTCACAGCCCACCTTCTCTTTGGTCTCTCCACATTGATTTCAAGATTTATTCCTAAACCAAAAACTCTCTCTCTCTCTCTCTCCCCATAACACTACCACAACTTGTGCTCCTTCCCATAAAACGTTCACAGTCATTTGCAATGGCGGACTGGTGGTTGTTCATGACTCCGGCAATGGGGAAGCTCAAAAATGGTCTGAAAATTTTCTCAGAGTCCAGATCCGTTAAAGAATTTGGCTTGGATCGATTTATTGATTCTATTTTACAATTGATTTCTTGTTTTTCTGCTGCGGAGGAGATGAGGGAGATCGAATGGCCGGCGGAGAAGATAACCGGCCGGTTCGAGTGACCCACCGTCGGTTCTTCCGGTTCGACGGTTCAACCGCTGGGTTGATCCGGTTTTCTATTTCTAGAACGGTTTTGAACTAGGAACGGTTTTGAGGGGTCGGCCGGACCGTTGCCTTGACCGGTTCCGGGTTCCCGGTTCAACCGGTTCAATCGGCCGGTCCGGTCCTGTCCGGGTTTTAAAACACTAGTTGTAGGGTTTTTTCCACTAAGAAATAGAAGAGCAGCTGTAACAAGGACAAAAAGAAAAGAAAAGTAAAAGACCAGTAGTCAATAGGGCGAGGATATTCTCGAAAATAAGTAAGTACTCAGTAGGCGACGATCTTTTAACTTTTTTTTTTACCACTTAGGCCCTAAGTTTTTCATAATAGTAACAAAATAGGGGGCCAAACTATATCATGTTTGGGCTCTCTCACTTGAGCCTTATTTTAAATTCGGCCTTAAAATCATTAAACAAATTAACTTTAATTTCTATGTAGGCCTAATTATTATATAGACCTATATAATTGGGGGCCCTTAAAATTAGTCAAAATTTAGGAGCTTAAAGCGGTGGCTTTACAAGTTTTAGCCCAAAGCCAGCTCTGGTGCACAGTAGGTAGGGATGGGCATGGGGATGGATCGAGGCCGAAGACTACTATCTCCACCCCTAATCCCCAAACCCCTTACTCATATCCATCCCCTATCCAATCTCCAACGGGGATTTATTTTTATCCTCCATCCCCGCTCCAAATGGGGAACGGGGATCCCCACAGGGATTTCGGGGATCCAATCATTTTCCCTAGAGTAACAAGTAAATAGTTATAGAAGCCCAATTACAAATTATTTTTCCTAAAATCCAATCACTGAGCAACCCCTGGGCATGTAAAACTTCATGTGTTTGTGGAACAACATAAAGAGTGCAGAAAAGTAGAAATTATGAAGAGTTCTTATGTATATTCATGACATTAATTAAAATTGATTAAATGCAACATGGGTTGTCTAGTGGATAGCATACATAATTGTTTCAAAGGAAAAGAGACTACAGGTCTACAACTCACTGTTGATAAGCCCAAGAAACAGAATATGATAGCAACAAATGATAAGTATTCAAAGAACAACACTGACTACCTTCAAGTAGTCTCTGAACCAACAAAAACAGTCCCAGATCACCCAAAACAAGTGTCATAATTAAAATTGAACTAAATTTCAACAAGATAGCAACAACTAAGGTAGCATTAGGTAACGGCGTAATGGAAATTCCTAAATGACGCTTGCACTTCACCCCAAGAATAACTCCACGCACTCGCATTTCTATTTATCTTTTATACAAAAAAGAAGTCAATCAGCACGATAAAGAGGAAGATACCACAGAACATAAGCCCCTGGAATATACTAATATAAGACTCTTGTACATACTAATTGTTCATAACTTTGCATTCCATATTACAACTAGAATATACTAATATAAGAAGTATTTCAAACCAACCTTCTTCTCTGATCCAGCAAAGGTAACATCAATGATGTTCCATAAAAGGCACACTACTAGGCCTGCAAATGACATCGAGTTAAAAAAACTAAGTTAAATATGCCCTTGTTCAAGCTATTTTGATACAGGAGACTAACCAAGTAATGTACTAAATACAGATACTTTCTACTTTTTGGGAAGAAACAGAGAATCCATAAATGAAGGACAAAAGGTCACATTACCTGATCAATCATCAATAGTAGTTACATCAGACATACACTCATCAATGTCCATATCCTCATCATTGATAGCTGGAATATCTTCTTTCACAAAAGAAAAATAATAATTAAAAAATAATTAAAGACAATGAATGTAACATAGCACATTGAAATTAAAAAAGTGTGTGAAAAAAAGAGAGAATTAAAAAATTACTCGCATCCTCAAAGGCCGCCAACCAACTTTGGGAACACATTAATGGTTCCAAAGTCTTAGGATAAAGTCTGTTTCTACTTGGAGTCACCACTCTACCACTAGTGCTGAAAGAGGACTCTGATGCAATAGTAGACACGGGTATCGCCAACACATCCCTAGCTATGACTTGCAAACTAGGGTACTTTGTACCATTAGATTTCCACCATGCCAATACATCAAAGTCCTCACCCTCACGTCTCGGTAATTCTTCCTCCTCCAAATAGTATTCCAATTCTGACTTCACATGTGAAGTTTTAGCTTTCTTCAAGTTCTCTCTATAGGAATCAAAGTCTGGTAGGCGATTTTTACACTTCAAAAAGGTAGTGGGTGGCTTGCTTAAGTTGCCTGAAGTTGATTCACCACGATTCTTGTTGGTTTTCCCTTGGTACAATGTGAGCAAGTCATAAAGATGTGTCCGAATGGCCTCCGCCATCTCTTCACCAAGAACCACCCCGTATATCATCTTATAGTAATAACCAATCAAGGTCATCTTGAACCTTGGGTCCATCACCACTGCAACTCCTAAAAATCCATGTGTATTATCCCAATACTTGTCATATTTCTCAATCATCTTGTAGGCCATTTCCTCCACCAAATCAATCGCACTACAAGCCCACTCAGACACGGTTACTTTAATGTCACACACATCTGGAAAAAATAAATTAGAAGTAGGATAACTAGTCCCACTAAACAATAAAGTAACCTTGTAGAATACTTCCAACCTCTCACATATGTCTTGAGCCAAGTACCAATCATCATCATTTGGGCAACATTTATATTGGGAATTCTTGAGTTTTAACCGACCAAAAGCACTCCTATATTCTATAGCGGTTTGAAGCATCAAAAAAGTGGAGTTCCACCTTGTAGGGCAATCAAGAGACAACTTTCTCCCATATCTAATTCCCAATTGATGAGCTGCATCTTCAAATTTTTCCTCTCTTTGGAGTTCCTGTCCAATATGCAACACTATCCCTAACCTTTTCAATCGAAGACTTGATGACATCCAAACCATCTTTCACAATCAAGTTAAGAATATGGGCAACACATCATACATGAAAGAAACCCTTAAACCAAATATGATCACCTCCAAATTTTTCCAACAAAAGATTAATCATTGCATCATTAGTAGTACAATTGTCAACAGTCAAAGTAGACAATTTCCTATCTGTATTCCACTCCAAAAATGTCTCCATCAACAACTCGCACAATACTTCCGCTGTGTGCGGACATGGCACATACACAAACCTAAATAAAACACTAACTATAATCATTGAATGTAGTATAAAATATTAATAACAATGACAAGGCTCGAAAAAACTAGCATAAAATTAAAATATTTAATTAAGAATTTACCTTATAATGCGGCTTTGTAACTTCCAAGTATCATCCACGAAATGTGCTGTGATAACCATAAACCCCTTTTTTTGATTGCTAGATGTCCACATATCAGTTGTCAGGGAAACTCTACTTCTGTTCTTTTCCATAAGCCTCATTGACTTGACCTTCTCAACATCATATATCTTGAAAATGTCCCTCTTGATAGTGCTTCGAGAAACCACTTTAAAGCCCGGGTTTAGAGCATAGCAAAATTTCCTAAACCAAATATGTTCCACCATACGTAGAGGGTATTCATGCATTATAATCATGTAAGCTAGTTGTTTTCTAGCAAATTCTGGATCGTAGGTATAAGTTTCAAGGTTGGCCTTTTTTCCCTCCCCCTTCATAAGACCAGCTGTTAAAATCTTTTGCTTGCCATTAATCATTTTTTTTTTCGTACAAGATTTAACATGATCTCCCAAATGTGTTGTTCCACTCTTAGGATCCCCAACCAATTTCTTTTTACAATACAAGCACCTTGCTTTATACACACCCGTTGCCTTAAGTATTATCCTTTGAAAGTGAGGCCTATGTTCACTCCTTAAATTACTTTGTGACAAAATTTCATCACCTTCGGAAGTGTACTCCTTCGGTTCATTAGCGGGAATTGAGATTGTTTCTGCTTCTGAAATTGAATTCGATTCGACTTGAGTTGACATAGAGTGAGATTCCCGAGTCGGCAAACTGCATGTTTAAAAAAAAAAACCAAAAAAGGCTTGATTGAAACAATTGTATTGTTTAAACTGACTAAACAGCAAACAACTGGAAGAGAGAGAGTGATTACCTTAACGAGCGTGGGGATCTTGAGGGTGGGGATCTCATATCCATTTTAGGCTTCTCTGAAACAATAACAAGAGGGATGGAGATATTGAGAGGAGATACAATCAAACAAGAACAGAAAGGTGGAGTTGCAATTTTTAATCACACATTTTAGGTGATTTTGACCCACATTATGAAATCCCATGTGCTGTCTGCACCTCCCTTATCAACCAAATCTCAGTCCCACTAAATTTTTTTGAAGAAGTCCTTTACCAGGGCTAAATCCCTCGATAGGGCTAAAAAACAAAAATAGAAGAAATCCTTTTTAAACACACCAGTTTAGTCTCGATAGCAAATGGAGTACCACTTGGAAGTTTCCTAAGACATCGTAAAAGCCTTGGAATTAGTAATTAGTCCCGGGCGCCTAATTCCAGAATCAAACTGAGGCCCACGGCCACTGAATGAATAATTACGCTAAGATATTTATATAGACTTGTAGGTATATCGATATAATGGGTACTATATGTCTGCACAAATGTTGTGGTTGTACATTGGCCGTTAACTGCCCCACTTCTTGAAGAAGAATGATTTAATGAAAGCAATTCACTGTAGTGATGACTACTAGAACTCTGTGGTTGCCCATGGCCATATCGATCACATGAATGGTCATTTTGATTGGAACATAAATATTAAAACCATGCCATTGCAGTGGATGAAAATGCTTCAATTACCAAACCAACCCTATGCACGAGGAAGGAAAATCATACAACAAAGTTCCCTTTCTCGAAAATCAACTTTGAAGGCAACAAATAGAAGAAAAAAACTCCAAGATCATGCTACCGAGAACATAGAAAAGGGGGACTGCCCAAACATCACATGAAAATCAAGCTTTAAAAACATTCCATGAATTGATTTAATGAACCACCGAGAACATAGAAGAGGGATTACCGTGGGCCTTGGCTTTGTCCCGAATTGAGAGAGTCATAGATCGAGCATGACTGCTGTGCGTGAGATCGAGAGTGGAAGGATTTTCTGCAGTTTGTTGAGACTCTTGAGAGTGTGTCGGCTGTGACTCTCGGCTGTGGCTCTCTTGAGAGTGTGTCGGCTGTGATTTTCTGCAGTTTGTTGAGACTCTTGAGAGTTGAGAGTGTGTCGGCTGTGACTTTCCAGTGAAAGTTGAAAGAAGAAACAATATGTAGATTTAACCCCTAGAACAATAATTACAGTGAGACCCATGTGTTTGGAGAAATTTTGGTGTAACCCCATATATTCGGAGAAAATTCAGTGAGACCCCAAAGTTTTATAATTTATTAATAGACCCCTATATTTCGGGGATTCGGGGACGGGGCAGATCGGGGACGGGGCGGAGCGGGGCGGGGACGGAGCGGGGAACGGATTCGGAGCGGATTCGGGGCGGGGACATGCCTATCTCCACCCCCTATCCAATCCCCAAACATTTTCAAAAAAAATCCCCATATCCTACCCAATCTCCAAACAGATCTCCATATTACCGATCCGTTCGGATCGGGGATCGGATAGGATTCGGACGGGGCGGATGAAATGGCCAACCCTAACAGTAGGATTGTTCCCCAGATAAGTTAGAGTGCAACAAGTTAGCCCAAAAACCTAATTATAAAATAGAAGAAATATTGCCAATACACAATGGTATTCCGCCTAATTAGTCAGAGGTGCAGGTGGAATTTTAATATTGTTATAAGGTTTGTTAATCTAAAAAGAAAAATACTAGTTTACTAACGTTTCACGTATCGAATTTTAATGCCACAGCCTTTGACTTATTTCAAAATCGTTGTTGTTAATCTTGCTGCAACTTACAACTGGTTTATTATTTTGATTAGCATGATTAATCATCTTATAGTCAATAGTCATGGCTAATTATAAATTTAATGAGTACTTTTTTTTGTGTGTGTGTGCGCGCGCGCTCGTGTGTGTTAAATTGGCAGAAATGAAGCAGAGTTAATTAAGATAATCATTGCAGAGGTTGCAAAAATAGTGAATCCAACTCATCTAAATCTTGTGGACCGCCAAGTTGTACCAGATCAGTTGCTCCCTTCACAAATTTGGCAATCGCAAAATTGCTGGCCTCTAATTCCTCCTCCGAGTTACTTGTTTCCTCAAATACAAAAAGGCCTCCAAGAGGTATGCATCAATCGTCAACGTTCGCCATTTTCTTTTTTCGTAATTTACTCGACGTAATATCAAAAATCCTGTGTTAAATGGTTAACTACCGTTGATTTGATGTGTAGGTTTTGGAGCTACCTGGGAATGATGATGAGGAGTTCAGCTATCTCTGGGGTTAGCGACGATTGCAAATGGTGGAGATTTTGGATCTGTTTAACAAGAGTTGTGAATTTTGTGTCTCTGTTTGAGGATAAATTTTTTGGTGCCCCTAGATATCATGTGGCAGTATCCAACGCGTATTTCGGCTGTTCAAAAGCGTTGTGGATGGTTTGAATTCTAGAGAGAGAAAGAATAGGGAGAAAGATGAGACAGAGAGAGACGAGACAAGGAAGGAGAAATATGGACCGTCCAAAATATTTGGTTAGTTAAACAACTTTTTAGTAAGAAGCGGAAATGCGAGCTATGGTAGGGTTTTTGAGAGGATCTGAGTTCATATCCAGCTAATTCAATACGAACTTCATCGAAAAAGCAAGAGCCCAATACAAGCACATGGGCCAAGTTTCAAAATCGTCCAACCTCAATAATGCACACTTATCATGCTTGCATTCTAGGCACATCTAAAAGGGCAAAGGGTGCTGGGTCAAATCGAACTTGGGCCTCGTCTTCTTGTTAAGAAAATTTGCACTAGTTTCAAATTTCTCCTTGCACCATTAAACAAATTTTTAGCATAAGTTTTGCTACTTTTAAATCAAAATTAATAATGTCAAACAATTTTAATACCGTCCATGGCATTTTTAAACCAGATTAACCAAAACAAAAAGTGTTTTGAATCCAAATTGTTCCCACAGTCTACACCTAAACTGCTAACCACAGCCTAAGAACTGCAGTGAAGCTTGGGTAACAGGTCATCCACGAGCGACGCAGCCATGTGCTTGTTAGCTTGTACGCCTCTTGGGTCAAATGAATGCCATCCCAACTGATGAGTTGATCGGGATTCTGATAGATTGGAACGTCTGGATCTCCGCACTTCTAGTGAGACTGAAATTGTAATCTCCACCACTTCCACAACAAGCTTTTTGCTTAGTTGAAGTATCAAATCCTACATGGAACAGAGTAAACAAAATTAGTACTAATCAAAAGTTAATCTCAAGAATAAAAAACTCACTATAGTTTTGTACCTTCTCTTCTTGGATAAACAGTATAGAAACTTACTGAGGTAATCAGCGTTTTTATAAAGCCACTCAAATGCCTTATAGTAATCCCCGTACATAATGACAACATTCGGGAACTCTTTCTTTAACTCTCGGATTGCTTGTCGTAAATGTTCATTCTGGAACTTTGAAAGCTTGTTCAAGTCTTTTAGGCACTTGTGTTCGTCGTATGCAGTTGATTTGTTGGTCTTGAATCGAGTTAGGTAGATAGGGAAACAACCGATAGGAAAGTTACCTGGTACCACCACTCTAACTGCCCCATAGCTGATGACTGTCTGCAGACCGGTCATATGACAGAATTCGACTTAAGAGTTTAGGGAAAGCTTATTTCAAGAGTTTATTTCAAGTAATTAGTAAAAAAAGAAAAAACCTAAATGAAAGCTTACCCTCAGAGCATTCTTTATGGCTTGGACAATACTAGGCACGAGGCTCTTTACTTCCTTGATGCTTTTTCCAACGTGAGGAAAAAACCAAGGGATCCACACCAGTCCATTATGAAATAAAAAAAATAAAAAATAATACGTGAAAAATCTCAACGTGAGGAAAAAACCAAGGGACCCACACCAATCCACTATGAAATAAAAAATAAGAGTATAAGTTTTCTCGCAATCTCTATGAGATGTGAGTTTTTCACAATGAAAAAGGATGAAAACATAACTCCGTAAAATAAGGGGGATGAAAGTCTAAATAGTGTCCAAAAAATAGATGATTATTTAATTACCTCTATATAATATGTATAACTTAAATTTAGACCACGTCCAATAAAGCTTCTACATAACCTTCCACCTACCAGTGTCCGACACCACACACTCTAAACAATTATTCGACACTCAAATCAAAAGTATTATATTTTTTACTTTTGTAAATTAAACACTTTGAGAAATAATCTAAATATAGTATTTGCTGAGGACACTCTATGCAAGACTTTTTGAACTCTTGAAATAATCGACTCTTCGTAAAACAAGAAAAAAGCACAGGTACTATTTTCTTTTGTTCTTTTGCTCGTCGACGTAGGCATGCATCATCGGGCTTTGTTCATTGCTTACGATAGCATTAATTGTTTTGTTTTGTCCGGGGAAAAAAACAAAGGGAACGATTAATTTACAGAATCTGAAAAAAGAGTACTAAATCCAGCTGCAGGACTACTTTTAAATGATTGCCTCCTGACAAATTCTTAGCAAAGTAAGCAAGAAGAAACTAATAACAAACAGTAAAGATAGGGGAACCGACTGTGGTGCACCGTCTGTACACGTGCATCTGTGCACGTAGCAGCGTTCATAACAAAAGAAGAAGAAATTTCTCTCAGGAAAAACCCTTTATTGTTCTCTGTAATGTTTTCGATGGTTACAAAGAAGACCAAGAACACTTTATATACTTGACCTATTCTACTCACTGATTGGCTAGAATGTAATCACAAGAATCGATGAGCTGGCATCCCACTTGCCGCCTTAACCACACTTAACTACTCCTAACAGAAATACAAACAGAATTATACAAATGAACCACATACATCACTAACTAAATGAAAAGTAATTAAGCCAGGAATTAAGCCATACACGATCTGTCATTTAACACCCTCCTGCAAACTCATGGGAGGAGAACCAACCATGAGTTTGGCTTTGAAATGCTGAAAATGAGTGACAGATAGACCTTTGGTGAAGATGTCTGCGATTTGAGCATGTGAGCCAATAAAATGAAGAACCAAGTTGTTAGCAAGAACCTGCTCGCGAATAAAATGATAGTCAATTTCGATGTGCTTAGTACGTGCATGAAAGACAGGATTTGAAGCTAATGCCATGGCCGATTTGTTGTCGCACCAAAGCACATGAGGAGGGGAAATATCAATCTGCAATTCTGTAAAAAGTTGTCGAATCCAGACAAGATCAATGGCTGTGTGAGCCATGGCTCTATATTCAGCTTCAGTGGAAGACCTAGCCACTGTTGGTTGCTTTTTAGCACACCAAGAGACCGGATTTGCACCTAAAAAGACAACATATCCAGTTGTGGAACGCCTATCAATTGGGTCCCCTGCCCAATCTGCATCTGTGTAGGCAGTCAGAGTCAAAGCACCTTTAGTAAGATGAAGACCATCAGCAAGAGTACCTTTGAGATACCTTAATAACCTCTTGACAGCCCCATAATGACTGAGTTTGGGTTTGTGCATATGTTGACATACTGAATTGACAGAGAAGGCTATTTCAGGCCTTGTTAAGGTAAGATATTGGAGTGATCCAACCAAGGTTCTGAACAATGTAACATCCTCAAAATATGGATCAGAAGGATCCACAGGTTTCTTAGAAGAGATAGGAGAGCCACTTGGCTTACAATCTAACATTCCAGCCTTAGAAAGAAGCTCTGTGGCATACTTGGTCTGAGACAGAAACAAGCCATTTGCTGTAGCAGTTACTTCCACACCCAGAAAATAGTGTAACTTACCAAGATCCTTCATCACAAACTGAGAACTAAGTTGTGTTACCAGTGTTGAAATGAACTGACTATCACTTCCAGTCAAAATTATGTCATCAACATAGACAAGGACTAAGGTAATGGCACTATCTTTGTGCAAAATAAACAATGAAGTATCTGACTTGCTAGCTGTAAAACCAAGGGTCAAGAGATAGGAAGAAAAAGCTGAAAACCAAGCTCTTGGTGCCTGTCGTAGACCATACAAAGCTTTATTCAGTTTGCAAACATAATGTGGGTGAATAGGATCTCTGTACCCTAAGGGCTGCCTCATGTACACATCTTCATTAATCACTCCATGAAGAAGGGCATTTGACACATCAAGCTGTCTAAGAGGCCAATTAAACTGCACTGCTAAACTCAGAACAATTCTGACAGTGGGTTGTTTCACTACAGGACTAAAAGTTTCAATAAAATCAAGACCTTCTGCTTGTTGGTTGCCATTGGCAACAAGCCTAGCCTTATGTCTAGCAATGGTGCCATCAGAGTGCTTTTTGATTTTAAAAATCCATTGACACCCTATAATATGACCATGTGTAGGAGGTGGAACCAATACCCAAGTTCCTTGTTTCACCAATGCCTCATACTCTTCTACCATTGCCTTTTGCCATACCACATGAGGAATGGCTTCTTGGAAATTCTTAGGTTCTTGAGAAACAGAGGATAAAGTAGCTATAAGAGTCAATGGATGTCTTGGCTTATGAATCCCTGATTTGGATATAGTTTGCATTGGGTGAGTAGTAGGAAGAGACATAGCAGCAGAAGAAGAAGAAGATAGATTAGGGACATGAGGCACAGAAACATCAGGAATGGCTGCTGTGCTAGGAACAACAGACTCAGAAGTAGATAGAGGATTGACTTCTTGATTTTGAGTAAAAGAAGAAGAGATAGGAGAAACAGGTGAAAGAGAAGATGGTAGTGTAATGATTATGTCATCAAAAGATGTGAGAGGAATAGAAAAGAAATGAGTTTCTGAAGAAGGAGAAGGAGATGAGTTAACAAGTTTGGAATAAGGAAAAACCTGATCTTCAAACCTGACATGTCTGGATACACAGACTCTATCCCCAACAGGATCATAACAACGAAATCCCTTAGAAGTGGTACAATAGCCTAAGAAAACACAACAAAGTGATTTAGGAGTAAGTTTGTGTGGTGTGTAAGGTTTTAACCAAGGGAAACATGTACAACCAAATGGATGAAGAGTGAAATAGTCTGGGGACTTTCCAAATAATAGGTGATATGGTATTTGAAAATTGAGAGAAGAATGTGGAAGTCTATTGGCTAAGTAGACTGCTGTAGTCAAGGCTTCCAACAGAAATGAGTTGGTAGAGTAGCATGAGTAAGTAAAGTGAGAGTTGTGTCTATGAGATGTCTATGCTTCCTTTCCACCACTCCATTCTGTTCAGGAGTGTGAGGACAGGAAGTGTGATGAAGAATACTAGCAAAAAGAAATAGATTGGTCAAATATGTATTAACAAACTCTCCACCATTGTCAGACCTAACTGTTTTGACAGAAACTTTGAACTGATTTTCTACATATGCTTTGAATTGAGTGAGAACAACCTTAACCTCAGATTTGTACCTCAAAAGGAACAACCATGAATATCTGGAAAAGTCATCAATAACAAGCAAATAATATCTATAACCTTGCACAGAAGGGACTGGTGCAGGTCCCTAAACATCCAAATGCAACAGATCAAAAGGTGCAGTGGAAACAGATTGAGAGACAGGAAAAGGTAATTTGCAACTTTTTACTGCATTACAACTGAAGCAAACAACATCATATGGCTTACAAACAGGAAGATTATACTGCCTTATTAGAGACTGAAACAAAGGCAAACTCGGATGTCCTAATTTTTTATGCCAAATGGCAGCAGAAGAAAGAGGTGATGTACTCACAAAAGCTGGAAAAGAAGCAGAGATAGGAACTGAAGCACCTTTAGAGGAGAAGGTCTGAATGGGGTATAAGCCCTGAACACATGGCCCCTTGTGAAGGATTTGATGTGTTATATTGTCCTAAACAATATAGCCATCACAATTGAAGGTAAGAGAACATGAATTATCCTTAGCAAACTGATAAACAGACAACAAATTATGTGTGATGGATGGAGTATGTAGAATCTGAGTAAGATGAAAAAGAGAAGTAGGTGTAGTGAGTATCCCCTTACCAGTATGATTTATTGGTAGAGTAGAACCATTTTCAACCACCACTCCATCATTAGTAGAACACGGCAGAGGCTGAGTGAGATTTCTGAGATCATGAGTAACATGAGTGGATGCTCCACTATCAAAAAACCAATTTGAGGAAGGATGAGGATTGGTCTGTTGCATATTATATCCTTGAAACCCTTGAACCATTTGTCCTGAATGTTCATTCCCTGAGTTCACATATGGTGCTGAAGTTGTGGCAACAAAGGCCTGAGGTGTACATCCTGCATTTCCATAAGGAAAGGTACCCTGATAATCAGGTGAAAATGTGACAACATTTGCCTGTGGTTGCTGACCAACAAAACCCTGAGATCCAGATACTTGTGCCCTAGGTTGTGGTATCACTTGATTAGTTTGTCCTCCAGTGTGAAACATAGGCCCATTCCATGGCTGACTAACCCCTTTTTATGGTCCAGAATTCTGAGAATATTGCTGTGAGTTCTGATAAGGTGCAACATTCTGAAAGAATGGATCTTGAGTATTCTGAAAGGATTGATTTGAAGTGTTCTGGAATGGTTGATACTGCAGATTTTGTCTGTGGTAACAATAAAGGGCTGTATGATTCGTCTTACCACAAATTTGACATTCTTGTTTATTATTCTGGCCACCTCGACCATTTCTAGACCTTTGAAAACCACCACCATTATTTTGATATCCACCACCATTATTCTGATAGCCCCCAGAAAATCCCGAACTCCTGTTGTATTGTGGTGTCATAGGAAAATAAGGTCCAGAACCTTGATCTGTCTGAAACATAGGTACAGTATAACTTTGTGAAATTGGTGTTGCTCCTAAAATTCCAGACTGTAACATCTGTGTACTTGTTCCACCAGAAGGTTGAGAATGTGTCTGAGTGGTGAGTAAGACTTTTGTATTTCCTATCCCTTCATCTCTTTGAAGCTGTGATTCCTCATGTTTTAGTATAGTAGCTAACTCATCAAACATGACATCTCCTTTGGCAGTTAAGGCACTGCGAACACCTCTGAATTCTGGAGGTAAACCTTTTAGGGCGTAAAAGACCAAATCATCATCATCTACACGATAGCCTATTGCCTCTAATTTCTGCGAATATCCTCTGATCTCATCGATATACTCATCCATTGACTGAGTCTTAGTCACATTATAGAGGTTGTTCTTTAATTCATGAATATGTGACTTTGACAGTGAATTAAATCGCTGCTCTAGTATTTACCAGACCTGACAAGCATGAGTAAACCCTAGAACATGGGGTAAAGTTGAAGAGGACAGACTGGAGGTCAAACAAGATAACAATTGATTATCAATCAATGTCCACATCGTGAATTCAGGATTCGTAACCCTCTCATTTGACGTAGCATTCAAAACCGTAGGTTCAGGTGATGGTTTGGTGCCGTCAAGATACTCAAGATAACCATTTGCTCGCAAGGCATTCATTACTTGAGTGCGCCATAACAGATAATTGCTTGAATCTAATTTGATGTTAACTAGTGAATGAAAATTTGATACCAGGAATGCAAGAGATGATGGTAGGGTTACAGTTGTTGAAGATGACGCCATTGATGCTTCAATTTCACAGATCACTTCTCAAAATCTTCAAGTATTAGATCTGTCATATGATTTCCAGGATCGACTTGCTAGACTTTCGTCAATTGATGCTCTGATACCATGACAAATTCTTAGCAAAGTAAGCAAGAAGAAAGTAATAACAAAAGAAGAAGAAATTTCTCTCAGGAAAAACCCTTTATTGTTCTCTGTAATGTTTTCGATGGTTACAAAGAAGACCAATAACACTTTATATACTTGACCTATTCTACTCACTGATTGGCTAGAATGTAATCACAAGAATCGATGAGCTGGCATCCCACTTGCCCCCTTAACCACACTTAACTACTCCTAACAGAAATACAAACAGAATTATACAAATGAACCACATACATCACTAACTAAATGAAAAGTAATTAAGCCAGGAATTAAGCCATACACGATCTGTCATTTAACACCTCCAAATTTATAAACATATCCCCTCAGGCCTCACTATCCACATCCAGCTTCTCCTCAAACAGGACGCTCTCTCTCTCTCTAGATCGGATTTCATTCGGGTGAGTCCGTGACAACTCTTTTTTATTATTTCTTGGGCCTTATTCTCTTTCTACTATTGTTCTTACACTTTTAAGTGAAACAACCCCTAATTGTAAATGCTATTGTTGCTCTCTTTATTTAGATCTGCTTTCATGCTTCCTTCCGGCAGTCCATGACCTCAAAACCAAAGCATTTTTATCAATCTTCTCTTAACCTATCATAAGGTTCGTGATGTGTCTCTTTATTATTAGTGTTGTTGTTATTTTTATTAGGAAAATGATCTAAAAAGGTGGTGTCAAAATTATTTCCTCCTCGTAACCTATCATTTAGGTGACACCTCAGAGTATTATTATTATTGTGGAGAGTTAATTAGACATTATGTATCAATAATATCCTTATGATTCTATCCTATGGAGTTTGAATACTTATGATTTTATTCTGAAATTCAAATAAGCCCTAGAACACCCCTTCTCTCTTCTAATTTTTCTAATATTTTCTCCTAATTTCCTAATATTTCTCTCTCCTAATCTTCTCACACCTAAAATCTCAAAAAAAATTGAAAATAACTAATCATGATCCCTCTCTCTCTCTCTCTCTCTCTCTCTCTCTCTCTCTCTCTCTCTCTCTCTCTCTCTCTCTCTCTCTCTCTCTCTCTCTCTCCCCCTCCCCTCTTGAAAACTATATCTTTTACTAATGAAAAAAATAACATGAAAAATTCCTTATGATAACAACCACAAAAAAATATAATAAATTAATGAACCATTTTAGACTATACAAAAACATGATAAATAAAAAGTGACAAAATACACAAAACATGATAAATTAATAAATCATGTTCATTGTACGACTTGCACCTAACAAGGTAAACAAATTAACCATAACTCTTGTTTTCAAAATCATGAGTAACAAATACACTATGAAACCATAACTCTTATTTTTAAAGTTATGAGTAACAAATACACCATGACATCAAGAATAAACTCTATACACTAATATACCATACTCACTGTACGAATACATGGTAAACAAAAAAAAATACGTTCCCTAACAAAAACATGCAAAACCCACAAATCCCCAACAAATCTCACATAAACATTGAGAACACATACCCTTTCGTTCCAAAATGGTCAAGTCAAGTCAATCTTCCAGCTTTTTGACCCGACCGATTTGCCACGAACTGGAAGATTAACATCCACATATTGAACCTTCGAGAGTAGATTGGAGTGGTCACTCTTCCGTTCTAATCTCTACCCGCGACCGCCGCCTTCACAACCGTTTGTTTGCCGTGAACAAAGATCTCATACATAGATCTGCAACTTACTTCCCATTAGGCATATTTTCACATTTTGATAATAAACAAAAGAATATCAATAATCACCTAAGCCCACTGCTTGCATTCATT
>OY978222.1:7027490-7044990 GCA_963854785.1 Vaccinium vitis-idaea
CCCCTATCTGCTTAGCACCCAAAATTACGGATAGTGGCTTTTCAGTGGTCCATAATGCTCAAAGAGGATAGAGACATAGAGTTGGGAGAAATCTCACTGAGATGCGTGACGAGTGGCACTCTTTCGGCACCCAAGTTTTTATCTGTACATCAAAGTCATTAAATTGAGCTCGGAAAAGCCAATTGCTAAATAATTACCAATGGTACAATTGTCTCTGAATATACTTAAATAATTTATGGTTAAAATACAAAACAAATACAAATGCAAGATTATGGACCAATAGAAAGCGAGAGTTTCAGTGTCATAATCCGCGAGGGACTGAAAACACATCTAGGCCTTGTTCTCTAATAGATTTTAGGTACATAAAATCTCACATTTTATGACACTCCAATCTCAATACATAAAATGTAAAAGTGATTTTATGAGATTCTCAAAAAATCCTCATAAAATCTATAGGAAAATCACTATATTTTATTAGTGTCATAATCCGCGAGGTACTGAAAACACATCTAAGACGTTAAATAAAGTTTGAGAAAAAACATTATGGACAAATAAAATCCACATGATTTACTCTGATTTTGGAAAAGAGATACAATTAATGCATTTAAAAAAAAATATGGAAAAAGCCTACCTTGGACCATAGAAAACGAGAATTTTAGTTGGGAAAAAAATTACAGAAAAATGCACAATTATGGACCAATAAAAAGCAAGTGTTATAGACTCATTATCCTCTAATTACTTCAGAATGCACATCTAGGCCGTTAGATCAAGCTTGGGAAAGCACATGAAAGACAATTATTTGATTGTACAATTAACTCGGACCACTACATGAAATTTTTTTAAAGAAAAAAATAAAAATTCTTATGGACCAATAGGAAGCACATCCAAACCGTTAAATACAAATTGAGAAAACATGGTAACAAAAATTATAAAGAATTGTTATAGGGTCCATTATAGCTTTTCATAACACCTCTAGTCTACCTAATGTTTTCATAACATCTCTAATCCACCAAACCACTTTTTTTATTCTCTTAGGTCCATTCTATTTTTTTACTAGACAAATGTACCCTTACATTAAATTTAATACATAATATACCTTTGCCGGAAAAGTCGCCGGCGTCGGAAGTCTGCCGGAAAAGTCACCGGCGTTGGAAAGTATGCCGGAAAGTCGCCGGAAAATTGGACTTCGCCGGAAAATCTTGCCGGCGCCGGAAAAGTCGTCGGAAAATTGGACTTCGCCGGAAAATTGACCGGCGCAGATGTGGGTATCTGAACTACGTCATTTTAAAAAAAAACCTACTTAGGATCAGATGTAGTTATCTTGACTCGCAAGAGGTGGTTATCTGTACTCATAAGATGTGATTATCTGGGCATATTTTTGTTTAAAAAACTTACTTGGGATCAAGTCCTCAACCACCCAAGCACTACAACATAGCAGCACAAACCCTCTGCTTTTAACATAAAAATTTTACTAAAAATTGAATAAAACAAAAAAAACCACTTTTTCAAAATGGAGGTGGTTATCTGGACTCAAAAGAGGTGGTTATCTAAACTCACCTCTTTATCTGAACTAATTAATAAAACAGAGTACATTCATCACGAACTCCCAGTCATCAAGCTCTCAACACGGCCTCGACGGCGCCGGCAAACTCCCAATCATCAAGCTCCCAACACGGCCTCTAAAAGGTCAAATCTAAGTTTTTCGAGAATGTCAATCACACATCTCAAAATTTTACAGAACCCTATAACTCCCACAATTGTAAAAAATATCCCAATTTCAACCTCACATAAAAGAAAAAGAAACGATTGGATCTGTAGTCTTGGAGTTTAGCAGTGGACTTCTTCTCGACGCCAAGAACAACGGTGTCTGTGCCTCTGACACCAACGGCGGCGTTACCTTTTTAGCGGCTTCGAGGGCTTATTCCACTTGGAAGAGGTGGCCGTCGGGAGAGAACACCGTTATTGCTCAGTCGTACCTCACCATTCTTCATTCATTACTTCTACTGATCGGAGTTGCTGGTTGTATTTTAGAGAGAGAGAAATGTGTTCTTCCTCGTTGAAAATCCACCGGAGCCTCTGCGCCGCGCCGTCGCCAACTGCCTCTCGCCGTCGTCTGCACCAGAAACACTTCGTCGGACATCGACGACCACCGGCGAGTTCTGGCGTCTCCGGAGTCTTGAGAGACTCGATCGACGACCACCGGCGTGTTCTATATTCAGTGAGCGGCGACCATTGTTAGAGTTTTCACGAGGACAACAATGTCTTTTGGCAAAGCGAGTGGACCGGGGAGGTTATCGAATTATTATGTGGATCGGAGAGGTTAGGAAAATGGTATAATGGACCTGAGACCAATTGCCCCAAAAAATTATAGACCATATCTCTTTGATTGAACAGAATTTAAAAACATTCACAATCCTCAAATTACTTCGTTGGACACATTCAAACCATCAAATTAAAACCAATTAAAACACAAAAGAAACAACTATTGAGCTCAGAATTTAATCGAATCACTTTATGGATGTGGAGTATAGATAAAATTTTGATAACAAATAAAAAATTTGAAAGAAAAGACAAAGGCACGTTATGAATGTGAGTCATGTGCCATATTGTAGTACTCTGTTTTCTCCAGGTAGCATCTTTGTTTATGAATAAAGATTGCTTCCCTTATCACCAGTGGTGGACACAAAAATTCCTCAAACGGGGACCAAATCACGTGTTTTCATAAATTTTCTCTTAGCATAATGTTGAATTTTGGTCCTCCCCTGCTTATTACCGGTTTCATAAACAAGCGTATAAAAGAAAAAGGAAGAATAACTGGTCTCTCATGTAGATTATTTTTCTCTCAGCATAATGTTGAATTTTGGTTGCAGGCTGATCTGAGGTTCCAAAGTCTTGCGGTGTTGGCATTGCAGGAAGCAGCAGAGGCATACCTTGTTGGGCTGTTTGAAGATACCAATCTCTGTGCGATTCACACCAAGCGCGTCACCATCATGTCTCAAGATGTTCAGCTGGCAAGGAGGAATAGGGGTGAGAGGGCTTAATTAGCTTTTTCCAAATCTAGATTTAAGGGTTTGTTTGGTTGCTTTGAAAGTTAGTAGTAGTGATGATTGTTAGTAATTAGCTTTTTCCAAAGTACTCTCTATTTCTCTGTCGGTGCAGTGTTATATATATTTCCAATTTCGATTTTCTTTTATGAAAGCAGGTGTGATAAACGAGCCAAATAAGCAGTTGATCAAAGCTTAGTTTGAAAATTAACAAGTTTCAAAAATATGTTTGAACTTAGTTTGTTTATGAGATGAACTGACCTCAAACGAGCTTTAATCAAGACAAACATGAGCCGATCTCGAGTAGCTTGATTTTTTATGCATCATATGTCGAATGAGCCAAGTAGTAGATTATTTGAGCTTGACTTGTAATGTTACAAGCTTTACATAAATAATCTGATCTTGAACGAGCTTTTAACAAAAGAACCGAGATCAATCTCGAGTTGCTTGCATCGTTTAAGAGCCCTACTTGAAAGTACTCCAAGTCTCTCGGTAGAACTTAAGAAAATCTTTCTTTATGTGCAGTGGATGACGATTTCGTGATTAAAAAGACACAAGTGAGTGATGAAATGGTTCTTGTTGGATATTTTAGTTCGTGTCCTCCAGGCTCCAATTAGCGGGAAACTTGCATTTTTTTTTTCATTGATGATAAAAATAGTATTACAAGAGGGAGGGAAATAGCTAAGACGACCAGAACACGAACTGTCGGAGTAATTATTTAGTGGTTTTGGGCACCGCTATATGGTGCCTTAATACTCTTATCCACCAGTGATGACGATTCGTGATTAAAAAGACACAAGTGATGAAATCGTATTTCTTGGAGCACTTTGTAAATGTAAAATATTTTTCATGAAATCAGCTCAATTAGATATATGTAAGCGATTGATCCAAACATCAAGTTTTCATTCAAAATTCAGGATCCTAAATTCTGAACGAGGAATTGGAATATTGGATCACACACTTAAATATATCCAATTGAGCTAGACTTATTTACGGATACTCACAAAATTATTTTAAAATTGATGAACTGTTCAGATTTTTTGTGTGAGACCCAAAAGTAGGCTCCACGTTTTGAATGAGAAATTGGAATACTGGATCACGCACTTAGCATTTTCCAAATTAAAGTGCTCATTTTTTATTTGGTGCAAAAAAATTACGTTTTCCAAGAAAATATGTTTTTTTACGTCCAAGAAAATTCATGTTTTCCAAATAGAACACTTAAAAAGGGACTGAGGGAGTAATATTTTTTTTTCTCTTTCCATCCTTTTCATGGATCATTTCCTTTGAGTATTTGTTTGTGATGAACAATAACACTTCCGCATTTCATCTCATGTTCGTTATATCTAAGATGTGTTTCTCATAGCCTTTTTTATCTTTAAGTTGTAGATAAAAAGTAAACGCATCAGAAGTTTTTAATGATTTATTAACCCACCAAGTTCATAGTTTCTACTTTGAACAAATGATGGAACTCATCCACCTTACAATAGGATAGGTGAACAATTATGCATGACCTTTTTTAACTCATCCGTATGGGAATTGAAGTTTCATTCAACCATCTTTTTTACGCAAATTGTTTACTTATTTATTCTGTAGATACTGGAAAAGCCAACTCATGTTTTTTATAGTGGCCTTTTACGCTTTTGATATTTTTTCGTGAGAACAGACTTTTCAAACTTTTTGAGGAAAAAAGTGGATAAGGCCTGGCCATAATACTACCTCAGTGAATTAATTGGGCTTAATGTGGAATCTTTAATCCACAAACGTGCTAAGGAAGCCCGAGCCCATTTATCATAGACAACGCCATTCTTCATCTCTTTGGATTTGCGGGGAAAAGGTGTGGCAAAAACCTAATAGTTTAATTCGTCACATTTTATCCAAACAGTCAATTGGAAAATGGGCTGAGTAAAAAAATATGATCTCGAATCGTTCACTATATGGAAGTTGACACATATAATAAATTTGTGTAAAATATCAAGTCGATCGAATATCAGTTACTCAATAAACGAATCACATTTTCAGACAATTATAAATGTTGGAAAAATATATACTCTAGAAAATGGAGTTCGTTTACTGATATTACCTTGATTTTTCACAAGTTTATTCTACGTGTAAAGACCCGCAAATTTGTGTTAAATAAAATAAAGATGTGGAATATGATTTTTTTTAGCTACGTGGATGAAACTAGCTTACCTGTTGCGGTGGTGGGACTTAAACCTATCTTATGACGTCACTCGAGATCGCATCGTAATGCGTGCCTAATTTTTAAAATTTTGCTAGACGATTCTGAGCACACGGTGACGTTGCCCACGATTTTCTAAGTCAATATGAATATTTTGGTATTTTTCTGAAATCGAAACCCGGACAGTTCGAACACTACACAGAGTAAATTGCACTGGTTTACCTTCCCTCGATTTTTGGGAGCAGGCCTGACATACCCCATGTGCCCCCCCTTTCTCCTTCTTTGACTACCTGGAAAACAAAAAAAAAAAAATCAGAAGAGAAGAAGGGAAGAAGAAGAGAGAAGAGGAAGAAAAGAGAAAGAAAGAAGAGGCTCCGGCCGCCTCCTTCTCCGGCCGCCTTCACCACCACGTCCGACCACCATCTCCAACACCCCACTTCACCTTTACAAGTATAGCTCTCATCTCCCTCGTTTTTATTATTTTTAATCGAAAATATTCGTGTATATTTACCGGTATGAACAGTAGTCTTATTACAGCAATCTGGGTCTCGGTTTTTGGTCGATTTCTCCTTCGTAAACTATTAATTAGGTTTTAGTTCCTTCATATGATTTAAAGTTGACTCAGAGACCTTTCTTTTGCCGCTGGAATCACTCAAATCCATCGAGTATTCGATTTACTATGAATTTTTGAAATCGGGTCTGCAGATCTGGAAATTTATCTCTGAAACAGATTCATGTAGCCTCTGTATTTGCTTATTTTCTCATCTTTAGAGTACTAATTAGACTTTGGTCCCTTCTGGGATTTTGAAGTACATTTCAATATGAAACTTTTGGCACAAGAATCACTCAAAAACATTAAGAGTTCGATTTATGGTGATTTTTCAAAGATATGCTGTTCGGTTTCATCCGTTTTTCCTACCGATCTTTGTTTTGGCCGAATTTTTTTGATATAGATCCAGAACTCGTAAATTTATGAAAATTTTACAAAAGCTATCCATGGATGTTCTCTGTGTTGTGTAAAAATTTCAGAGTTTAATTTGTAGTATAGAAAATATGGAAAATGTTTGATCGGACTGTGGTACTGAAATTCGCTATGTTGACAGCATTGCCGCATGTTACGAGAACGGCTATATTTTTGTCTAGGAAGCTTGAAATTTCAATCCGCTTTTTGATTCTAAAACTAGACTCATATAGCTTTGAAAGTATGTAAGACTTGTATCTTAAAGTTTTCTGGAAAATAGCAGTTTTTGATTTGAAGTTGGTGTATCGGCTGAAATTATGCGTATGATGCGTCACTGACACATGAAAGCTTGGAGCTTGAGTTTCGGAAGTTGGGGTTTTGCTCAAAACCCAGTCAAGTAGGGATTTCTCTCATCTCTCCATATATTTATGTGTTTAGATCATAAATCTCTAATTTCTAAACTCGATTTTCGGATATGTTGATGTGCTGCGAAATTTTTAGCTTTTGCTCATGAATTCGGGATTTTGGGTGAAACTTCTAATTAAGGGTTGAATGTTTGATTATGTTAGAATGTTTATCCGTATAAATCTTGAACCTAGTTGACTGGTGGAGGAAAACCATGATTTGGGTAAAGTTAAGGTTTATGGCTTGAATCGAAATTGGGGCTTTGGTGATACTTATGCTTATGCTTCTAATTACTTTCATAATAATGAAATTGGGGTATTTAGAAGTGTATTTGAGGTACGGATTGATGGAAATACTTATGGGTTTGACCCGTGGTGAAATTACGGAATTGCCTTGACTAAATGAGTTCAGGTACGACTTGATAAGTTGAGTTCTTGGTAGTGGAACTGTTTGTGGGGTGTCTTGTGTTAAATCCTCTGGTTTCTTTCACTCCTTAATTGAGTTGTTATGTTCATGGTGTGGTTCGTTGTGTGCTGTATGTTCTGTGTTATTCATTGTGTGTTGTGCGTTGTGGATTGTTCCTTATATTCCCTAGTTGATTTGATTATATTTGTGGAGTAGGGAGTTGCGTGGTTATGTTGAAAAACTATTGTATTTGTGTGTGTTGATGGTGATATGGAAACATATGTGCAAGGAGAGGTACGAGATTGAAATGAATGGACTTAGTATGAGAAGTAAATGGTTGAATGTTAGAGAAGAGACTGGGAAAATGCCGTGGTGATCATAAGGGTGGTGTTGAAATTGAAATTAAATGATACAGAGTACTTTCGATCAGTTTGAGATTTTCAAGTGTTTCTTTTTTGTGTATATGTGGTATCGTGTGTGCGTGAGGGTGTGTGTGTGTATATGTGTATGTGTATGTATGTGTGTGACGAGACGTGTATTTAAAGGAAGAAGGACTTTTAAAATCAATCTTATGCATTGTAAATTTACTCATTTGCATTGTGCACCACATACATATATTGAGTTTGTGTTAGAGATTTCTCCTACTGGGCTAGTGTAGCTCAACCTATAAATTTTCAGGTATTCACTGAGGAGCATGGCGTGCAGTGCAATGGGAGTGCATGAAATCTTTTGAACACATGCATTGGAAGAGTTACCATTTTATCTCATGAATTTTATTTTTGGAAGATAAAGTTTTAGTTCTATTCTTTTCTATTATCTTTGACTTTGGAAAATGTAATAACTTTATGTATTAGATACTGGTTTTCATATGGGATATGGAGACTAAACTCGACATTGCGTGTTGAATTTGAATAATTATAAATGAAATTAGATTTATTATTATTTGAGAAAAGTATGTTTAAATATGATGAAAATCGAGGGCGTGACACTACGTGTCAAACTCTATATAGTAACACAACAGGCCCCTGTTCCTAATTGGATATGGAAAACTCAAGGGTTAGTCAATTTGAGCAAGATTTTTTATTTTTTGAAACGAGTAAGTCAATTTGAGCAAGATTTTTTCGACGATGAATTCGTAACTCTGTGGTTAGTGGTCCCAAACTCAAGGGTTTGGATATTAATATCCAAGGGGTTGGGATGCCATTTCGTCCTAACCAATTTTACCCGCCCCATTCGCAGCCTCAAACAGGTCGGGGATTCAAAGATTTTTTGTCGGGAATTGAGTAGGATATAGAAAATATTTTAAAAATAAATTCGGAGAACAAGTAGGAGATGGGTATTTGAGAATGAAGAAGATACGAAATGCTGTATTCTTTGCTTGGGAAGCATACTTGTTGATGCCTACGATACATGTTATTATATATAGTTTTTCTTATGCCAGAGACTAGTTTCGATTACGCTAAGTTAGAGTGTTGAGGTTCAAATACTACGTTTTGATTACATTAAGTTAGAATGTGGAGATTCAAAAACTACGTTTAATTTTGGGTTCAAATGAGTTACTATTTTCTTTTGGTTTAGACTTTTTATTTGCTATGTGATGATTTATTTGATGAAAAAATGCATGCTAAGAAAAGGAAAAATTACACTTTTTTTTTTAAAGGTAAAAGATTTTATTAATCAGGGGTCAATGGGCGATCAATAAGGAAAAATTACACTGACCTCCCTGAGGTATGCCTTTGATAAAGATTTTCCCTCTCACATTCTGAAAATTACGCACTAACCTCCATTGTCAATAGTTGTCTCCGAACATAGTTATTAATGGAAAGTATAATGCTTACCTATTACATAGAGTAGTTAACATAGGTATCCATATGCAAAGTTACATATGCACGCCACTTACCATATGGAAAGTTGTACGGCCTTGTTCAGTTTTTTGGGTTTTGGACTAAGTTTTGAGCGGAGAGAAATAGAGAATAATGATTGGAGAGAAATAGAGAGATATTAAAAATATGAGATAATGATTGAAAATAGGATAATGATTGAAGAGAAATATGAATAAAAAAAATTTAAACCCATGTCGCATATTTTACTATTTTACCAGACCAGTCCATGCTTATTTGGCTACGAAATTCATCAAACACATGGACCGACATACAAAATTCTAGGAAATCACCGATAAGACACTGCAATGTACAAATTTCCGGTAACAATCAGAGTCAAATTACATTACTGAGCATCCTTATCAGACTCATAAAAAAAAAACTCCAAATTTAACTTCAAAAACACCTTATATAATTTAGCAAGTTACTTTTTAAAAAACTCACAAAATCAGACTCTCTATTATAGCTTTACTATATTAAACTATTCTTTCTTTGTACTCCTACTCCCCAAAAATAATAATAATAAAGTGAACAATGCGTGAATAGTGCATGAATTGTACATAAACAATGTCTTGGTGCGTGAACAGTGCCGCACCAAATTTGAGTAGTCACTGTAGCAAAAATAAATTTGATCAATTGTTTGGTGAGGCTGATTTTGGGTGATTTTTAGGGGCTTGGCTCTCTACATTTGGTTAAAAGTTAAAATAGGTAACCTCATAACGATGCTCTTAGCAGATAATATAGTACTAAAAGAACAAAAGACTTGTACATCTTTTGGCTAATAAGCCTATAAGCTTAGGAGTTCGAATTCTGGAGTTGAGTTCATTCATCATTGCCTGTGTCTCGACGATTTTATTAGATGCAACACGGACAAAATCATGTTTACGTATTTTATCTGGACAAACTTGAAACAGCGACAAAGCCACGTAACCTCTCTCTCTCTCTCTCTCTAAAGCACTAAAAAGCCTCCACTCTCTCTCTAGAAAGCCTTCATCTAGGGTTCACCTGGGCGGGGGGGGGAGGCGCTGCCTCCTCCTCTCCCCCCCTCTCTTTTTCTTTTTCCTCCTCCTTCTCCCTCACCTCTCTCTCTCACCATCTCTCCTCTATCCGCTCTCCTCTCTGATCTAGTCTTCTCTTCCTCTTGCAAAAATCGTTCGACATCAGTTGAAGGTGGTGGTTGCGACATGTGTGACAACACTATAGAGCGAGTGGCTCTTCTAGGCGGGCAGCTGCGGTGTTCGCCTCCGGAGATTATGGATCTCGACATTCCGTTTCCCTGGTCGTTTATGGGTGAAATTATGCGGAAGCGTTCAATTTACTCCTAGAGGGGGGTGAATAGGAGTTTTGTTAAAAATTACCAGTTTTTAAGTTGAATAACCGATTTAAAAAAAATATTAAATAACAAACTGGTTATTTGTCTTGATTAATACAAATTAACCAAACCACAAGTCGTGCAATGAAAATAAAAAGGACACAAGATACGCACGATTTACGTGGAAAAACTTAGGGTCCTAAATAACCCTATGCCAAAACCACGGCCTAATACTACTGCTTTATTCTATTAATAAAAAAGAAGTACAGATTGCGAAATAGGAAAAACCTTACCCCAAGCCTTTACCTATTCTCGCCAATCTCCGATGCTCTCAGAGCTTCTTCAAGATTCAATAGATGAACCACGGACTTCACGCCCGATTTCCGGATTCAACCGGCTCCGAATCAATCTCCAAAAAGATTCGGCCACAGCAGTATAGGGCACCGCGAACACGAACACCAAACGAACGGATGATATAAATAGTATTGCTTGAAAAATGTCATGCACAATAAAAGCTAGCAGTATATCTTCTTTATTGAATCAATGAACGTTGATTTCATGCTAGTAAACAAAATACATGAATTTTCTTCCTTTCGGTTTTTTTTTCTCGTAAAAGAATAATGTGCATTGACTATGGTCATTGGTGCATCTTTATATAGGCACTAGTAACCAATTCCTTTTCAAGCCTATTGCCGAAAATCTCTCTTTTCCATAAACAACAAGTATCTTCTTTATTTCTTTCCCCTCAAAACAATCTTTTAATGATGCATATATGGACAAGAAAATTTTCGGAGATTTCAAAGAAAAAATATTTGTTTGATATCAATACATATATGGAACACAAAATTTACGTTGATTTAAAAGAGAATCATTTTCTTCATATCAATATATTTATGAATATGGAAAGTGAAATTTTGGTGAGCTAAACGAAAATAGTTTGATTGATATCAATATATATAGATATGGATATGGAAAGCGAATTTTTCAGAGAGTTTTATAGGAAAGGCAAACGTGCAGAAATATAATCTTTTATTTAAATTATATATGCATGATATGTTGTGCAATGCATTTACCTTTCACGCAAGTAGATTAATTTCGCAGCGGTCAATTTGGCGTAGACAATGGGAGGAGATCGAGCGAGCAACTACCCTCTAAAAAATATACCCATACACGAATGATGGTTTTGGACAACCCCGGAAAGTGCCAAAAATATCTAACAATCTCCCCCTTTGGCATTTCCGGGACAAAACCAACTATACTAACACAAAACCGAAAATTACAACTGAAGGAAACAAACACTAGTCTAAACTAGGTCTATCCAATGAAGCTTGAGTTGATTTTCCAATACCTGCAAAGACAGCTCAATAAAAACTATGCGACCAAGTATATGTTACGAAAAATAGAATGGGTCAGCATATATAATAAAATCTTCCCTTATAAATATCTCCCCAAAGAAACAGTAGTATGTGAAAATTCTCCCCCTTTTTGTCACTGTAAAACAAAGGAATTGACGGGTCTAAGGTGAGACACATGCAACTAGAAAGCATACGAGAGACTTATATGATATGCAAAAAAAAAAAAAAAAAGAATGACATAAGCAATATGGCTATAAGAGAAATGCAACGAATGGAATTTAAGACCATAATGACCAAAGATACCCTTTTTTTTTTAATAAAACAAAGTGGCAATGCAACATATAATCCGAAGAACAAATATTCAAATATGACGCTCAGACAATATGACGAAATTCAAGAGTGCATGAACAAATTTGTATTACACCAATCCAATGAGTGAATTCGAATATAAGCTGTAACACACAAGATGAGTCTATGACAAAGTGAGTGTGTGACACGTCATAGAAATTAAGATCTCTATCCAAATATTCGTCAATTCTCATGTACCATTGGACCGTCAAGAACTCTCCCCCTAACGAAGTCAAACTAAGCACCCATCGATACTAAATATGTCCCAAAAAATATAAACTCCCCCTCAACAAAGGATATTTTCTTTTTTTTCTTTTTTTTTTGTATAGTATTCTCTTTTACCCCATTGCCGTTTGACGCGAACCTCCGGACTGGATAGAGCCGAATGGATCCGGTTACTAGGCAAGTGGTCCAATACGAATGTCTTCACAAGATCTATCCACCTTTTTACGCGAACATGCGGACTGGATAGAGCCGAATGATCCGGTTACTCAGTGAACGTCCGGATAGACATTTTATCTCAACCACAACAATTGTATTTTCTTGTTCTTTTCCTCCCTTTTTTTTGTTATTTTGCGTAGCATGACATATAAAACTTTGTATCCAATTATGAGGCCAAAAAAGTCAATCGCCTAGGGTAAAGACAAGACAAACCGAGGTGCATGAGAATCAACTTTCTTCTTTAAGAAATCTCTCTAACCCAGACGTGTAAAAGTGGCGATCATAGAGTCATAAAACATGCTACACCAAATGTCCGAATGCAGCGCATGAGTGGAATGAATAAAAACCGTGCATGCATTCCCAAAGAAGTACATCTGCACGAGTCTCATGAATGACTACTCATCCAAAAAATATATGCTATGCCCTTTTGTTTTTTATTTTTTATTTATTATTATTATTATTATTATTTTTTTATATATATGAATGTTTATGTATTTTTCATTTGGAGTAGCAACATGCAAGATCATGAACCTAAAACTCGCATATACGAAAAAAGACAAAATAAAAATAAAAATAAAACTCGCATATACGAAAAAAGACAAAATAAAAATAAAAATAAAACTCGCATATACGAAAAAAGACAAAAAAAAACTAGAAAGACATGTTCACTCTAGACTAGTATAAGAAATGTAGCATACTAGGGTGACATGCAACACCAAACTTAATCAATTGAAGTTAAACCGACAGATTTTCTAAGATACTCAAACCTTACGGAATCTAACGGTTTAGTGAAAAGATCAGCTTTTTGATCATGAGTGGGAATAAACTCAAGTGCCACGACACCATCTTCAACTAAATCACGAATAAAATGATGACGGATGTCGATATGTTTAGTCCTAGAATGTTGGACTGGATTCTTAGAAATATTAATGGCACTTGTGTTATCACAAAAAACAGTCATTGCACCTTGAGAAAGACCATAATCTTGAAGCATTTGCTTCATCCATAAAAGTTGGGTGCAACAACTACCAGCGGCAATATATTCAGCCTCTGCGGTGGACAACGAAACACAATTTTGCTTCTTGCTATGCCAAGCAACCAAGCAATTTCCCAAATAAAAACACCCACCGGAAGTACTCTTCCTATCATCCGCACTTCCTGCCCAATCGGCATCGGAAAATGCGGCTAAGTCCACATTAGTACCCTTAGGATACCAAAGACCAAGCGTGGAGGTGCCCTTAACATAACGAATAATTCGCTTGACGGCGATCAAGTGAGACTCTTTAGGGTCAGATTGATAGCGGGCGCACACTCCAACACTAAACGAAATATCAGGACGACTAGCGGTAAGATATAACAAACTCCCAATCATACTACGGTAAAGCGTGGAGTCGACACTAGTGCCCTCAATATCTTTAGCAATCTTAACTGTGGAACCCATGGGGGTACGAGTAATTTTGGAATCTTCCAAACCAAATTTTTTGACCAATTCTTTCGCATATGTGGATTGAGACAAAAATATCCCATCATCCAACTGACGAACTTGAAAGCCTAAAAAGTAAGTCAATTCTCCCATTAGGCTCATTTGAAACTCATGGGACATTTGTGCCCCAAATTGGTTCGCATATTGCTCATTTGTAGATCCGAACACAATATCATCTACATATATTTGAGCAATCAGAAGGTCACTCTCAATTTTCCTCAAAAATAAAGTTCAGTCCACTCCCCCTTTCACAAAGCCAGTATTTAAAAGATGGTCTGTTAAACGTTCATACCAAGCTCGAGGGGCTTGTTTAAGGCCATAAAGGGCCTTTCGAAGGCGGTACACATGATTAGGAAAAGAGGGATCAATAAACCCTTTGGGTTGTTCAACATACACCTCCTCTTTGAGGTCACCATTTAAAAAAGCACTTTTAACATCCATTTGAAATAATTTGAACTTAAAATGAGATGCAATGGCAAAAAGTAACCTTATAGACTCTAGCCTTGCTACGGGGGCAAAAGTCTCATCGAAATCAATCCCCTCGATTTGGGTGTACCCCTGGGCAACTAACCTAGCCTTATTACGCACCACTATACCATCTACATCTTTCTTATTTTTTAATATCCATTTTGTGCCTATGACATTGGTGTGCGAAGGCCTAGAAACCAAATACCATACATTATTATAATTGAATTGTTGTAATTCTTCTTGCATAGCCCCTATCCACAACTCATCACCCAAAGCTTCTTCTACCTTCTTGGGTTCTAGTGAGGAAGTGTAACAAACATAGTTAGCAATATTTTTAGCTTTCCTTCTAGTTAACATTCCTTCATCTATGTTTCCTATGACAAGATCTTTAGGGTGATTAAGTTTGACTCGAGCTGATGGTTCTTTTGCATCTGAGGGTACTAGGTCATGTTGACCTAACTCCTCATCATGGGGTGACTCACTAACCTCAGACTCAGTTTCAGAATCTCTCTCTTTTTCACTAGGCTCTCCTCCTACATCAAAAGTGGGAATATCAATCGGAGTGCTCACGAGTGTCTCCTCCTAAAAAATTTCCCAACTCCCCTCATCATCCTCATCAACCTGGGGAATTGACTCGTCAAGAGTGGTATCGTCAACAACTACATTGGCTGACTCAACTAGGGTAGAGGTGCGAAGATTATATACTCTAAAAGCTCTACTCGTGTTGGAATAGCCTAAAAAGATACCATCATCGCTTTTGGAGTCAAATTTACCTAAGGACTCGCTATCTCTCAAAATATGACACTTACTACTGAACACCCTAAAATATTTCACCGAAGGCTTCTTACCATTCCAAATTTCATAAGGTGTGAGAGCTGTCCCTGGTCTAACATAAACTCTATTAATGGTATAACACGCAGTATTAATAGCTTCAGCCCAAAGGTTTCTAGGGACGCGCTTGGCATGAAGCATAACTCTTGCCATCTCTTGTAGGGTTCGATTCTTTCGTTCAACAACCCCGTTTTGTTGGGGCGTGCGCGGTGCAGAGAATTCGTGCTTAATACCCTTTTTATCACAATATCTTTCAATGTCAGAGTTCTCAAACTCATGACCATGGTCACTACGGACTCGAGTTATAGGGTACCCTTTCTCATTTTGAATGGGTTGACAAATTATTTTAAAACAAGCATACGCATCAGATTTTTCTCTTAGAAACCCAATCCAAGAAAAACGTGAAAAATCATCAACCATAACGAGAATATATCTCTTGCCTCCTAGACTTTCAGTACGTGAGGGTCCCATCAAGTCCATGTGAATTAATTCTAAACATTTAGTGGTTGCAACTAAGTTTGTCTTTTTATGAGGGCTTTTTATTTGTTTGCCCTTCATGCAACCCCCACACACAAGCCCTTGCCCATTGGCAAGCTTGGGCACTCCCCTCACAATTTCATTCTTGGTTATTCGATATAGTTCTGGAAAATTTACGTGGCCTAATCGTTGGTGCCAAATTTCTACATCGTCAAGCAAGACACGATGACACACACTAGGACTTGCAGTTTCAACACAATAACAATTATCCGATGATCGAATACCTTTAACAACACACACACCTGAGGCATCAATAATAGAGCAATTATTTTTTGAAAATTTTACTTCATGCAAGTTATCGCAAAATTGCCCTACACTTAGCAAATTAGCCTTCAAACCCTTAACATATAAGACATTATCTAACGGAGGGATACCGGGCGTGTTTATAGTTCCTCGTCCTACAATTTCACCAGTATTACCATCACCAAATGTGACACGACCACCATTATATTTTTCAAGACTAGCAAACAAGGATTTATTTTCGGTCATGTGTTTAGAACACCCACTATCTAAGTACCAAGCGCAAGCATCATGAGCCCTAAAAGCAGTGTGTGCTACATGACAAACAACGTCAACTCTCTTCCAAGTTTGCTTTGTTTTAGTGTTTGCACGTGAGAAGTGACCGTGTGTGGTTCGTTTTTCAACAAAATTATCAGTCCCTCCATTATTTTTAGCCAAAGTTGATAAATTTTTTATTTCCTCGACGAGGTGAGAAGTTTGATTTGCCAACTGGCTCAATATCTTTTGAAAATTCTCATTCTTAATGTTTGTGGGAGACTGGCGCACAAATTGAGGTCTTCCCAAATTGGGTTGACCATACCGAACACTATTATTAACAGAAGCAACAAACAAATTCCCTTTGGTTCTTTGATTTTCTTTTCTAAGAATATTGCAAAAAGGTCGAATGTGACCTTGGACACCACAGTAGTGACAAATGAAAGGAGTTTTCTTATCATGTGCATGATTACTGTTGTAGACCTTTTTAATGGTGATGGGAGATTTAGTAGAAAATTCGGGTTTATCGCACACCACCTCTTTCTTTGCAGTTTCAGATTTCACAAACTTAATTTCTTTCTCATTAGCCTTAGGTGTCAGTGACGGTGGATCAACAAACCCTAAGCCGCTTCTATTTCTAAAAGTACGTGTCATCTCGGCTATACGGGTAGCACCACACTCATTACGCTTTATGGCCTCAGTGGCCTCCCTAAGGTCACGCTCCAATTCCAAAATCCTATCCTTAGACCCTTCAAGGCATCCATACGCTCTCTCTCAATTTCAGCAAACTTATCAGCCAGATTAGTGTTATAAGTTTTTAATTTTTCAAGCTCAATGTTCTTGGATTCAATCTCACCACTAAGAGCGTTCCTCTCACAACTAATTCTCTCGATGACATTCATGAGTTCCTTGTTTTTCTTTGCAAGTTTGACACCCTTTTTAAATAATTGATTATAGGCTTCATGAATAGAATCTATATCATCCTCACTATTTTCACATTCTTCATCAGTTGAGACATATTTACTATCATCACTAATAGTTGTAGAAAGATCAACTATTTTATGGGGTGTGGGAGACTTGATATTGGCAACCAACACAGAAAATCTAGGGGCGTCACAACCCCCATCACTACTATCATCACTATCGTCATCCCACGAAGCCTTGTACCCTTTGGCTTCTTTCTTTTTAAGAGTGTTTGCACACTCTGCCTGAACATGCCCATAACCGTGGCACTCGTGGCATTGTATACCTTGGGGTTTCTTGGATTTATCAATAGAATATTTCTTTTCATTATTCCCAGAATTAAAATTCTTACCCCTACTAGTTGAAGGCGGAAAATTTCCAGATTTACGAAAT
>OY978222.1:7049990-7346884 GCA_963854785.1 Vaccinium vitis-idaea
AAACTAATGCTGCTAGAGCTCTCTGCTGCTACTACATTAGTAGAATATAAGGATGGTCTTCATGTATGCTTAATACATGAAAATCTCTTGGTAGGTTCCATATTTCTTGATGATTGAATGTTGTAAGGAGTTATTTAATTAATTTAATGTTTTCCATCTTCAATGAAATGGCAGCAGTTTGGATTCTTTGAAGTCAGTACTCTCACCAAATGGTAAAGCCGTTTCAGATGAATGACCTTTGCAAAATGTAATATACCCATGTTTTCCCATTTTTTGTGCTTTATTTTTAGTTGTGTGTTTTGACGGTATGTGTAATTTTGCTTTTGGTTAGCAGGAAAAAGTTTTGATGGCGTGTTTTGTCTTTAGGTCAACGTTCTTACTTCTTTGAGGTTCTCTCCATAAGGTTAGTAATCGATTCTCCAACAAGAAGTTTCGCGTGCTTCCCCGTAAGGTTATTATTGATAAACATCAGTTTGTATTGTTTGGTAGTTGAGTTATCAAATTCATTCTATTTACAAGGACGGCGACGGTGTCAGTTTGGCAGCGCACACACGCTGCTGCTCAATGCTAAAAAATCTGATTCATAGCTAGTTTTCCCAATCAAACTAGAGGTTATCGTACTTGAACGAAGTCGGGGTCTTACTTGAGTCAAATCAAAGAGGCCACAGCTTAAGCTTATTCCCTACTTTGCCGCTGCCGCTTTACTTCACATAGCCTATTTTGGGAGTAAAATATTTTGCCACAAATCACTTAGGAGTTAGCATACAAAAGGAAGGCTTTATATGGTTAGGGTGCCCATTTGTCTTATGGTGTCCACTGTCCATAGTTTTATCATCTTGTAAATGTTATCTTCATACAAATTTATTTTTTAATCTTTTCAGCTTCTAGTTTAGCTTCTATCCCAGCTTTCAAATTGGTACGTGACAAAGCCAAGAAGATTGAATAGCTCGAGGGGAAAATGCTTCGTGCTAGGTATGTGTTCTCTTCATGAAAACAATATTTTTCTCGCATTTTTCTAGACAGTTGCTGAAAGGCTTGCATTGTTTGCAACTTATTGGAATATGTTGTTGATCAGACTAGTACCGTGGTCGAAATCAATCTTGATAGCATGTAGTCATTTTAGTGAACTAGAAGGTACTGTACTTTATATCTTAAGAATATTGGTATAGATCTATATAACTAATCATTCACAATTTTGATTCTTACTTAAACAAGAAACTTGTTGACAGTACTTAGGAAATAAAATAATATACAGTGGTGTTCTATTGTCATAGCCTAATTAAATATGAAGTTTAAAGGTGCTGAAATTGGAGTTTGGTGCTAGAAATATGAAGTTTAGGTGCTGAAACTAAGTGTTGAGCGCTGGAAACTGCAGTTTGATTGCTGGAAGAACCTCTAAAACAGCTGGAAATCACTGATAAGTGCAGAAACTATGTGATACTTATAGGAAACTGACTTTATAAGCTGAAAACAGTCTCTGCAGTTGCTGCAAGTGTTTGTGTAGTGCTGAATCTGTTGAGTTAGCTCAGGATAATGGCTTTAGACTGTTAGGAAAGGGTATTAGGTGCATGAACTAATTAGAGCATGTTGAATACCAACTGTATGTGCTAAAGCTGGGTGTTTTGATGCCTAAAACTGATTGTTGTTTGTGTCTTATGTAAGAAATTATGGCTTTTTTTTGTCTATGTGCTTTGAAAGTTGTATCTCCTGACCGTGCACTTTCCTGATGGTCGTGACGGGCGAGCTTTCACTCTCTAGGTGCCTTTTGGAGATCACTTTCGTACGTTACTCTTAGTTAAAATGTTCGAGCTTTGATTTTCTCCTTTTCCACTTCTTGCTCGAACTCCAAGTCCTATGTTACCAACATGGACTCTTTTTAGTGTCTTAGTAACCGTGTTGATGGTTAAGGGCATGGGATGACATTCATCTTGTGACCTGTGGGCTGTGGGTAAAACTCATGGAATTCGCTAGCACCTCCTAAACACCCCAGAAAATAGACAAGTACTAAGACATGTCAGTCTTTTGTCATGTCCCCGTGTCCTTGAAATGGTAATTAGATGAGTCCGACACTCATCACATATCTGCACACGATCACCGGTGCCCAATTCCAATGTAACATAGTACTACCATATTTGAAAATTTCCCCCCTTTTCGGAGTATTCTTTCTCTTAATATTAAATTTTGTAATGCTCGAATACATTTCCAACCACAAGCTATATAAGGAAACGTGAACAATAAGTCACCAGAAGGTGGAATACCCAGTAGGGGTTTCAAAGGATATATCATAAACCCTCTTCGGTTCTTTGATAATTTCGATTTCGCGCTTCAAAGAAATATGAGATCTCGTTGCTGTGTGAATATATCATATGGTGCTTTTATACATCATTAGCCAAATTAAAATTAGAGAACAAATTGCTTACCGATTTGCGCATGCATGTGTATAAGTTGCTAGTTTCATGCTTAGGCAAAATTTCCTGCTATAAGTTGCATTTTTACTCATTTGCTTAAGTTTGCTAGCGTAGTGTTGATAGTTACACAAGAACGAAGGATGAACAAGTATATGACTTTACATAAGTGTTTTGCAAAGTTATTTGACTACTATTATGAATTCCTTATATAATACTACTGTTAAGGGACAAATGGTTCTCGTGCTATTCGGATGAAGTGTTGTGCTCCATGGGCTTCGTTATAAACTTATGTTGTGTTTGTCCAAAATTTTACTTGGTGAGATGTCGTAGGAGTTAAAAGGTAAATTAACTTGGTTCTTATTTTTTTGTCATTTCCATTGCAGGTAATAGGACGGTCTAGCTAAAAGCGTGATTTTGACCTGTCATTTTGAGAGCTCTTTCGGGAAGATCATGTTAAGGATAGCATCGTGAACTTTTGATTACGTTATTGTTTCTTGTAGTTTAGGCAATGTGTTTTTGGATTGTAGTATTTTCGCACGATTATGCACATGTGATCTACTTTTCAATGTTGACAAGGTAATGGAACATTCCACCGATCTACTTGTGATATTTTGTATGAAGTGACTAATATAATTTATTAATCAGGCCTTTTCAAAATTTAACGATTCAATACGAGCTCGGATTAAAATTGCAAAAAAAAAAATCATTTACCTACTAAATTATTAGTTGGAGAATAAAACAATTTCACCTACCAAATAATCTAGTCGGAGATAAAAAAAATATTCACCTACCAAATAATTTAGTCGCAGATAAAAAAATATTCACCGACCAAATATTTAGTCGGAGAAATATTAAATATTCACCGACCAAATATTTAGTCGGAGAAAAATAAATCTTTCACCGACTAAATATTTGGTCGGAGATAAATAAATCTTTCACCGACTAAATATTTAGTCGGAGAAAATAAATCTTTCACCGACTAAATATTTAGTCGGCGAAAGATTTATTTTTCTCCGACTAAATATTTAGTCGGTAAAAACAAAACTTTTTCCGACCAAAACAATTTTGGTCGGAAATTACAATCTCCTACCTCATTCTGTCGACCAAACGGGCCGACTAAATTTTTGGTCGGAAATTACTATTGCCGACTAAATTACGACATTTTCCGACTAAAATTTTAGTCGGCAATGTGGAAAATTGTTGTAGTGATGGTTTTGGACAACCCCGGAAAGTGCAAAAAATATCTAACAATGGGCTCCGATTTGGCGGTGGCTTGGCGGTCGTTGATGGGTTTCGTGTTGGCGGCGAGATTGGCGTTTGGTATGGGTATCCTCTGTCCTCCTCTTCTTTTTTCTCGACCCCCTCCCTAGTTATCTACATCCTTGATGCTTGGCTGCTATTTTTCTGGTTTGCCCCATCTTGGTTATTTCCGCCCTTTTGCCCCATCGCCGGTCTTTCCCTTGGGTTTTCCGGTTCTTGGCCTAACGGCTAGATGGTCCGCTTTTGGGTTTCGGGCATTGTTGGCGTCGGTCTCCCGCCGTTTGCATTGCTGGATGCATTGGTTATCGCGTAACGGCTAGGTGAGGCTCCGTGGCCGATGTGTGGTTGGTGGTTCTGTTTCTCCTCTAGTGGGTGGCTGATGGTGGCGTGGTTCTGCTCTGGAGGAGTTACAGTTCTGTTGTGTTTGGTGGTTCGGTCTGATGGTTCACTGCCGGAATCTGCGGTGGCTGTAGCTGTGAAGATGCATGTGATTAGGGTAGGGTTGGTTTTGGGCTTCTTGGGCTGGTCCTATCTCTTTGGTGGCTCTGGGCTTTATTGTATCATCTGGGCATCTTAGGCCCATTAGGTGTGCTGGACTTTGCCCTTTCAGGTGTTTTGGGCTTTGACCCATTTGGTGTTTTAATTTCTCCAACCTCGGTTGGAGTCCTCTCTCTTCTCCCCCAACTTGATGTACCCTTGTCAAGTTGTCTAATAAAATATTGTTGCCAAACAACAAAAAAAACTTGAAACAGCGATGCACATGAACATGTTCCGGTGATTGGCAAAGAATATGGTAAAAGATATTTAAGTATCTGTTTGAAACATATTTGGGCCGTCCTAAATAATGGCATGCGGTAATCAATTAATGGCCTAATTTATTGTTTTATTTCAGATAACTAAGGCTGAAATAATTATTTTCTGAGAAGCAGCTTAATTTCCTGCTAAGGAGTTAGAAACCCTATGATTTGTGAGAGTTGGTTAAGTTCCTATGTTTATGGGATTAGTTTAAATTTATCTTTATCATTTTAGATTAATGATTTATTGATTTTGTGAGGTCCTTCTCGGGTCCCATAGAAATGATTTAATCCACTCATTATTCTTAAATTGTTTGTTACCTCACGAATTTTGAAAAGACTCTTACCGACTCGGATGAGCTATTTTTTGCAGGAACCGATAAAAAAACATTTTAAGAGGAATAGTATTGCTAACGGGTGCACCATTGCACTCGTTAAAGGTACAAAAAAGTATACTTGCAAGTGTACTTTAATGTACAAGTGGGACCCACAAGTGTACTTTTTGTACCCTTAACAGGTGCAATGTTGGACCTGTTAGGATTTCCCTAAGAGGAATGAGGGGATTGAATCATCTTGTGGGACCCGAATGGCACCGCAAAAACATTAAGTTAGTAATCTGAAATTAAGTTTTTTGCCTTACGACTTCTGGAAAAATCATTGCCTATATCAGATTGAGTTAGTTTTTTCCACGAACCCATAAAAAAACATTTTCAAAAGAATGAACAGTTTGAATCATCTTTGGTGGACCTGAAATGAGCACCACAAAAAATCACTAATCTAAAATAGAGTTTTTAGCTATGCCAAACGTGGATTTAGCAAGGAGGACCCCCTCAAACCATTGAAAGAACAGGTTGCGACCTTGCCCAGGCGGGGATGAGGGAGATCCAGTGGTTTGGTGGCTATAAAAGAACAAGAGGTTCCACCGCCTGAGGGGTGGAATAGCGTGCCACTGCTTGGGTCAGCTACGCGGTAGGTGAAGTCACCTGCAAGGCCAGGTAGTATGGAAAGGAAACATGTCCTCATATCTCATATTATAGGACGACAGACTGACACCTTACCATTGGTCCAAGGTGCTTATAAATATGAGAGATTCCCTTTTACAATTTCCATAGGTGATTCTTAACAGAGTGTGTCATTCTAGAGAGAGAAAGTGAGAAATCACATATTTGGAAGGAGAGCATTCTTCCTTATGAGATCATCCCATTCTCTAGGTCAATTGGGTACCACAGATTAGTCTGAGAGCAATATACTACATTGGTCTTTTTTGTACACACCAGCTCTATTATTTACCCTTATTCTAGATCACTTCATTCTCCCCAAATTGTCTATCGCTGACTATTCTTACCTCTCCAATTCATATATTCTCCCTTGAATATTGACTAACCTCACCTACAACCTTGAAATGGGGAAACCATGACGCCCAAAGTTTCTGGGTTACCGAACCGTTTCATGAGTAAATTGAGCTCAAGAAGGTAGATAGATCTTGGATTTCTCTTCTACTAAAAATAATGGAGTTCTGTTCTGAAATTGAATTTCCAAACACACCCTTAAAATTGCTATATCCTCTTAATAATTTCTAACAAGTACTGCCAAGGACCAATTGGAAACAAAATAAACCCAAAACCCTTTCGTGCAAGGCTGCAACATTTAACCATGAACACTGGATGGATGAATGGAGAGAGAGAGAGAGAGAGAGAGAGAGAGAGAGAGAGGGAGAAAGAGAGAGAGCTTCCTAAACCCAGGAAACAGTAAACATGATTCGTGCAATCTGTTCAATCCGTCCAAATCGATCCGTCTGTTTACTAACCTGAGGTACGTTACAGATAGATACGGATCCTAATATTTTTATTTTTACGGATACGGTTCGGTTCTGTTCCGTTTCAATTCACTCGATCTGCCCAATCCGCCTAATAATCCTTCTTTGATCCACCAAATCCGCCCGATTCGTTAAATCCGTAACCGAATTGATCCATCCGTATGTCATCCACGGACGGTTGCGGATCTTAAAAATGACAATCCGTCACGAGCGGATCGGATCGAGAACCGAACCGATCCGTGGACACCCCTAATGAGGGCAATATTATATAATGTGTTTTTCCTTTGATGAGGATCATGCAGATTTTTTACCATTATGTAGGGGTTTTTTTTTTGAGAAAATATTCTTTACGCCAGCGGTGTAAACTAATATTTTTTCCAAATCGATTGCATTGTGCTATGTGTCCATGTTCTAACTTTTGGGACCACTGTTTAGACACATAGTGCAATGCAATAAATTTGGAGGAAACTTTATTTTACACCATCGATGTAAAGAATATTCTCTCTTTTTTTGTTGAGAAAAGATAGAGCCACTAATACTCGTACCAATAATTGCACAAACTCTCTCACATGAGACATGTGACGCTAACATAGAAGCAAGTGATAGGTCCCACATACCCCATGTGAGAGAGTTTGTGCAATTGTTTGTGCATGTAGCGAACCTATTTTTTGTTAGTCAAAATAGGAACACTGATCGAAAAATGAAAAGTTAAAAAGATCCTCACATCTTACTTTTTGCTTTTCTCCTCCCTAATGTCAAAAAATCAAAACACATTCTCACATAATGCATTTTGTAATTTTTAGCCAAACAACCAAAAGCCAAAAATGTAAAATTGAAAAGTTAAAAATGAGGTACTCAAACAACCTCTATATATCACAAATACCAAGACCCCTCTCCATCTTTACTTTCATAATATTGGAGAGACTTATCTTTTTTTTTAGAGATTTAGATACCAAAATAGATGAATGCACCATGCGTTGAGAGTATTTGCTTGCTCTTGAAAATATGCTTTAAAATTATCCAATGAAAATGTTAGGGTCAAGCAAAACTCCAACGCATGGTACGTATAAATTACAACTCACATTCAGAATAAAATGGAAAAAGATAAGACTTTACATTTAGCCCAATTATAAAAGGTCAATCTACGTCTTAGTGCAATTTTCCCAGCACTGCCTTGCTCGGCCCCTTGTTAGGATTTTTAGAACAAAAATGGACGTGCGTAATAGGAAAAACGAAAAAAAGAAAAGAAAAGAGCGACACAAGATATACGTGGAAAATCTCAACGTGAGGAAAAAACCAAGGGAGCCACACCAGTCCACTATGAAATAAAAAATAAGAGGACAAGTCTTCTCGCATGTCTCTGTTTTTCTCTGAAAATTGATAACCCTAATTATTAGCAAACTGAAAATAAATAGGTCGGGTCCTATGACCGAAATTACAGGGAGCTCCACCACCTACACCCCCATGCTAAACCACTTAAAGAAAGGCTCAAAGTGTGGAGTAAGCAGGTCTTTGGTAATCCCAATTTTAAGCTCCAAAAGTTGTCTTCTTTGATGCTGCTATTGCTCCACTGATAAGAGGGATTAGCGGCTGTTTTGTTGGGATATCAAGATTGCTTAAAGTATTGGGATTCTGCTGTCATGGTCCAATGCTGTTGATGCTTCTGTGATTCCTTGTGGAAAGCGAAAGCTATCGAATATCTTCAATCAGGAGTTGTGATTTATATTGCCGTGAAGGATAAAATATGCTTATTTTGTCCTTGTGGGAGCTTGTTCCTATCCCTGGACAAGTCTTTTTTCGGGATTTTTTTTCTCTCTTTTTTTCGCTTCACTTTTAGTCTCTCGCTAGTTGTGTTGCTTTCCTTTATCCTTGCACTTTTGCTTGGGTTTAGCTTTATCCTCGATGTACCTGTTGTCGAGTTCAATAAAATTTTGTTGCCGTTTCAAAAAAAAAAAAGCTTCCATTCACGGGCTAGGGTTTTCAAGTTTAGAAGGTAGAAATTAATCCATCCATGCACCGAACATGTATATATAACATATGCCTGAATTCGAATATCTCCACTTTAAAGAGAATTCGTCTCTTGAATAAATTAATCCCGCTGCCACAGGATAAAAATCAAACCGGAACAGATCGACATAACTCAAATATAAACCAGTTGCTCGTAAGATAATTTGTCAAACCATGTAAAATTGTTGGTGTTTGTTTGTGGAATTACTAATGTGTTTATGAGAGATTTAGTTGTGGACAGAAATTACGTGCGGTGGGTGAGCACAGAGAAGACAACGCAAGATACTGAATATAGTACTGACCCAATTTACATGTCAAGTTATATTCGATCTGTATCGCCCTGGTTTTTAGGGGTATATAGAGAATGGCCGGATCCTTTGGAGGCCCCCACCCTTGGTCCCCTACCTCTGCTGCATCTTTTGAGAGGGAGAGAGAGAGAGAGAGAGAGATGCATGCAGATTTGCATGACCCTACACTAATTGGAATTTTGAGTTATTTATTTTGGGACAAAATTGGAATTTCATTCAATGGTACATTATTCATCCTCTTATATCCCTTTCTACGACGTCGTTTTGGGCGCTTACTAGGGTGATTTCCAGGAGGCGATCATTAGTATCCCCGGATCCACTGAAACAGTGACCTAATTCACATGTTTTTTTTTTTTTTGATAAGGGGAGAATATTATTACCTCGACAAAGGGTACATCGAGAAGCCAAACTTTCGGCACATAGTGAAACGAAAGAGGCAAAAAAAACAACATCCAACGAAAAGTTGGACCAAAAGAACATAAACAAAACAAAATCTTCTGTATGAAAACAAAAAATACCGAAACATGAAGTCATCCATCTTCAAACCAATCAGAGAAAACACTAATTAAAATCACAACAGAAAGATAAACTTCCAGCACCCAGCTACAACCCCATTATCCACGTTCACACAACTCCACACCCCAGCAGCCCCAAGCCTCCGCAATCAAATTTTGATTTTTCTAATTCCCTCCAAGCATCTTTTAAAGTCATCAACACTATAATTCTTAACATCATACTTCCCTTTAATCCAAATGGCCATTCTAGTTTTTGAAAGCTCAATAACTTCCTCAACCTCACAAACTTTGTTATTAAAAACAACATCATTCCTGCATGTCCAGATTGTTGAGGTATATTCGATCTGTATATGTGCAATATATTCTTCTCATCTTGTTTCCAACTTTGGATTTATAGTGGACGCTATCCCCCAGCACATAGGTTGTCGGTGTTGTTTTTAGCTACGATGAATCTAATGATAGTGAGAGGAATCTAATGATAGTGAGAGGAGGGCATCTTTAGGAATAAATTTTCTTACTTAGAATGCAAAATGAGAATTCAAAAGTACCTCTAGGGCTGAATAGCAAAATGTGCCTCCATTTCATGGTTTTGAGAATGCATTTTATGAAAATGCAAACTATAATTTGGCTCCCAAAAAAAAAGAAAAAAGCAAAAGTACAAAATGAATAATCTAAATGTTGGCTCCCAAACGGGCTCTTAGGCTCTTATTACTTCTTGTGGTAAAAAATAATAATAATAAATTCTATAAATGACTGTTGAGAAAATTCAGAAGGTTTCATTTCATTAGACAGAAAGTGATAATTGTGTGGTGTTTGATGTGGTTCTGTATTTGGATCTCAAGTTCATATCTGGAACGAATCCACTTCCTCACCTAGATGTATTAGGCACCACTATAGTGCTTGACCGACCGATGATGAGCAGGAGAGACTCTTAACGGTTAATTTAAGTAAGTCCTTTCTCAAAGAAAGAAAGTACAAAGCTCTTAGAGTGAATAGTGACGGCTTTGCCTCTTTAGTAAAAATTTTTGGGTACGGTATCACGTGTCCATGCCAAGCACGATCTCGGCCGTCCAAAAGTGTATTGGATGGCCCAGATTGATTCCCTCTCTCTCCTCTCACCTGACCTCTCTCTCTCTCCTCTTTTTCTCTCTCTCCTCTTCCGGACCGTCAGATCGCGATTTGGACGGCTAAGATTGCCAAGCGGGTACGACATGGGCAATATCCACCTGGCACCGAAAAATTCATCCTTTTTAGGGTTTGGAGTAGTACTTTATATAGGGTGAATTACTTAGGCTCCTTGTAAGCTCGTGCCGATATTGCACATTAAATATTCCATAACCGATTCTTGGAGCGATGTCAAGCATGGCTTATTGATTGCCGCATGACGGCCACATGACCGAATAGAAACTCTGGTTTGAAGACAAACTATCAACACTGACCTTCTCCTGCCCGGCTCGACCCGACCTACTTTGTGGATCTAGACGCTTGGGTTTATGCGTGACAAGCCGACACAAAGATTTCGCCCAATGCGTATATACTATTCGACCCAAGCGCTCATCCTCTTGAGCTGTTGATCTGCAGGACCTTATCGGACTATTAGGTTCGGCGTGCTACAATAAAGGAAAAAACATGAAAATAAATTAAAGGAAAAAATAATTCCTTGAATGTGTTTGGTTATAACGGAACATCTGTGGGAATTTGGTTCTATAATATTTTTCTGCTATTGCATAATTTGGTCACAATGGAAGTAACATGGAAAATAATTACATAAATTTATTTACCTAATATTAATCTTGGGTATTCGAAATGTAAGTGCTTCCTTAGGATAAGTTATTGAAAAAGAATGATAAATTTCAAATTTCAAATTGTGGATAACTAATCTACTGAGAGAAGATTTTAGATATCTTCTGTTTTTTTTTTTCCCCCTTTCAAGAAATAGAAAAAGAGCTTCATATACATACGAGGATTGTGGATGAATTGTTTATTTCATGAATTTAGTCTCACGATAATTCTAATCAAACACAGAATTATATATATTTTTTTCCCTTTTTTCTTCATTATCTTGCTAATCAAATTATTCAAATGAAGAAGTATAACGTTTTGTACGAAAAAAGAGAGCATTAAGGCCAATAAAAAAATAAAAAAAAGATAGCATTTAAGACAAAAATTATTTATTTCATATTAATCAGTCTGAACTCAGCCAAGGGTTAGGGTAGCTTTTCAAATAATTTCCTCTCCAATTTCCCAAAATTTTCATGAAATCCCCTTTAAGGAGAAGTTTGGTCCCAATTGTGATAGGCCTCTGTACGACTGTACCAAACAATTGACTTATCATTCCACAAAGGCTTCCCTTTTCTGGAATTCCCACAGACAAATTAGATCTGACATCAATCTGAAGGCCGGAGATCCTCAGTTTCGAATTTTCCTCTATGCCTCTGTGTCGAGGGATTCGCGCCGTTGAAATCACTTGGAAATAAAAAAATAAAAACCAAAAACATACAATCTAACGGTCCAAACTCCCTCGGCACATGAAGTTTGGAAACAGGTGATGTTGCACCATGTGAAACCCCAGTTGAATAGGAGTACAAATTCAACTGAATGTGTTTGGTTAAAGAAATAAATTAAAGAAAAAACCAATTCCTTTAACGTGTTTGGTTATAACGGAACATCTGTGGGAATTTGGTTCTGTAATATTTTTCTGCTATTGCAGAATTTGGTCACAATGGAGTAACACGAAAAATAATTAAATAAGTTATTGATCTTGGGTATTCGAAATTTAAGATCTTCCTACAAACAAATTATACTACTACCACATCAATGTGAAACCCCAGTTGAATAAAGTTAATTTGTCGTGTCGTGTCGTGTTGAGTGGAAGGGGTATCTGGTTGGGAGAGATGCTATCTTTGTTTTTTTTTCTGTGTTCATTTTTTCCTCTCTCTCTAGTTTTGTACTCCTCTCTCAATTTTCTCATTGGATTCTTGAATCAATTTTCTGATTGATCTACAATGAAATATTTCACACTTCCTCTTAGGATAATTGCTTTGTAAAAAAACAAAACTACAATCTGCAACTAAAAAGGAAAATGTGAAGAAAAAAACATTGCCTTAAATATGGCGGCTAAATAGGTGGCAAATATAAATGGGAATACACATGTTTGATTTTGATTGGAGGGGCGGCGGGGCTATGGGGTGGGACTAAGGATGAACCGACATGTTCCCATCTTTCCATATAGTCCAATTTTTGTTTGACGGGGGATTAAGGGCAGATTATTTTTCATTTAGTACCCCATGTGGGAAATTAGCTAATACCAGGGGGAGGGGTGGTATTGGTTAGTTCTAATTCTCTAGATTACTTCTATCCCGGTAATCCTACGGGTACAAACAATTTTGTACAGAAAATGTACAAATCGCTCTCGGGGACCCACTTTTGGGTCCCACACGAGTGATCCGAACCGTTCATTATTTTTAGAACATTTTTCCGAGGGGCTCCACAAAATTTTAGCTCAATCGGACGGTTAGAAGTGCTTGAACCAAAATCACGCCGTTTCGTTCAAAATGAAACCCGAATTCTTAACACCTCTTGCCGTCCCCGGCAACGGCGCCAAAAATGCTTGACCAAATCCTAGACCTAAATTAATGGGTTGCCCCAAGCGCAGGGCTGAGACCGGTGTAGCATAATACCCGGTAAGACCGGAATCGAATCCACAGAGACGGCGGAGAGTGCTTAACTAAAAACTCGGGTTGTGAACTTTGAAACGGCTCTTAGGTAGCCACCCCTTCGATTTTACGAAATTAATTAATTAACTACTGAACTAATTTAACTGTTCGAATGCAAATTAATAAGGAGAGCGCAGCTGTGGGAACCCAACGTCCACGCCTGGCCTAAACAATACTTACTCGGGCCACAATTAATCCTTTTTACTGATTTTAGAATACGAGAAAGAATTTCTAACGAATGCGCACCACCTGTCACCAGATTTCGTGCGCACTCGAATTCCGGTAATGCTTGGGTTGTTCGTTAGAGAAGTTTCTAGTTCCCAAAATTGCATGAAAATTGATTTAATTCGACCCCGAGGTGAAATATCGTTTAGACTCAACGTGGGCGCCTTCGCCCCGCAGCCGCACTCGATGCGACTACTCACTCATGCTTGTGAAGATTGCAGAAACCAAATTGAAACTAGAACTAAACATGCTTTAATGAATAAAGTATGAAAATATAATAAAGATCGATACCGTAGTTGCAAAGGGAAACTTGAAATTGATTAACGATCCGCAAAGTCAATTTGAATGCTGGAGAATTGAAAGCAAAAACATTGAACGGGAACTGTAGCCGAAAGCTTGAAAAGTATATTCCTATCGAAAATTCGTGGAACCCTACTTAGGCCCCAAAACGGGGTATTTATACCCCTTACCGAAGTCAAAATCCGTAACAAAGTCAAAAAGCTGATTATAAGGCACTCGGTATCGATACAGGATAAGTCCTGTATCGATACCCATACGTTCTGTTCGCGTATGATGCATCGGGTATCGATACAGGACAATCCCTGTATCGATACCGGCTCCTCTAAATTGCTTCCTCAGCTTGCTTGGCCGTCCCCACTTGGGCCCCACTGGTTCCCTACGTGCTTGACCGCCATGTGTCCACTTCATGCGCTCTTTCCAACCTGTTCCCTACAAAACAACAAAAAACAAGAAAACCCAAAGACACACCGCATCAAGTGGAAAATGGAATAAAACCGCGCCTCTAACGCGCTAATTCGCCCTACTTAGGCGCTTATATCTTGAGATATTGCGCGCCTATCAAATCCCCTTTAAGGAGAAGTTTGGTCCCAATTGTGATAGGCCTCTGTACGACTGTACCAAACAATTGACTTATCATTCCACAAAGGCTTCCCTTTTCTGGAATTCCCACAGACAAATTAGATCTGACATCAATCTGAAGGCCGGAGATCCTCAGTTTCGAATTTTCCTCTATGTCTCTGTGTCGAGGGATTCGCGCCGTTGAAATCACTTGGAAATAAAAAAATAAAAACCAAAAACATACAATCTAACGGTCCAAACTCCCTCGGCACATGAAGTTTGGAAACAGGTGATGTTGCACCATGTGAAACCCCAGTTGAATAGGAGTACAAATTCAACTGAATGTGTTTGGTTAAAGAAATAAATTAAAGAAAAAACCAATTCCTTTAACGTGTTTGGTTATAACGGAACATCTGTGGGAATTTGGTTCTGTAATATTTTTCTGCTATTGCAGAATTTGGTCACAATGGAGTAACACGAAAAATAATTAAATAAGTTATTGATCTTGGGTATTCGAAATTTAAGAGCTTCCTACAAACAAATTATACTACTACCACATCAATGTAAAACCCCAGTTGAATAAAGTTAATTTGTCGTGTCGTGTCGTGTCGTGTTGAGTGGAAGGGGTATCTGGTTGGGAGAGATGCTATCTTTGTTTTTTTTTCTGTGTTCATTTTTTCCTCTCTCTCTAGTTTTGTACTCCTCTCTCAATTTTCTCATTGGATTCTTGAATCAATTTTCTGATTGATCTACAATGAAATATTTCACACTTCCTCTTAGGATAATTGCTTTGTAAAAAAACAAAACTACAATCTGCAACTAAAAAGGAAAATGTGAAGAAAAAAACGTTGTCTTAAATATGGCGGCTAAATAGGTGGCAAATATAAATGGGAATACACATGTTTGATTTTGATTGGAGGGGCGGCGGGGCTATGGGGTGGGACTAAGGATGAACCGACATGTTCCCATCTTTCCATATAAAGTGAAAGATAAAAACATCTTTATGAACCAATAGAAAGTGAGAGTTTTTGGGTCATGATCCGCAATTTATCTCATAAAGCAAATCCAAGCCATTAAATAAAGCTCGAGAAAACACATGAGAAATAATTATTGACCATACAATCTACGCCAATTTTTTTTAACAATATAATTGATTAATTTATGAGACTATTTAAAACAAAAGGGATTTAATCACGCATGCATAATTATGGACCAATAGAAAGGGAGAATTTCAGTCTCATGATCCATTATTACTTTAGGATAACCAAAAGTGCTATTTGGAACCATTATTTGAAAGGGGTAAAATAGTAAACCCATCACTTTTTGCCCATTATTTTTCAACTGAAACAATTTTTTGTGTGGTTGTAGCAAAATTGTGGTTAATGTGCCCAAACCTTGTGTATTTGCGTACATGTTTGTGTGTGGTTGTAGCAATGTGTGGACTCACAAGCCTTGTGAGAGTGAGTACATGTTTGTGTGTGATTGTAGCAAAGTTCTTTGCAGATAATATGCACACAAGCCTGGTGAATGTGGGATACGGGGAGCACTACAATGGTTGTAATCTCATAATCTGACCGTTCATCTACGTGATCAGCAATACAGATATGTTTGTTAACTCTTAGCAGTAAAAGTTTATTCCTAGCGAAAAGAATACACCCATGAATCTACACTATTGATTGAGGAGACAAACATTCGGATTAAAAATTACAACTCTATAGTGCTGTGAGGCACTCAGCCTCCCTACTTCCTGTGAATGTGTGTACATGTTTGTGTGTTATAGCAAAGTTCGTTGGCCGTTGCGGTTAACGTGCCATGTCCATTTTCACATCCAAAGTTAATGCATTGTCCTTTGACGGCATTGCATTTGGCCATCTAGTCTTTTTTTTTTGGATAATTTGCCATCTAGTCTTTCTCCATCAGTTGAGGTGGAAAGCACCTTTCACAAAGATATTTGTCCAATATTTAATGATCTTGTGAGATTCGTATGGGGATTTTCAAGGGATACCCACCTCTATGCACCGATCATGTACTGATTAGCTTCGGAGATTCTTTTTGAGTCACACATGAACGATCTGAACCGTTCATTTATCTTAGAATAGTTTTCTGAGGGGTCTTCCGAGAAGGAGATTCAATTTGAGTCCCACATGAATGATCTCAACCATGCATAAGTGGTTGATCCAAAATCACCCAATTTCATTCCAAATCGGATCTTTTGTGCAGGACCCAAAAAGTGAATTCCCGAAGCCAATTGGTACATGGTGGTAAGTACTAAGGGTGTAATCGAGTCGAGTTGAAAATTCAAGGCTTGAGCTCAGCTCGCCAATTTTTGAACAAGCTCTCGGCTCGCCAGGCTTGGCTTCTTGAGACTGCAGAAGGTGACAATGATGGCTGGCATATGACAGAAGCAAGTTGGTCTCTGTCCGAATCGAAGTTGGCTTGAACTAGACGAGCTTCCAGACATGGTGTCACAAGTCGAACGATCTAGGTTTGGGAAGTGGGAAGTGAGAACAGGGTTTGGAGGGAAGGGGTTGACCGATTTAGGGATTTGGGAGAAGAGATGATCGATTTAGGGCTTGCTGTGGGTTTTATTTTGGGGGATGTGAAGTCTGACTAGGCTCCGTTAGTCCATGGCATCAATTGCCGTCCATTTGGTGACGGAAAGGGTAACATTGAAATCGTTTAATTCATAAAAGGACGAAATTGAAACCTAACTTTTTAAAAGGACGATTTTGAAATAGGTGCCATTTTTCAAGGACCAAAACAACATTTCAACCTTATTTCTATATTCATTTAACCATAAATATGTGATTACAGAGTTCACTTTTTTCCATGATTCTTGAACAAATTTATATATATATATATATATATCAGTCCACTTTCGGTCCAAACTCCTGGATTTGTTTAAAATCCGGACCTCATTGATCCCGATCGAATTTCGATGATCCGAACCGTCCAATGTGTTTAAAAGGTGTTTTTTAGGGCCCCCGCGAGAAATCAGCAAAAAAAAATACCGGGAAGGGTGGTCCGGGAGTTTGGACCTGAAGTGTGGTGATGTGATTACAGAGTTCACTTTTTTCCATGATTCTTCAACAAATATATATATATATACGGCAATTATCCAATCAAGAATCCCGGATGGGAGGTTTTTTGGTGTTTTGATGCTTTTAAAAATTGTTTTTGGAAAATTCGAGCCGTCCAATGTGTTCAAAAGGTGTTTTCAAGGGTCCACGCGGGAAATCTTTAAAAAAAATACCGGGAAGGGCTTGATCCAAGCAGTTTTTCGCAAAAACTGTATATTTACAATTTTGCAAAAAACTGCTCGGATCAAGCCCTTCCAAGTATTTTTTTTTGAAGATTTTTCGCGTGGACCCTTGAAAACACCTTTTGAACACATTGGATGGCTTGGATTTTCAAAAAAATATCGGGAAGGTGGAGTCCCGGATCCGGGATTCCCGGATTAGATTGGGACTATATATATATATATATATATGTACACCAAGCTTCCAATCCAAACCCCCGCATTCTGTTAAGTAACGGACCTCCACATTCCCCATTTTTTTATAAAATAAATAGCGTTTTTGTGAAAAACTGCTCCGATCAAGCCCTTTCGGGTATTTTTTTTTGCCAAATCTTCGGGTTGGACCTTGAAAACACCTTTTAAAACACATCTAACGGTTCGGATCGTCGAAATTTGGTCCGGAAAGTGAAGTCCGGATGGTAGGTCCGTATTTAGTGGTTTGGATAGGAAGGGGACTATATATATATATATATAGGGAGCCCTTCTAATCCGGGAGTCCCGTTTCCGGACCTCCATGATCCCAAATTTTTTTTGACGATCCGAGCCGTCCAATGTGTTCAGAAGGTGTTTTCAAGGGTCCACGCGAGAAATCTTAAAAAAAAAAAATACCGGGAAGGGCTTGATCCAAGCAGTTTTCGCAAAAAATATATATATACAGTTTTTGCAAAAACTGCTTGGATCAAGCCCTTCCCGGTATTTTTTTTTGAAGATTTCCCGCGTTGACCCTTGAAAACACCTTCTAAACACATTAGACGGCTCGGATTTTCCAAAAATAATTTGCAACACAAAAAAATCAGTTTTTTCTTATTTTCGGGAGGTTTGGACTAGAAAATCCACCTATATATATATCAGTCCACTTCCGCTCCTGGATTTTAAAAAAAATCCAGGAGTTTGGACCTGAAGTGTGGTGTATATATATATGGAGGCTTTCTTTGTTATTTCTATATTCATTTAACCATATATATGTTATTACAGAGTTCACTTTTTTCCATGATTCTTGAACAAATTTATAGAGATTAGTTTTATTTTACCATAATTCATATACAAACGTTTTTACCATGCTTCATATACAAATTTATAGAGATTGATTTTATTTTACTATAATCCATATACATACATTTGTTGACTTGAATTTACCATGTTTTAGAGGGATGGATCTAATTGATAATGTAGTTTGAATTTTAGACGATTGGAGGGTATTCCTGGCATTAAAATTTACCATGAAATCTATTCAGGTGGTATTCACATTTACCATGAAATATGTTTTAAATTTTAGATGCCATGTTTATAAGTGATTAATTATTAATACCGTGACATGTTATATTTTTTTTTACCATGATTTGTGTTCTAAAAGAATATTATATTTACCATATTTTTTTATTAGTTATAAGTTCACCACATTACTCGGTCATTGGTTATTCAAACTACATTTTTAATTCAAACTACATTTTTACTATGTTTATTCAAAATTTCTCCATTTTTACTGTGGTGGTATTTATTTTTACCATATTTGCTGGTGCGAATTTTTTTTCTTTTTCTTGCTTATCTATAATTTCACCACAAATTAGTAACAAATTTTTTAATTTGAAATTTCTTTTGTTATCTCTCTTAATGGATGTGATTGAATCTCATTAAATTTAAAAATGGTTAAGTCCCACTAAATTAGGAAGTTATTGAATCCCACAAAATTAGGAACTTATTGAATCCCACAAAATTAGGATTTTATTGAATCCCACCAAATTAGGAACTTATTGAATCCCACAAAATTAGGATTTTATTGAATCCCACAAAATTAGAAAAAATATAATCCTGTATATGTTGATATCATAGTAAAAGGGTAGAAAATGTATTTCACAATGAAAAATGATGAAAACATAACTCCGTAAAATAAGGGGGATGAAAGTCTAAATAGTGTCCAAAAAATGGATGATTATTTAATTACCTCTATATAATATGTATAACTTAAATTTAGACCACGTCCAATAAAGCTTCTACATAACCTTCCACATTTTGGACACTACGTACTTTTTGGCTATATTCCAAATGCGGTGTCTGAGTTACTTCTTTCAAATATGTAATACTTTTGTAAAAATGCATGGACACTTCACCCGAGGCCACCTACCAGTGTCCGACACCACACACTCTAAACAAGTATTCGACACTCAAATCAAAAGTATTATATTTTTTACTTTTGTAAATTAAACACTTTGAGAAATAATCTAAATATAGTATTTGCTGAGGACACTCTATGCAAGACTTTTTGAACTCTTGAAATAATCGACTCTTCGTAAAACAAGAAAAAAAGCGCAGGTACTATTTTCTTTTGTTCTTTTACTCGTCGACGTAGGCATGCATCATCGGGCTTTGTTCATTGCTTACGATAGCATTAATTTACAGAATCTGAAAAAAGAGTACTAAATCCAGCTGCAGGACTACTTTTAAGTGATTGCCTCCAAATTTATTAACATATCCCCTCAGGCCTCACTATCCACATCCAGCTTCTCCTCAAACGGGGCGCTCTCTCTCTCTCACTCTCTCTCTCTAGATCGGATTTCATTCGGGTGAGTCCGTGACGACTCTTTTTATTATTTCTTGGGCCTTATTCTCTTTCTAACATTGTTCTTACACTTTTAAGTGAAACAACCCCTAACTGTAAATGCTATTGTTACTCTCTTTATTTAGATCTGCTTTCATGCTTCCTTCCGGCAGTCCATGACCTCAAAACCAAAGCATTTTTATCAATCTTCTCTTAACCTATCATAAGGTTCGTGATGTGTCTCTTTATTATTAGTGTTGTTGTTATTTTTATTAGGAAAATGATCTAAAAACGTGGTGTCAAAATTATTTCCTCCTCGTAACCTATCATTTAGGTGACACCTCAGAGTATTATTATTATTATTATTATTATTATTATTATTATTATTATTATTATTATTATTATTATTGTGGAGCGTTAATTAGACATTATGTATCAATAATATCCTTATGATTCTATCCTATGGAGTTTGAATACTTATGATTTTTTCTGAAATTCAAATAAGCCCTAGAACACACCCCTTCTCTCTTCTAATTTTTCTAATATGTTCTCCTAATTTCCTAATATTTCTCTCTCCTAATCTTCTCACACCTAAAATCTCAAAAAAAATTGAAAATAACTATTCATGATCCCTCTCTCTCTCTCTCCCCCTCCCCTCTTGAAAACTATATCTTTTACTAATGAAAAAAATAACATGAAAAATTCCTTATGATAACAACCACAAAAAAATATAATAAATTAATGAACCATTTTAGACTATACAAAAACATGATAAATAAAAAGTGACAAAATACACAAAACATGATAAATTAGTAAATCATGTTCATTGTACGACTTGCACCTAACAAGGTAAACAAATTAACCATAACTCTTGTTTTCAAAATCATGAGTAACAAATACACTATGAAACCATAACTCTTATTTTTAAAGTTATGAGTAACAAATACACCATGACATCAAGAATAAACTCTATACACTAATATACCATATTCACTGTACGAATACATGGTAAACAATAAAAAAATACGTTCCCTAACAAAAACATGCAAAACCCACAAATCCCCAACAAATCTCACATAAACATTGAGAACACATACCCTTTCGTTCCAAAATGGTCAAATCAAGTCAATCTTCCAGCTTTTTGGCCCGGCCGATTTGCCACGAACTGGAAGATTAACATCCACATATTGAACCTTCGAGAGTAGATTGGAGTGGTCACTCTTCCGTTCTAATCTCTACCCGCGACCGCCGCCTTCACAACCGTTTGTTTGCCGTGAGCAAAGATCTCGTACAAAGATCTGCAACTTAGTAGAAGAAAATAGACAAGAGTTAACACCGTAGAGAGAGAGAGAGAGAGAGAGAGAGAGGGAGATGAGTGATTGAAAAAATGAAAGAAGTATGGAAATCAAAACTAAACGAGATTAAAATACCGAATTTTGTGGACAATAAATGATGTGAACAGGATGAGGTGAAATAGGAAGATATGTCCAGATTTTTTGGTCTAATAATTAGTATAGAATATATACTACTAAAATACTTAATAGGGGCACAATGGTTCAATTATCAATTTACAGGATGAAATTGTTAGTATTCAAATCTCAAGGGATGGAGTCATAAGGATCTTTTTTTGTATAGGATGCCAAATTAAAATTATCTTATTATTATTATTATTATTATTATTATTATTATTATTATTATTATTATTATTATTATTATTATTATTATTATTATTATTATGAGCTTCATAATCTTAATTTACAACTTATTGGGATATTTTGCATTATATAATATTCATAATGCAAAATTTGAAACGGTACTCAAAATTATCCTACTACCGGTACAGATTAGTGGAGGTACGTTGATTCAAAATCCCCACCATTTGCTGAAAGATCAACCTATATTACCGCTAAAAGTGCAAAAAAAATTTAAAAATCACACAAATAAGTTATGTGAACCAATTGTAAATGTTATTTTTTTTTTATCTGCGACAAAATTTTATTAAAACTCGATAGAGAGTATATTAAGGAAAAGAAAAGCCAAGACCACACACATGTGTAAGGACGAGGCAAAGAAAGAATTCCAGCAAAGAGAAACGAAAGAAAGAAAAAAATAGAAACAAGAGTCATATGCAGCACCATATGTCAAAACCAAAACATTCTGATGAATTTCCCAACTCGATGTAAAATATTTTACTTACCAAAATATCTTCATGTAAAATTACTTGCGTGCAAAATAATTACCAAACTTTGATTTTTGTATGTTTGGTACTTTAAAATTATAGTTCTGAACCAAAAGAATGGAAAATTTCAGATCATGTGTATGGAGATACAATTCTTTGGAGAGAAAATCTAGAAAGAATCTTTCTGAAAGATATAGAATTTGTGTTCTCTAATAAATTGAAATAGCTGGTGGTTGAGAGAGAGAGAGAGAGAGAGTAATTATATGGATGGTAGAGGGAGATTGAAATGATGAGTTAAATTTTGGTGGATATCTTGCACACATGCGTGGTGGATGTGTCACAATGCTCGATCAAAGACTGTAAAATGACTTCCCGAGTTTAAAGTCGTAAGTCATTTTACATCCATTTGCCGTTAAAAACATTTTCCCTAACTTTTGTTCAGCCAAACACTGAAAATTCAGAAAATATTTTTGGAGAAAATATTTTCAGCCCAAATAAACAAAGCCTAAGGTTCGTGACGTGTCTTTTCATTGTTAGTATATTATAATGAGCTTCATAATCTTGATTTATAACTTTTTGGGATGTATTTTCATGTTGATTAATTTTTTGGAATTTTTCTAATACATATTTACATAATATTCAAAGTGCCAAACTTAAAGCATATGTATATGTATGTAACGGAAATTTCATAAACAAACTTATTATATAACTTTTATATGCGCAAACTTTTACACACGTGCTATAAACTTATACAGTATTTTTTTTTAATTATTTGTAATAACTAGGAATTTAATTATTATGTACATACTAAAGTTCTAGACATTAATATATGAATCTCGTGAAAAGCTCGAGCTCAACTCAAGCTTAGGCCAGTTTTGCTCGGTTCAGCGCATTTGTAGTTGGGAATTCGCGTCAAGTGTTGGACATAAATGAATTATTATAAAATTAAAACTTTATGCAATCCAGATTATTTGCAATGTTTTGTTAAACTTTGTGCGATATACCCTGTTTTAATTTTTTTGCGAAATCTTATCTTTTGTTAAGTTTTCTAACCCTCGTTCTAATCCCTCTCATGAAAATTTTGTTAGCTTTCACAATGGTAGAATAACAATAATACATAACAGATCTCCAACGCCGGCCCTGACATTTTTGGTTCTCAAGATGATTTTTTCTGAAAATGTGTGGCTTTTTTATATATGGTACAACCAAAATGATAAAAAGATAAGATTACTTCACAGAGAAAAATAATTAGTATTCAACAATTTTTTATTTTTTTATAAATTTTGCATATCATTACGAATATTTAAAACAATCGCTTAACATATCACTTTTCTTGCATTTATATATAGCCGCATAAGTGTTATTTATGCTCATATAATAATTTTTTCTCTTATTTTACATGCACATTTTGAAATTTAGTACAATTGTAACTCACTTTAATCAGAGTTGGCTTTGGGCTCCAAATTTTGCCTAATTTTTTTTGTGGCCTCCAATTTTGTGGGTTTATATAGTAGTTATACTTTTAAATGACTATAATGACTTATTTATACTAGAGGTCGGAGCATACGCGATGCGTGCGCAAGTCGAACCTTGATGAAATTAAAAAAACTATATGGGGACACACTATTGCATGTGCCCCGGCCTCTAGTAACCAGTAAAATGTATGCCTGAAAAATAATCAAACTTGTGTAAAGCATCCGTTTTCTCTTACATAGGGGTTGGGCACACACGATGCATGTGCATATCTCCATGACAGGATGTTTAAAATCGTCATTCCATGATATTTGTCAAATGCTTATTGGTAACCATCAATCAGTCGAATGAACCCATAAGATTTAAGCAAAAGAGTTATTGAAGTACAAACGCAAATTCCAAATTACTATTATCTAACAAAAAGAAGCATGTAAGAAGCTAGCCCTAAAATTACCAAGAACAGGGAGTGAGTCGTGATTTGTGATGAATCACAAACTCTTAACGTAATGGAAAATATTTGAGCAAATTAAGTCTGTAATATCTGCGATTAGTAGTATAGTTTGTCTGGGAATAAACGAAAGAAAGGAGTAGCACCTCCAAGTTGCAGATAGAGATTCATGAACGAGGTTTCACGTGGAACTATTTGTTCACTAAAAAAGTGGAGAAATTTGTTTTTTTCTCCACCGAGTAAGTTTTCTTTTTTCTTTCTTTGCCCCTCCGGTTATTGAACTTAATGGAGAGTCATGGTTAAAACGATTGTAAATAGTTATTTTTTGAGGGATAGTAACGGAAATTAATTTTGTGAGTTAGCCTTAAAAACTGATCCACACCAAAGTGCTGTCCCCCCTTTATATATTAGAATAGATACGAATTTTTTTTTTTATTTCCCTTAGTATTTTTAGCTATGCTATATTGAGAGTTGATGGCCCAATTTGAAAAATTCGGTTTAGGCCCCATAATTCTTAGAGTCGGGTCCGACTTTTATAAAACTTTGGGGGTCGTGGTGAACGCCTTGCTTGCCTTTGTACAGGCCGGTACTACAGAACTCATGCGGAATTTTTTGGTTGAATCCCTGTGGCTGCATGGTTCGATTACATACACAATGGGTGGAAATGGAAAGAGGTGTATTGGATATGAAACAATTTATTCTTAGTATTAAGTCCTCTGAGATTGATAAATTCTTATACGAGTACTTTACTACTTTTAGAGACATTAAATGATCCAGTGGAAAAATCCCATTCTCTTGTCTTTAACCCTTTATTTTTTTCCTTTCTCCTTTTTACTTTTTCAGGTTCAAGAATCTTCTGCAAGTCAACAACAATTCATCTGAGAAGGGAAGAAGTCTACATTAGGATCTTCTTTGACCTGAGTGCATTAAGTATGGTTACTTCCCAGACAGAAGGATCATCTTTCCCCAACCTACCGGTATTGTTACACCATGTCTTCTTGAGTTTCAGAGGCGCTGATACTCGTAAGGGCTTTACAAGCCATTTGTTTGCTGCTTTAGAGCAAAATGGTTTACCCACATTCATGGATGACAAGGGCCTCAAAAAAGGAGAATATATTAACCCACAACTGATGAAAGCAATTGAGGATTCTAGAATTTCACTTATAGTCTTCTCAAAAAGCTATGCAGAGTCAAGTTGGTGCCTTGATGAACTTGTGAAGATCATGGATTGCAAGAAGGCTTTTAACCAGATTGTCATCCCTATTTTTTACGATGTTGTCCCATCCGACGTGAGGGAGAAAAAAGGAGTTGTCGAAGTAGCATTTGCCAAGCATAAAATGCATTCTAGAGAGGACAGGGTGGAAAAGTGGGAGGCAGCACTTACTAATGCTGCCAACTTGCCAGGTTGGGTCTTGCAAAACGTGGCGAATGGGTATTTTCCTTGATCTTTCAGGGGGTGTTCCATTAACAAAAAACTATTTTTTTCAAACACCGAGATAAGTCATTCTCTTACAACACATCACATAAAAAATCGTGAAAAACCAGTTTTTCCAAAAAATTGAGTTAGTGGAACACCCCTTAATATTATTTGAGATTGACCTTAAAACAACCCGAATCTATACGGAGTTTTACTCTGGTTTTATACACGCATCGAATTCTAATCAAGGATGGAGCCAAGGGGGGACAAATGGTGGCGGCTGCCACCGCAAGATTTTCAAAAAATGCAATTATTACATAGAAATAAATTTTTATCCCTAAATTATATAGACTCGTTACCACTAGATTTTTATGTTATTATAGTTTTTCATAGGGTGGATGAATATTCATAATGTAGTTTGTTTTTTTAGTTTCTAAGTATATATTTTCGCCACCACATAGATAAATGCCAATATACAGACTGTACTCGCCTCATATCTACGCATAAGTTTTGATGATTCATTTTTCGCACAAATTGGCAGAAATGAAGCAGAGTTAATTAAGATAATCACTGAAGCGGTTGGAGAAATACTAGTAGCTGAAGATCCAACCCAGGGTTACGAACGCCATTTCCAGATCTCTCAAATCCGGCCTCCAATTCCCCATCGGCCGAGTCGCTCGTTTCCTCAAATAACAGAGAGGCCGTTATGCCCAGCGTGTCGGCACCGCGCCGCTGTTCTCGATTACCTCACCACAGTGGTATGTATCAATCGTCAATGTTCGATCGATATATTATTTTTTCGTAATATTAAAAATCTTGTGTTAAGAGTTAAAAAATGATATGCTTAAACCACACATGGGGTAGTCAAGTGTGGTGTACCCATAGACACGTTTTTTTTTGGGCAAGTTAATTTTCATTAAGAAACAAACCAGGCAAACAAGACCAAAGGGAAACCCAAGACCAAAGGGAAACTCTTACCGGCTTACCATCAACCCATCATCAACATATATCCCTTTTACTCAACAGAGCAATATGCAGGGTTCGGCGGTATTTGCGATAGTGTTGGCGGTGGTGGCGGCTATGATTTTGACTGACATTAAAGATAACATCGTCGCACAGTTACTTGACTATTTTTCGGGGCGGTGATCGGCTTCTCCTTCTAATCCCACGAACAACGGGCCGGCAGCGGTAAGCATGAAACCATCTTTCTGGCTTTCTTTATGTTTCTTTTCCGTGGCGAATTACTGTTTAATATATCTGACCTATTTGAATATATAGCTGATCCTTTTTTTTTTGGACGGTTGAGATTTACTGGTGTTGCACTTGGCCTTGATTTGATGCGTAGGTTTTGGAGCAAGCTAGGGAATGCCGCGAGGGACAACAAGAAGAGTAGTGAATGGTGGAGACTTCACCTAGTTTCTGGGGTCGGTGGCTACTGCGAATGGTGGAGATTGGATCTGTTAACAGGAGTTGTGAATTTTGTGCCTCTGTTTGAGAAACCAGTTTTTTTTTTTTTTTTTTTTTTTTTTTTCGGCTGTTTGAGAAACCAGTTACTCCTACTTTGTTAGTTTTGTTGCTTCTTTTTTCAATCTATGGAGGATTTTTTTGGTCATTCGTTATTTCTAATCTATTGCATGAGAGAGGGAGAAATGAGACTCGATCCTGGGATGCAGTGTGAGACATCCAAAAGCTCTAACGCATAAGCTAGCCAATACTACATCCTTCGTCTCAAAACGATAGTCAGTTCACAAAATGATAAGTTAAAAAATAATACGTATTTTTGTCAGAAATTTAAACTTTTTCATGAATTAAAAGAGCTTATTAGATTTTGTAAAATTTCTAAAAAAACATTTGAATTTTTCTTGAAAAAATGAATAATTTTTTACTTATCATTTTGCGAACTGAGCTGTTATTTTGGAACGGAAGTACGTAGTACTTTTCTCTCTTTCAATCCTTTACAATTTACATGGATTTCCTTTATTTTTGTGATGAACGATACCGCTTCTGCGGTTCATTATTGTTTTAGCTAGGAGTGTGTTTCTCGTAATTTTTTTCTCCGTTGTTCAACCGTAGAAAACATAAAGTTCTTTCCCTTATTATAACTTTTTGAGCTTTTAGTCTTTTTCATGTGAAAAAAGACTATTAATACTTTTTGAGAAAAAAGTAAAAAATGTCCATAAGGGTTAGTGTGTGAAAGAAGTATTAAACCTGTACTCGTGTAGTTTGTTAACACTTCAAGAAATGAATTTCTGTTAAGATTCTCTTTCTCTATAAAAGTGTGGCAGAAAATCCTCTTTTTTTAGAGTTCGCCACATTTGAAAAAGTCAAAAATGTCCATAAGGCTTAGTGTGTGAAAGAAATATTAAACCTGTACTCGTGTAGTTTGTTAACACTTCAACAAATGAATTTCTGTTAAGATTCTCTTTTATCTATAAAAGTGTGGCAGAAAATCCTCTTTTTTTAGAGTTTGTCACATTTGATCCTACACTTTTTGGCTACTTGGTTTCTATGTCAAACAGTCAATGGGATTAAAATCAAGGAACTTGTATTGCACGTAAAAAATCAATTGAACAACCTAAACTCTTTTATATTTTATATTGCACGTAATAATTTTATCTCGTGTTTGTCTGAACACTTAGTCCTAAACTGTGAATATCCCATCAATCTAGAAAATTCAATGAGTTAGCCACCACTTACCCAAAATTCGGGTATTTGGCTGAGTCAAAAAATGTAATTTTAACCGTTTACCATATAAAGCTTGACGCTTTAGTGAACGAATCACATTTTTAGACAATTATAAATCGAAAAAATATACTCTAGACAAACGGAGTTTGTTCACTGATATTACCGATATTCGATGGATTTGAATTTTTATTAGTTTATTTTAGGTGTCAATTACTCTATAGAGCGAACACAACATCCCCCTCTTCAATCGAATTTTTTTTGGAGATGGGCACCCCTCTCCCTCTCGCTCTCTCCCCTCTATTTTCTCACGACAACCAAAACCATCGAGTTTGGAAGTTTTCTCGGTAATCTAGTCCAACCACTTACATTCTTTTATTTTTGGAGAGAAACGAGTTAGTCAATTTGAGCAAGATTTATTTGACGATAAATTTGGGATTAATGCATATATTGCTCCAAACTCATGGGTATGCCTTTAATACAGATTTTCCCCTCACATTCTTCAAATTACACTGACCTCCCATGTCAATAGTTGTGATCTAATAGACGGAAAGTATGATATTAACTAGAGGTGATAAATGTGTGGGTTAGGTTGGATTTGAGTGGATTGATGTGGGTTATGGGTTGAATATGAGTGGGTTGAATATGGGTTGAAAGTGAATGGAGAGCAAAGGACCGTCTGGTCAGCTTTTTTGATGGTGTTTACTTCCAAGTCCACCTGGGATAGGTGGCCAATGGTGGAGTGGTGGTGTTTTCGGGTGATGGCTGATTGTGGTGGTGGTGCTGTCTGGTTTTGGTGGCTGCCGGAGATGGTTGTGGCATTTTGTCCTATGTTTTTGTTTGTCTGTTGTAGATGTAGGGTTTTTTGGGGTGTGTGGACCTTTTTTGCCCCTTGTTTTGGGCCTCATTATTATATTTGGTACGCCTTTTGGCAAGAGAATCCACCGATAAAGCAGTAGAGCCGGCAACCGCAAAGTTCACTCCGCGTGTGAAGTCTCCATTAGTATCTTTGTAGGCATCGAGAAACGGAAGCCCTGCTGCCTTTGCTTTGCTGTGAAAGTACATAAATGCATTATTAGTTGATGACTTCTGTTTCAAGAAAAATTATTTGACTACTTTAGTTTCATTAAAATCTCCTATATCAATTTACTTTAATCTCTTATGTTTAGTTCTTCAATCATAACACTTCCAAAAATCAGAACAATTTTGTGGTGGACAAATCTTTATCGAGCTCCTACATCCGCCATGCAGTGTATGCAAATTACAAACTAACAGTCCATCCAATATTGCCCTACAGTTTACAAATATCAAGTCTACAACATGACGAGGTGAAGAAATATATACATACAACCATATTAAAAATTCGTACCAATAAAATCAATCATGAGTTGACCGTTGGAGCAACGACCCGTGGCTCTGTGGAAGAAGGTTTCACCATACGGAAGCCTACTAAAGCAACTAGCTGCTCCTATAGGGCTCTCACGAATGAAATTTCCCGTGTCGGAAATCGAATCACCCAGTTGATATATCTGATTGAAATTGCAGATCTTAGGCGAATGGCCATTGCAGGGACGAGGAAGTTGGAAAACAGATGTGCTTAGTATAAGAACGAGAGAGAAAATCGCTCCAGAAATCACAGCCATTGTAGTTGACGGATAGAGAGAGAGAGAGCGGCAAAGGGATGAAACGTTGTTAATTTGCTAATTTTTCTACAAAGAGACTAGGCTCACGAGGTTCAACAAGACAACAACGTTTGACTTTTGTTTTTTTCATTACTCCTTTTTTCTTTAAAAAAGTTACTGGTGGCTTTTGCACTCATTCATGCGCAAGTTTCTCTTCGGTTTACTCATGGAAAGATTTCGGATCGATGTATTTATTTGATGCTAACTTTTTGGACTTCAACTCTATGTGCTATTGTCCGGTTACACTCATGCAACTTACATTGGAAATGAAGGGAAAAAAAAAAACAAATGTATTTTTTTTATCAATTATCTTTTTCATCAAACAACGCTGCGCCCGTTCGATACACCCATTCGATACATAAAAGGATGGAAGAAAAATACCAATATGTTTTTTTGGTCCTGTGCATTGAATAGGAACAACGCTAGTTTTAAAGATGTCATTGTAATCTTTAACTTGACGCAGACAATGTGTCTGAGATTTTGGGAATCTGGATTGTAAGAGAGAAGATTAATTGATGGTATTATGACGTGTTAAATACAAATACTTCATTTCTTTGGGTTTTCAGTTCTATGAGTCTTACGGACCAATGAAAATACTTTTGGACGGCCGAGAATGGCGCTCGGCACCAAGAGTGCCCCCTATCTGCTTAGCACCCAAAATTACGGATAGCGGCTTTTCATTGGTCCATAATGCTCAAAGAGGATATAGTTAGGAGAAATCTCACTGAGATGCGTGACGAGTGGCACTCTTTCGGCACCCAAATTTTTATCTGTACATTAAAGTCATTAAATTGAGCTCGAAAAAGTGAATTGCTAAATAATTACCAATGGTACAATTGTCTCTGAATACTTGAATAATTTATGGTTAACATACAAAACAAATACAAATGCAAGATTATGGACCAACAGAAAGCGAGAGTTTTAGTGTCATAATCCGCGAGGTACTGAAAACACGTCTAAGCCGTTAAATAAAGTTTGAGAAAAAACATTACGGACAAATAAAATCCACATGATTTACTCTGATTTCGGAAAAGAGATACAATGCATTAAAAAAATATGGAAAAAGCCTACCTTGGACCATAGAAAACGAGAATTTTAGTTGGGAAAAAATTACAAACAAATGCACAATTATGGACCTATAAAAAGCAAGTGTTATCGACTCATGATCCTCTAATTACTTCAGAATGCACATCTAGGCCGTTAGATCAAGCTTGGGAAACCACATGAAAGACAATTATTTGATTGTACAATTTACTCGGACGACTACATGAAATATATATATATATACCTCAAGCTTCTAATCCGGGATTCCCGGATTAGAGGTTTTGGGGTGTTTTTTTGTGTTGCCAATTGTTTAGGGGAAATCCGATCCGTCCAATGTGTTCAGAAGGAGTTTTCCAAGGTCCACGTGAGAAATCTTCAAAAAAAATACCGGGAAGGGCTTGATCCAAGCAGTTTTTCGCAAAAACTGTATATTTTACAGTTTTGCGAAAACTGTTTGGATCAAGCCCTTCCCATATATATATTTAAAATCTTATGGACCAATAGGAAGCACATCCAAACCGTTAAATACAAATTGAGAAAACATGGTAAAAAAAAAATTGGATTTAAAAACATTCACGATCCTCAAATTACTTCGTTGAACACATCCAAACCATCAAATTAAAACCAAGAAAACACAAAAGAAACAACTTTTTTTTTTTTTTTTGATCGGCAACAGAATTTATTAAAACTCGATAAAGGGTACATCGAGGGAAAAGGAAAGCCACAAAACGGAATCCAGCGAAGAACTGGACAAAAAAGAAAAAAAATGGAGGAAAAACAAGAATAGGAAAAAAAAAAAAAAAAAAACAGCAGCTATGAAATCATAGGCCAATAACCAATTGCTATGATATCCAAACCAAAGCCTTGCTCCACATAACACGGCCACAGCTGCAACTCAATCTTATCATCAGCAGAATAGGAACCTGGGACTCCAAGTGATATGAATATGAATAGCAATACAAGTATTCACTAGGTATCTCTCCCAAAATTAATAGTTCAATCCAGCAATGAAGAGGTTTAATCATAAGATACCCAACATCAGATCAGAGCAGAGCTATGAAAATTATCAAAACATGTGAGTTCTCCAAACCTTATTCCACCTTATTAATAGCCCCCCTGAGCACCAATATCTCCTAAATCAGCGAAATCAACTTCAGAATTACCCCATAACCTTTGCACCAGACCTTAATTCACCCTCTCCAGTTTAGTCTCCTTGGAAAAAATTAATAAGTTAACAGTTAGATTTGCTCTTTTAAGAAGATTTGCTCCTCCTTAAAAGAGCAAATCTGTTAGCATCCTCTTCAATCATCTTTGACATCACCATGGTGTCTTCCTTAGAGAATTTAATTCCCATCCTCATGCCCATTGCTGTTGATGATTGCAATTCCTGAAGCACCAGATTATGAGTACTTCCTTTGGCAACTGAGTTAATAAAACTTTCCACAGAATCATCACCACCACTACTCAAACAAGCTTCCTGAATTATTTTCCTTAATTCTTTTCTTGCATTTTTTGGTACCTCCAAATTCAAGTCCACTTCCAGGTTGATACCTTGCAGTTGAGAGGTCCTAATGTTGGTTTCAGACCCCAAAACAATTGGATTATCTAAAAGAAAGTATCCTCATTTACTTGTTCCCTCACCTTATTTTCCTCCTGGCCTTCAAATAGAACAACCGTCCTAACTTGATTGGTCTCTTTAATTGAACCCTCTGAATCCTCAACCATTGATTCTAGATCATGAGATAAATTTGAATTTACCTCAAAATTTTCCTCAGCCTCCTCTAGAGCCATGTGTAGACACCCCAATTTTGAACCCGAGATACGCTCGTGCATCTCCGATGATGAAACGGATCAATCACGATTACCTGGAACTGGTGAAAATGATTTGAATTTGATCAAAACCAACCAAACACTACCCAAGCAATCAAAATGTGCCAAACCAACCCAAGCATTGTTGAACCAAGCCAAACCATCAATCTGCCACCAAGAACCTTGAGCGCTCAAACCTCTGAGGAGCACCTTGAGCGCTCAAGTCCACGGCTTTGAGCGCTCAACTCCTGTCCAGTCAGCAACTTGCAGAGTATCTCATCATGAGATTTCCTGCATGGGAGCGTCTGTGGTTGATCTTATACGATCCCTATACGTATAATACACCCCACTAAGTCCTAAAATACGCCTAAAATACTTCTATATACACAAACCCACTTCTCTCTCTCTCCTTTCTTCCCTCCCACTCACTCTATAAAACCACCCATTGCCCCCTGGTTTGAGAGAGAATTCTGCTACTCATCATCTTCGGTTTCTATCAGAAAACCACTCCTCTCTCTCTCTCTCTACAAAACCATTCATTTACCATCAAAACCACCTACAATACCATTCATCAAACCCAGAAATTTGATCCTTGATCATCGATCAACCACCTACATTGTTCAATTCGTCCAGAATACAAGCCAAAAACATCCACAATCAACCTCTCAAAGCCCAGAATCAAGCTCAAATTACAAACATCTTCCAAAAGGTAGTAAAAACATGTGATGAACTCACTGTTTTGATCCTTCTGAGGAAGGCTAGTGAGTTTAAACAAGTCCTCTATACTTGCATTGAACTCACAAAGGCCTGAAAGTTGCTTAAAAACCTCTTTCAAATCTGCAGTTAGAACAGGTTTGAGCGCTCAAGCCTCTGGCCTTGAGCGCTCAAGCCCAGTTCTGAACAGGCCTCTGTTTTGTTAACTTCTGAGCTTTCTTTTGGTTTTGATCATTGTCTAAAAGTTAATTGTGTTCATGTAGCTTTCAAAACAGTTTATTTTCACACCAAAATTACATGCATGAATGTAAATTAACCATTTCATAGTGATTAAACATCAAAAACTTCAAATTTCTCATATTTGATTGCAAAACAGTGGCTGTCTGTCCTTTTGAAATTTTATTTTATGCCTTTGGTGGTCCTGAGGAAGTAGTAAAATCAGTTTAAAGGTTAAACAGTGGAAAGCCATGTTATGGCTTGAGCGCTCAAGGTCAAATCTTTGAGCGCTCAAGCTGTTCTTGGCTTATTTGCAGTTTTCCAGCAATTCTGATGATGACTCATGATTTAATTCTTTGTTGGTGTCATCAGTGTAGCATTTGTGATCTGAACCACTCTCTCTTGCAGAATTGGTTTGAGCGCTCAATCCATGAGCCTTGAGCGCTCAAACTGATTCTAAAGCAAGTCTGTTTTAAGCATTTTCTGGTGATGTCTAAAGAGAGGTGATGCTTGTGTGATGTTTCTGTGGTGGATTTAAGCCTTAAAGCAGCATCAAATATTAAAAACCAACAAGGAAAATGTTCGGGTGGAATGAGGGTTGAGCGCTCAAGTCATCACCCTTGAGCGCTCAATCCCCATTCTGGAATCCAGTTTGCAAATAGTTTGATAAGTCTCATGTTTATAATTTCTTGAGTTATTGTACGATTTCTGTTGTAATTTATTTCTGTGAACATTTGTAGTTTCACGTTCATCATCCATGTAGATCGCGCGCACAAGCATCCACTGTAAAATCGCATCCCTTGTGTATTTTGTTATTATGTGATCCCTGTCCCCGATTCCCCATTTATGTGAATAAATCAAATTTTAAACATTTCCAAAATCCCACAAAATATCAAGTAGAGACCGGTTCACGGACCGGGCGAGAGGGGTGCCGTAAAACCCTTCCCCTCTCGTAACCAAACCCCCGAATCCGAGAAATCTTTGGTTCCGTCAGGACTAGTGAAATCTTTTTCTATGGGCAACGAGTCATATTTTATCGGTTTCTCGGGTTCGGACCTCAAATCCGAGTGGCGACTCTAATAATCACAATCTTTTTCGAGCAATCTCGGTGGGCCGTCCACACCATGGAAAAGTCATCTCTTGGAACTCTTGAAAGCATGTCACTCTCCACTATGGTATTAACTGTTTGAAGCACTGGGTTATTAATTCCTTTGCCCGCATGCAACATTAAATTATCCTTTCCTGCCTCCTTTTGATTACTCTTCATATTCTCCTTCTCATCCATGTCACCTATACTTTTCTTATGAGCTGCCAAGTCATCCACAGAATGAGCATTACCATCCACGTTAGCTACTTGTTCCTTATTGTTTTTGTCCACATCATCGTCTTCTTCAGCTACCTCAATTCCAGAAACTGAGTTCAATAACAATGGTGTTACTGTACTGTATGACTCCTCCTCAATCACATTGACCAGATACTTTTCTCCATCGACCTTCAGTTCTATTGTCCCATCTATCTTCGCAATGAACTTAGTAGCAATAAGGATTCGTCCCTTAACGTACGAGATCTCTTTCAGAGTGTTATCATCTACCTGCATAAACTGACCCCATCTGCTTCCTATAGTCCTGAAAGTAGGAACACTCCACACATCAAGTGGCATTCCATAGCATCCCAACCACACAAATCTTTCCAATTGAGCTGACTCCCCTTTCCATTCCTTTATCTCATCGAACCAACTTTCTAACCAACTTTCTTTAATTACTTCGTTTCTGATCTCTACATCTAGAAAAGTAATTACTACAAATCTACCCCCAATTGATTTTATCTGAACACATACATCCCTTTCCTTCTTAAACATCTCAACCAACATCTGAGAGGTTATTAATCTTTTGATTTTGCCTATTGCACTTCTCATCAACCATCCATTACCTGAAGATTGAAGATTAATAGACCCCAACACTTTACCTTTATCATTGTTCTGTGGTTCCATTCTGTTAATCATTTCTTCTTCTTGCTTGCTAGATTCTGGAATTCCTTTATTCCTCCAGATTTCTTTACCCCTTACTGCTTCTCTCAGACTCTGTTGTATTTCTATTGTGATATGTCTTCAGACTCTGAGCTTGTGCTTTCTTGAAATCTTCATTAACACCTGATCGATTGATCCTTCCTCTGAATCTCTCATTTTGCTTCGGCAACCCTTTTCCTCTGAAATCTTTCCCCTTCCATGGCTCAAAGACCCTTGACCTGAGATCTTCCCCCTTCCATTGAACACTGCTAGGTTTCCGTTGATGATCATTAACCTTCCATCCGCTACCGTTAAAGCTCCTTTGATAATCGCCTACTTTGAAAATCTGAAAATTACTTTGTCTGTCTGAAAGTCTTTAGAAATCTTGCAAACTTAACTGTTAAATTGTAGCCCCAATACAAGGAATTGTGGGATTTTGAAATGGCTAGGGCTGCTTCCGATATATCACTAAATCGAACAAAACCGAAGCTTTGATTCGTGATTTTGCTCCTTTTGTTGGGAGTGAATATATCTCTGATCTTCCCAAACTTGGAAAAAAGGTTGTAAATCCAGACTTTACGGATCTGAATCGGTAGATTATCTATGAATATTGTAGGACTCCTCACTGATCCGAAGTCTCTCTTCTCCTCTCTCTCTCTCATCTCTCTTCTCCTCAAAACTCTATTTACTACAAAACGTAAAGTTAACGGTCCTCCACGGTTTGGCAGTATATTAGAAGTTTACTAAGATATTTAATATCTGTGTGATTAATGATATATTAACACGTTGAATTCGAAAAATATATTACATTCAAATGCCTGCTTATGACCAATAGTAAACGAGAATTTTAGAGGCAAGATCCTCAAATTATTTCATAGAACACATCTGAACCATCAATTAAAACCAATAATACACATTAGAAACAACTATTGATTGCAGAATTTACTCGATTGCTTTATAAATTTGGACTATAAATGAAATAAACAAACAAATAAAAGACATTGGTATGTTTATGAACCAATAGAAAGTGAACATTTCTTTGTCATCATCCGCGGGTTATCTCATAAAGCACATCCAAGCCATTCAATAGAGCTTGAGAAAACAAATGAGAAATCATTGTCATACGATCTATGCCAATTTTTTTGAATAATGTGATATATTAATTTATGATAGTAATGTTTAAAACAAAAGGAAACTACATACAAATGCATAATCGTGGACCAATAGAAAGGGAGAATTTTAGTCTCATGATCCGTTAATTACTTTAAAAAGCACATCCAAAGCGTCAAATTCAAACAAACAAAACACAACATGAATAATTAACCACCGTACGTACGATTGAAGCCTCACGTTTAACTGAAATCCCTGCCTTCTAACCCCCTCACAAGAAACCTATAAATACAGCCCACCGTTCCGCTAATTAATCTCACCTCCTTCTTCATAATAACTAGAGGTCGGGCACACGCGATGCGTGTGCAAGTCGAACTTTGATTAAAAAAATTATACACAAAAACTCCTGGATTATCGTATGATCGCTTGTGCATTGCATTATCGTTTTTGGACAAATAAACAAACTATAAAATAATATCTCACTAAATATGCTATTCATACTTTCCCATATTTATGTAATGTAATCTGACAGATTGCACGTAATCAAAAAAATACAACACCATGCTAACACCGCGTTGCCACCGGTTTTTCTCGGTCAACTTGAACATAATTCCTTTTCTAGTTCAATCACATTTGCCTGTTCTTTTAACTGTACGATTTAACTACATATGAAATCTAAATAATAATAATAATTGAAGAGTAAACAAAGGAAGAAAAAAAAGAAGGTAAACACTGGTTTAATTTTTTTTCTACTCCTAGTGGTTTTTGTTTTGAAGACGTTTAGGTTTCTTTGGGGAAATTATCGACTGTGCATGCTCAGGTAACAATTCAAATCATTGCTTTTAACTATTGAGTTATTTTTTTTTTTTTGAACATGTCATTTCTTCCTTCTTTAAGTAGAACTACCCTCAAATCTTTTCTGGTCCAAAGGTGGGCCATACGTAAGAAACATTTGTTTCTGTTGTACTCCTAATTTTTTTCTTGGAAAATTATAGAACAATAAAAAGAAAAAAAATGCAGTAATTGGTTAGCAATTCAAAAAATTTAAATTAGTGATTGGGTTGTACTTTCTTAAAACAAAATGTTCAAAGCACATCTCTCTCTTTGAAAAATTCTCTACAGATTCTTTGTTTCTAAATACACCAAATGAAAAGAAAAAAAAATTACAATAAAGGAGATTAAAAATGGAGGAAGAAAAAATTGCATAATGGGAAAACAAACAATTAGAAAAGGTAGAAAAACCTTGGAAAGGAAAAACACCAAACAGCTTGTAGATGAGGCAGCCACACTACAAAATTTATTGAAATGGTATAAGTCTCACCCCTGTGATACACTTTTTTGGGGTTGCTGCTTCGTTCGCTCCACGTACTGTATTTGGTCAGATGGAGATGGTAAGTACTGAGCAAAAAAAGAAGAAGATGGAAATGGTTAGTGTGAGGCTTGGCCATTAATGGACAACGAAGAGAGGAAAATGAAGCCACCATACCTGTCAGTGGAAAAAGAGAAGAGAACGATGGCAGTTCTTGTAGCGACAGGTATTTGCGTAAATTTGAAATTTAAGGGGAACGTGGGGTAGGTAGTTGGGGCAAGGATTTTTTAACCTTATTGCCCTGTCGGTTATTTGTTGTGTAGTGAAGAAGCAGTTTTTTTAACAAAAATTAAAGGGGTAGGAGTGGAAAACACTTTTGTGAGCCGGCCAAAAAAATGATCCACACCAAAAGGCTGCTCCCCCTTAATATATTAGAATAGATGTGTGTATCTTGGGGAATCGGAAGTTCAGTGGATGGTTAGGAGGTTTTTTTTGTTGTTGTTTGATGGTTTGAGGGTGTTGTAGTTGTGTTGGTTGCACTCGGGGTTCAAATCCGTGAGAGGGGGAATTTTTTTGAAATTTCACAGGCTGAACTAGTTCTAGCTTTTTGCTAGAACCGGTACCCTTAAGTCAGTAGTATATTCAACACTCCTTGAACCGGTTCTTGGAAAAAGTCTAAACCGGTACAAACTTACAGATTAATTTCAAAAAATTCTAGTCGCGGACTAGCCCTCTATAAATTTACCCATTTTTAACTCTAAACCCATGAAATAAACCCTAAATTCGTCTCTCTCACCTCCCTCTTCAAATCTCACCCAAACCCTTTGATGTATACATCAAACTTCATCAAATCATCAAGATCTAAGCATATCTCACTCCAATTTCACCTAGATTTCGAGTTTTTCACTCAATAAGGTAAAACTACATCTTTTCAATGAAATTTCCTCTCTCTACTTGAATACTTGTTGATCATTGCCTTTGCGTTGATGGGATTCAAGCAAGGTTCACTTGATTGAGTTAGGATTTTGCTCAAAACCCATTAGGTAGGGATTTCTCTCTTCTCTCTACATGTCTAGCTATGTGTTGTTAGGAGTTCTTTTAACACAAAAAGATAGGTGTATTATTGCAAAATGGAGGGCCAGAGGCCGAACATCATCTAGAGCTGGGTTGGATAGCCATGGGGGAACATCATCCCTTAGACTTGCCTTCCTAACGTCTACCAGAGCATGCTGAGCCACATTGGGCTACCCTGTTAAATCCACGTTTAACATGGGAAAAAACGAAAAACGAAAAACAAGATGCTAGATTTAGACAATCTTGACTAATAGAGTCACAGTATGCATATATCTTTTCCTGATTGAGAGCAAGGACTTCTTGCAATACATCACCTTCCACTATGACCCAAGAGTAGTTCCATTCCTTGGCCATCATTAAAGTAAAGTGAAAACCCATGGCTTTGATAATACGTGAAGAGAAGCGTCCATTGAATGATTCAAAAGCAGCCCCAAGGACAGAACCTTCCGCATTCCGCGCAACTAGCCCTATCCCACATACGCCGGCTTATTTACCTTTTTAGTCCCCAAAGTATTAGCGAGTGGCCAATTTCGTCCCTAATCTAAACATTTGTCCAATTTCATCCCCAATGTTTAAAATTCGTGTCAATTTGGTCCCCACCCCTAACACCGTTCATCTAGCCCGTTAAAATGAAGGGCATAAGTGATGTAGTAGCAGTGGAATTCCAACTATCCAAACCCACCTCAATTTTTTTGTTTTTGTGTTTTTTATGTTTTAAGTGAAATACCACTTATGCCCTTCGTTTTAATGGATTAGATGAACGGCGTTAGGGGTGGGGACTAAATTGACACGAATTTTAAACATTGGGGATGAAATTGGACAAATGTTTAGATTGTGGACGAAATTGGTCACTCGCTAATACTTTGGGGACTAAAAAGGTAAATAAGCCCACATACGCCCTTTCTGCCCTTCCAAATGAACCAACAATTGAAGGCCGCAAGTGCTAAGGAGTCTAGATTAGTGTGACTAGAATCCTGCAATCGTGACAAAGACCACAACTGAGGAAATGTTATTTTCTTCCACGCTTGAGGGAGACGCCATGGAGTGAGAGGATTTTCCATACAGCTTTGGACTCCTTACACCAGAAAAAAAAAATGTTCAACAGATTCATTCTCCTTATTACATCTGGGACAATGAGGGTTGACATCAATACCTCTCCGGCAAAGGTTACCGAGTATTTCTATCTTCCTATTTCTCGTATTTCTTGACTATCGTGTTGGTTTCATTCTTTATCAACCAATTTGTTAAACTAGTTAAGCTGAACTTTTGATAAACCAATGTGTAGATGGATTTGTGGCGAAATGAGAATGACAGTTGTGGTGACCTACTGTATCTCTTAGTGTTTGATCGTCGTGTTTGGCGTGGGTGAAACTTGTTTGAATCGAAACTCCATATCTTTTTTAGAAGGCCCACGAGGTTCCGGTACCCATGTTTTCTTTGAACCGGTATCACCTAGAGAGTCGTGTCTATTTCTCCCTTTGATTGTTACGTCCATGAGATTGGAATAATACGTGTGTTCGATATACATGTGTGTGTATATATATATATACACACGTTCATTTTGTGAGGAAATGAAAATCAATAGTTCTGTTAAGAAAATTGGCCATTTAATGACTGAAATAAAGAATGGGGAACTAGGTCTACGAGTAGGTGAGACGCTAGCTAGGAAAGGATTCCATGAGGCCCATAAGACTCGAAAAGGATCCCACGAGGCCCATAAGACTTGAAAAGGGTTCCACGACCCATAAGACTCGGAAAGCGTTCCATGAGGCCCAAAAGACTCGTCAGGGGATTATGGTACCCAAAGCACCCGGATGTTGATCTTATGAACAATTGATAATGGGTGAAGATTTCGGTTTTTGTGAGTTGGGGATATACACAGGCATTGAATTTCCATATGCACTGGCATTGATACCCATATGCAAGGGCATTGATCCACTTTGAGGTAGTCAGTATAAAACAAGAATTGAATGAATGAGATACGGTTAATGAAGCTTGAATGAAGTGCTTCTGTAATGTATAATTGACTTTGGTGGCAGGGGCGACTAGCATGTAACTAGCTGGGTTCGAAAAATGCACTGAAAAAAAATAAAATTTACATATAAATTAAATTTTCTTTACTATTGTCAGCGCTGGATTACTCGTGCCAGGTTAAAATAAATGTTTCCTACTAAATTTGATCCAAATTATTTTAGCCCTAACAAAACAAAAAAAAGCCTAGCCCAAGAATGCCCAGTGTATAATTTAATAATAAAGATAGTGGATAGTTTTTTCTTTTTCTGGGTCGGCAAAAAAAAAAAACTCAAAAAAAGAAGAAATATACTCGGGCAATTGATTAAGGGTGTTTAGTTTAGCCTACTTAAAAATTCATTTCTCCTAGTTTAAAATTTTATTTTTGTCAAACAATATATATCCCCTCCGTCCCAATTTAAATGTCCAATTTGGGAAACGTGTATTTGGTGAACGTTAAAAAGTGTACTTCCGTAGAATATTTTTAAATTTTTTTACACCGAATTAAAGTACTCAATGAGCACTTTAAAGTACTCAATGATCACTTTAATTTGATGTAAAACAAATTATAAAATTACATAGAGAAATATGTTTTTTAGGTGTTTGAAATTGCATATATTCTTATAGTGGACATTAAAATGTGATGGAGGGTGTATGTCTTTTGCCTAGTAGATTTATTTTATTTTATTTTTTCATACAATTTTTTTATCATAGACACACTATATATTTTTGTCAGCGCTGGATGAAAATTCTGGAATCGCCCCTGTTTGGTGGAGTTTTTATTTTGTGTGAGTTTCTTTAATAAATCATTTATAGGTGTATTCTCCCTCGTTCATAACTTGAATGAATGTCATCATTTGTAAAACAACCATTCCTTTGCATATATTATCTTAGGGGCCGGTTCCCCTCACACTTAAAAAAACACATAAAAAAACACACGATTTTGTTACGGGCCCCACTGTGACGTTCTGAACCGTTGATCTTGTTTAAATGAGTAAAATAGGCGGTTCTGCAAAAATTCAACTTAATCGGATGTCGATAAGTGTTTGATCCAAATAGTTTTGCAAAAATGGGACAGGAACTAGTGTTTTTAAAATTGTTTGGATCAAGCACTTACCGATATCCGATTGAGCTGAAATTTTGCAGGACCTTTTAGTTTGGTCATTTAAACAAGATCAATGGTTCAGAACATCACAAGGGCCCCCACTTACCGATATCCGATTGTGTTTTTTTATGTGTTTTTTTAAGTGTGAGGGGAACCGGCCCCATTATCTTATATGCACATAGAGATAGTTGACATTTTTCTACTGGGCAAGTCAATGCCCAATCGTTTCATTTTCAAATACAAATCAGGATGCATAGTTGGAGTGTGTGGCGTGCATGGCATGACACTCTTTTGAGAGTTTCATTAAAGAGTTATTTTATCACTTTTGTAAATCTTATTTTTGAAAGATAAAGTTATAATTATAATTATTACTTTTGACTTGTCGGGATGTAAATTCATCGAGTCCTTCTACAGGCACACCTATTCGGTCACATACCCACCACACCCATTCGAGTCCTTTTTTTTTTTTTTTTTTTTGGTACTTCGGAAATATATTACGAGACTAAAAGAAAGAGTTGGTCTCCAGCATCAGTGCAAGACGGTTAATACAATAGTTCATGAGACCATAACTCATAATGAAACTAAACAACATAGTACATCACTAATCGAGGATTTGGCGAATGTTAAGCCTATCCCTTGTCATGAATTCACGAATCTCCCCAGGTGGGTTATCGGACACCACCAGGTCTTCGGTTTGTTCGGCTCCAAGTCTAGCCAGAAAATCAGCACATTCATTTGCACCACGATAAATGTGGGTTAGTGTGCTTCTAGTTCGGTTCAGCAGATAATGCCCATCATTAATAATGCTACTCTGAGGGTGAGTTGAGTTTTCCCCTTCATTGATCGAGTCCTTCATTAAAGAGTTATTTTATCACTTTTGTAAATCTTGGCGTGTTAAATCAAGCTTGAAGAAGCACATCGGAGACAATTATTCATCGTCAAATTTAATAGGATCACTGTAACTTATGTTTACAAAATACAAAAACAAAAATTAGAAATGCAAGTTAATGGACCAATAGGAAGCGAGAGTTTCAATGTCGAGATCCGCAAGTTACCTTAGAAAAGCACATCAAAGCCGTTAAAATAAAGATTGAGAAAATACATTGAAAAGATTATAAACCGTACAATCTACTCCAGTTTCCAAAAATAGGAGTGATTGATGATATATAATGCGTTGAAATAAATAAATAAAAAATTACTACATGCAGACACCTACTCATGGATTAATGGTAAATGAGAATTTCAGTGCCACGGTCCTCAAATGACTTCATAGAACACATTCGAACTGTCAATTTAAACCACGAAAACACATTATGAACAACTATCGACCGCAAATTTACTTGGATCACTTTATGAATTTGGATTATATGAAATTTTAATAAAAATAAGAGACAAATGCATAGGACCAATAGAAACCGATTGTTTTAGTATCAGATCCGCAAGTTATCTCATAAAGCACATCCAAGCCATTAAATAAAGCTCGAGAAAAAACACATGAGAAATAATTATCGACCATACAATATATATTCAAATTTGTTTTGAATTATGAGCGACTTTAATGGTATTTCAAACAAAAAGAAATAACACACAAATGCAGAATTTTGGACCAATAGAAATCAAGTATTTTAGTCTCATGATCCGTTAATTACTTCAAAAAAACAAATCCAAACCGTCCAATTAAAACCCAAGAAAACACAAAGTAGATAATCAGCAGCCGTCCGATCGAACACCAGGTTTCAACTGAAACCCCGCCCTCTAACCGCCTCAAAACGTACTTATAAATACAGTCACGACGTCCACTGGTCTCTCCACCCACGTCCTCCACAATCCTTTTCTCTTCCTCCTGTTTGTTTCTCGGGAAAATCTCTCTTTCTTTCTCAACTTCCTCCTCTTCCAAACAGGTATCCATCTTCTTCTTCCTCTTCACTTTTTTCTTCCATGCGTATGCATTCCGATTCCAGTGTTTTAGTTAGATTTTTTTGCATGTCTTCTGTTATGAGGTTTTAACGAAATACTATTCCGAGTCTCTGACTCTGCTGCTTACTCAGGGTTTTGAGGTTTTTTTTACATAATCAGTATGGATTCTTAGAGATTTCGTGAATTTGGAGATTTTTCCTCTGTTTTTACGAAGAATTATTGAACCTAAAAGGTTGACCCTGTTTTCTAAAATGTATTTTGTTATGGGGTTTCTTTGAGTACTGTTTCGATTCCGGTAATTAGTTAGGGTTTTAAGTTTTCTAAAGAAATCAGTACGGATTCAGAAATGTTCATAAATACGTAGATTTTCTTTTGCTGCGTTACTTTTGCTTATACCGCAATTTTTAATACCCCTTATACTCGTCAACTAGGGAATTTGTTCTCTCCATTTTTGTTTCCTAAATGTGTTGGATTTCTTGTTGTTTATTATTTTGGTGTTGGTTGAAGGTTGTTGGCAAAACTGTGCCGGCTACTGGTGGAGTGAAGAGGCCCCACCGATACAGACCTGGAACTGTTGCTCTACGGTTTGTCTCGCTAATTTCGGTCTATAGTTTTACTAATTCAACTTAGATTTGTTTCCATAAGCTGAATTTGTGATTTGGTGTTATGATGTAGTGAAATTCGCAAGTACCAGAAGTCTACCGAACTGCTGATCAGGAAAATGCCGCTCCAAAGGCTTGTTCGTGAGATTGCCCAGGACTTTAAGGTGCGATTGATCTAAATCTTTTATTTCATTTGGATGTTATCTTTTGTGTTATGAATGTATTGTTGAATAAAAATTACGGAGTATACATGGTGTATAATCTAGAATTACCCTTTATGTTACTAATGAACCATTTGGAATACAATGAATAGATGATATAATTTGCTTTTTTGTTACCAAACAGTAACTGAACCTTTTTTTAATTATGTGCTTCCATTGATCCCGGTTTGATAAACAAGGTAATAAAAGAAAAGGAAGAATTCTGGTTCTCTCTTGTAGATAGCTTTTCTCCTCACAATGTTTGGATTATTGGATTAGTAAGAAGGAAAAAGAATATCAGATTGGGACACGTCTGAGCTTTCTTCCTTGTTTCTTATTGTTTTGTTCCTTGCCAAATCCCACAATTCTTTAATGAGAATTCAAACCATAGAAGAAAAGAGACTGTTATTTTCTCAATTTTAGGTACTGATGGCATATTGAATTATGGGTGCAGACTGATCTGAGGTTCCAGAGCCATGCAGTGTTGGCCTTGCAGGAAAGTTAAAGAACTAGTAGTCGTCGTTGTTTTGCCTCCCAGGTTTTTGGTCCACGGTCAGAGCAAGGGATCACCCAATTACCTACCGTGACTCTCTCTCTCTCTCATCCTCAAATCAATTGGTGTTAGCCAATTGATACCCACCGTAACTTTGTCTCTCATCCTCAAAGTCAAATCAATTAGCTTGCAAACTCTTTCTCCTCTCTCACGTGTGGGCTGTGGGTAATTGATTTCTCTTGCTTCAATTTTGAGAGTGGGTTCAATTTTAGGGTTCAATTTTGGAGATTTAGGCTCTTTGGGGTAGGGTTATAATGAGTTTAGGCACTTAGGGTATCATATGGTTTTATAGGGTTTTAGAAGTTTAGGCACTTTCATACTGTTTTCGGAGTTTAGGCACTTTTATACGGTTTTTAGGGTTTAGGCACTTTCATAATGTTTGGGGGTTTAGATACTTTCATAGGGTTTTGAGGGTTTAGGCACTTTGATGGGCTAGCAGGGGCATTTTTGGAACGCGGGGATGATTTGTCCTCTTGACATTAAAAAATTAATTTGTGTCCTATTTGCATGATTGTTGTCTATACCATGTCTTTATCGAAGAAAAACTCAATTTCAATTGATGACATCAAAGAAGTAGTACGGAAGACAATTTTTTTAATAGCAACGTTTGCCAATTTGGTGCACTTCCTTCAACTCACAATCTATGAATTTAAAATTCAAGTATGCGCAATTATACTTAAAAAGAATGAAAAAACCCAAATCGGTTTTAGCTAGCTAACCTTCTCTTGTGCTCGTAAGTGAGATGCTCTGGACCATGAATGAAGGAAGCATGGTAATGAGCACAAAAATTAATTTGGCTCTCTAGGCATGCCCTCCCTAATGCCTTCGGCTTTAATTGAGGGCATGGTTCTACAACAAAACGTCTCTATAGCTTCTCGGTTCTTGGAGGTTTAGGGAGACCACAGTTTTAGTGGTATTATGAGAGCAGTCACTTTGTGCATATTGCCAAAGGTTAGGTTTGTCTCCAATTATCCCCCGCTCATACCCCCAATGATTAGGAACTAGATGAGTTCTATTATTGTTGTTGTTGTTGTTGGTTTTAGCAAACCTTCCTTAATATTCATTACTACATTTCAATCACTAATCGAGGATTCACCTCAAAATTATCACTAAAAGATCGGTCGACACAATCCCGTCAAATAATTCAAGATCGTCGCCATCCAATAAGCTTTAAAAATCCAAGACAACTCTATTTTGTGATGTCAAACAAATTTAGCATAAGTTTTGCTACTTTTAAATCAAAATTAACAATGTCGAAATACCATCCATGGGGGATGCACAGCCGTGCTGTGCATGGTCAATTGATCATTTTCCTCCTTTCTTATCCAATAGTATTCCATCTACTTTCTCTCTCTATATATTCCCAGTCCAGTGCTGCATATTCTCTTATACACAAGCTTCCACCAAGTCCCTTAATCTCAGATCAACCCTTCACACAAAACACCCTCTCTTTCTCACTTTGTTCACTTCACATTTCCAAAAAAAATTCCGAAAATATTCTCTCCTCATCTCTCCAATCATTAATCACATTTCTCTCTCTTCTCATACCTCTCTCTTCAATCATTATTCTCATTTCTCTCTCTATCTCTCTCAAATTATTACAGTTCTATCTAATTATTACTTTTTCTAAAAACCCATTCAAACACTATCTCAAAAATATTTCCCAAAATATTTTTCTCAAAACTCTCAACCAAACACAGCGAATGATCCAGTGAAAATTTAACCATTTTTTTTTCCCTCTCCTCTTTACTTTTTTTCAGGTTCAAGAATCTTCTGCGAGTCAACAACAAATTCATCTGAGAAAGGCAGAAGTATACATTAGGATCTTCTTTGACCTGAGTGCATTAAGTATGGTTACTTCCCAGGCAGAAGGATCATCTCTCCCCAACCTACCGGTATTGTTATACCATGTCTTCTTGAGTTTCAGAGGCGCTGATACTCATAAGGGCTTTACAAGCCATTTGTTTGCTGCTTTAGAGCAAAATGGTTTTTGCACATTCATGGATGACAAGGGCCTCAAAAAAGGAGAATTTATTAGCTCACAACTGATGAAAGCAATTGAGGGTTCCAGAATTTCACTTATACTCTTCTCAAAAAACTATGCAGAGTCGATTTGGTGCCTTCATGAACTTGTGAAGATCATGGATTGCAAGGAGGCTTTTAACCAGATTGTCATCCCTATTTTTTACGATGTTGTCCCATTCGACGTGAGGGAGCAAAAAGGAGTTATCGAAGAAGCATTTGCCAACCATAAAAAGCATTTTAGAGAGGACACGGTGGAAAAGTGGGAGGCAGCACTTACGTACTAATGCCGCCAACTTGCCAGGTTGGGTCTTGCGAAACGAGGCGAATGGGTATTTTCCTTGATCCTTTTAATTTTATTTGAGATTGACCTTAAAACAACCCGAATCTATACGGAGCTTTACTCTGGTTTTATACATGCATCGAATTCTAATGCCAATTTAAAGACTCTACTCGCCTCAGATCTATGCATAAGCTTTGATGATTCATTTTTCGCACAAATTGGCAGAAATGAAGCAGAGTTAATTAAGATAATCACTAAAGCGGTTGGAGAAATACTAGTAGATGAAGATCCAACCCAGGCTTACGAACGCCATTTCCAGATCTCTGAAATCCGGCCTCCAATTCCCCGTCGGCTGAGTCGCTCGTTTCCTCAAATAACAAAGAGGCCGTTATGCCCAGCGTGTCGGCACCGCGCCGCTGTTCTCGAGTACCTCGCCGTAGTGGTATGTATCAATCGTCAATGTTCGATCGATATATTCTTTTTTCGTAGTTTTAAAAATCTTGTGTTAAGAGTTAAAAAATGATATGCTTACACCACACCTGGGGTAGTCAAGTGTGGTGTACCCATAGACACTTTTTTTTTTTGGGTAAGTTAATTTTCATTAAGAACAAACCAGGCGAACAAGACCAAAGGGAAACCCTTACCATCAACCCATCATCACCAAGGCAGGACATGCGACTCAAGTACACCAAATATATCAGCAACATATATCCTTCCCCATAATTCCCTTTTACTCAAGTACACCAAATAAATAGCGGTATCGGTCGCAATATCAGTCGCGGTATCGGTGTATCGGTATCGGGACGTATCGGTGATACGTCGCGGTAATCGGGTGTAGCGATCGTAAATTTTTTAACTTTTTTGGTGTATCGGCCGATATGGTACGATACGTATCAGTATCGAAGCCTCCAAATGCCGAGACGAACTGGCCGATACGGTACACGTATCGGCCGATATTCAAAACTATACTCAACAGAGCAATATGCAGGGTTCGGCGATATTTGCGATAGCGTTGGCGGTGGTGGCGGCTATGATTTTGACTGACATTAAAGATTACATCGTCGCACAGTTACTTGATTATTTTTCGGGGCGGTGATAGGCTTCTCCTTCTAATCCCACGAACAACGGGCCGGCAGCGGTAAGCATGAAACCATCTTTCTGGCTTTCTTTATGTTTCTTTTCCGTGGCGAATTACTGTTTAATATATCTGACCTATTTGAATATATAGCTGATCCTCTTTTTTTTGGACGGTTGAGATTTACTGTTGTTCCACTTGGGGTAGTCAAGTGTGGTGTACCCATAGAAGCGTTGTAAATGTTACTACCGTTGATTTGATGTGTAGGTTTTGGAGCTAGCTAGGGAATGCCGTGAGGGACAACAAGAAGAGTGGGATTATGAAGAGCTCAGCTAGGGTCGGTGGCTACTGCGAATGGTGGAGATTGGATCTGTTAACAGGAGTCGTGAATTTTGTGTCTCCGTTTGAGAAACTAGTTTTTATTTATTTTTATTTTTTATTTTATTTTTATTATGTTTCCTTTGATTGGCTGTTTGAGAAACCAGTTACTACTTGGTTAGTTTTATTGCTTCTTTGTTTCTACCCTATAATTGGCTTATTTCCTGTATTGATTAAGTTGTTGGGCTTGTTTGTCTCGTGGATTCTCACAATTCATGTAGCGTCCCGGGTTGGTATTTTGTATGAATGATGCAATTGATCTCTCTTCTATCGATCGACAAAAATAAAATAAAATGCCTCCACGATTGAGAAACCGATTGATCACATGATTGATCTTCCCGTTCTGAATGCACCATATTGATCAAGCGACAACCGATAAATCTGCTAACTCTCAAATTACATTATATATAAAGAGATACCTTCGACTCTATTCATATACAGACTCCTGCTTAGAAAATTACAACTCGATAAACAAAGGGAAACACGTAAGTATGTGATTTGTCAAATGGAATTGCCAACCACAAAGGGGACGCAGTTTTTTGGAGCTTACACTTTACTGGAATTCTTTATTCTAAAAAGAATGTCTTTATTCTAAGAAACAGGGTTTTTCTTTCTTTATTCTTCGGTAAAATATATTGGGAAAAGCTATTATACTTTTGAAATTGAACTTGAATCCCTTCATTTGCAAAATCCACATCTATCCAACAAACATGTTTTAGTTTTTCTGATCCATCTAATTCTCATGTCCAAGGATGCCGGAACACAACTCTAACTTCATTTTTCAACAACTCTAATTTGGGGTAGAATGGGGAATGGGAATGGTTGTGTAGTATGAACATTGAACTTGACCATTGTAGTAGATGGGCTTATGTTTTTTAGTTTGCGGCAATAGCAAGAGTTACTAAAGACCTTTGTTTTCAGTCTCTTTTTTTTTTTTTTTTTTTTGAACTTGTGATGTAGATAGAGGTTGCAAGTTTTCTGTTTATGTGTCTTATTTGCTCAGTATGGAAGCTAAAATATGTTTTTTACTCCATTTTGATTCACTTATAGGGATTCAAGATTTTGCTCGCCTCTTAACTTTCAAAACTAAACCACCTAAGTAGTCTATAGATTACATAACAGTCATTAGACTCATTACCAATGTTTCTGTAATTATGTAATGATTAGTAGAATTTTATATTATTTTAGCTTTCTCGTATTGTGATTGTCAAGGGCGGAGCTAGGACATAAATCTATGCTTGGCTAACCTACCACACAAACTCAATATATAAATGTTAGGCCACTTCCTATGAGGGATTCCGCACTTTGCTAAAGTATGGGATTCACCTTTTCTGATCAAATTTTGAGGATCCAAACCGTTTAATGTGTTCAAAACATGTTTTTAAGGGTCCAAGCGAGGAATCATTAAAAAAAATAATTGGGAAGGGTTTGATCTGAGCAAATTTTGTCAAGAGGATGGGTGCCAACCTAGTTGGGATGCATCCTTCTCGTTGTGATGCCTATTTTCTCATCTCCCTTTAATCTTGTAATCATTTCCAAGATTAATAAAATTTATTTCGCCGTTCAAATAAAAAAAAAATTTGAGAATCCAGGGATAGACTTCAAGTTCAGTTCAGATCCATCCCCACCCCTTTTTGTTTTTGATTAACTACCTATCTTTCTTCTTCTTTTTTTTCTTCTTTTGATTAGTTATAGATCAGTCCTAGATTGTGGGTTGGGCTAAGTTTGGACCAAGATTTGCATGGATTGGGCTAAAACAATTTTACGGGGTGGGCTAAACGTTAACATACAATGTTTTCTTTTTCTGGTTTTTTTTTTTTGGGTTCCACTTGGGCTGGAGCCCACCTTAGCCCAAAGGTTCTTCCGCGCTTGGTGATTGTTACTAGAAAAATCATTTACGTGTTGTACTTGTAGGGCACAATTATTGGGCTAGGCCTAAGGCACTCCAAAGCCTTGGGCCAGCCTGCGCCCTCACAACCAAAACAATTTACTCTTGATTACCTTAATTTTCCTTTTTCGCACTCCATTTTAAATATTATTGTGTGAGGACACGAGTGTTGCACATATTCTTTGCCCGTTAATACTAGGAAGAAGTTCACTCAGTGCAACAAGCAATGTGTTGCTCTTATTCTAACCAATATTTGTTGCTTAAGTTTCTGCTATCTCATTTAAAAGTATGTAGGCCGTTTTCATACTAAGATCACGTTATCACGTGATTCCTCAAAAAGATTCAGCAAGGGGAGACATTAAATCACTCATTAGACATTATTAAATCTCACGTACAAAAATTCTAGTAAATCAATCATTAGACATTGCAATGCACAAAATTCCGGTAAACATTATAGCCAAATTACTTCACTACTTAGCAGACAATGTGGTACTAAAAGAAACAAAAGACTTCTACATCTGTTGGCCATAAGCTTTGAAGTTCGAATTCTTGAGTTGCGTTCATTGCCCGTGTCTCGACAATTTTATTAGATGCCACATGGGCAAAATGCATTTCTTTTCCTACTGTTGTATGCTGATTTCATTTTGTATCCCGATTCTTTTGTGATGAATGAAATCATTTTTGCCGATCTAAAAAAAAAAAAAAAAGGGGGGAAATCATGGTTATATATTACATTCACCCAGACGGCGCCCTGATCCGGTCACGGGGGTGGCACGTTTCAATGAAAAACTATTTACATGTTATGCGGAAAAATATGAAGGAAAAAGTCCGGGTGACACCTATCCACGCCTCTCAATGTTAGTATCTTTGCAAAATAAAATTGACTAGCAGCTCCAACAGTGGTCGCTTTCTAGTTTTTTCTTTGGCAAAGGCAACAAAAACTAAATAAATTGACAAGTTTTATGTATGCTGGAGCCAATGAAAAAATCTCTCTTTCACTATACGGGCCGGGTTAAACGATGAGTAATCCGTAACTTACTCATACAAATATGTAAATCGATATGATTGTGAATTCATTTTCATTGTACATTCATACCTACCATGGTCCGTAAATAAACATGCAATAGAAATGCTAAACAACGAGAAAAATTTTAATGTTCAAATGTGTCACGTTCCTCTCCAATTAGTAAATTTTATGGCATAATAAGTAGGATGTGAATCAAAATCATACACGCATAATATGTCTAGATAATGGTAGCATGTGAACATTAAGCACAAAATTTTCTTTGTAAAAAGCAAGCGTCCGATGTCCTTTATTCTGTATACATCTAAGATACCCTTCTATAGCAGAGTAAGAAAACGCTCAAAATTTTCAAAATAGTTTCTCTAATCCCAATTGGCACACGATTGCTCTAAACAAAAGGAAAATCAAAGTGCTGCCACGAATAGCTCAATACCTTTTTCTGTTGGCTCCTTGGAGTTGACGTGGGTAAATATACATAATTTTCCCTGGAATGCTTAAAAGTTACAGAAACCATATATTTGTTGTTAGACTAAAAGTACATTCGAAGTTTGAATATTTTTACTGAATATAGTTCTAAGTATATTCTATATCGTTCATCTCTCGATCTCCATGTACAAAACTCAGTCCAGAAATCACTTTCTTCTCGGTCAAGAATGGACCTAGGATTTTTAGGTTGGGAGTGGCAAATGTAGAGAAAACATGTAAACAACAAACATGTAATACATAATGTAAGATGAAAATAAAGAATCAACGATATTACACATATATGTAACATGTGAAAAAGAGTCATTAATTAGAGAAAACATAGATATAGGCCGGAAAAGCATATCTTTTTTGGATGCTCGTATGGAATTTGAATTGAGCAGGACAGGAACACGACCACTTACGTACTTTAATCAAAATCTAGAGAACAAAAAATGGAAACACCATTCGGAAAACAGAAATTTAGGGTTGAATTGGGGAGACTGTTTTTTTTTATTTTTTAAAAATATTAGAGCAAACTTGGCATAACTTTGAGAGGAAAATGAAGTTGAACACGTTTGAACCTGGTTTGGTGTAGTTAGGACGCTGAGGTTGCGGTTTGAAGTTGAACATATTCGAACCTGCAGGGAAAAAAAAATGGAAACATTTGCAAAGCAAAATGAACACACGATTTTATACCATTAGGAAAACAGAAATAACTTGGCATAACTTTGAGGGGAAAATGAAGTTGAACACGTTCAAACCTGGTTCGGTGTAGTTAGGACGCTGAGGTTGCTGTATGAAGTTCGAACGTGCAAAACAAAAAAAATGGAAACATTAGCAAAGCATAACGAACCACCCTTTCTTAAAAGCTGTACCTTTCCAAGTTAGTGGGTTAAGGGTTCGGAGATTGGGAATGATAGAGAGTGTTCGAGTCGTGGCCTTGACAGGGGAGATAGTAAAAGAGGAGAAAGCAATGGAAAGCAGAGAACACGAAGAAGAAGTAATGGGGTAAGGGTTATGGGCCCATTATTGTTTTCCTGTGAGAGTGAGACAGTGAAACTATGAAAGGAATCAAATTTAATTTGTATAATTTATAATTTTCTATAACCAAAATTAATAAAAATAATTCTATAATTTATATAATTTCTATAATTTAACATCTATAAATTTCTATAATATAATTTAATAAAAGAATCTAATTCCTATAATTTGAATTTCTATCATTTTTTTATAAAAATTATTTGTATTTTTTTTTCTTTTTTTGTCCATCTCTCTCTCTCTCTCTCTCTCTCCCTAATTTTTTTTTCTTTTTTTTCAAAATATTTATTAGATAAAAGGCAATGTATCAATTATCAAACATGTAAAAAAATATTTTACAAGCTTATTTTATTTTTTTTGTCCAAACTCTCTCTCTCTCTCTCTATCTTTCTCTCTCTCTCTCTCTCTCTCTCTCTACAAAGAATTATTATTATTTTTTAAATTTTTTATTTTTTTGTTCATGACTTAGCGACTTACCTACAAGTTGCAAAACACTATTTTTATTTTTATTTTTTTCACAAACAAAATATTTTTTTTTTGAAAATCTTTATTAGATAAAAGGCAATGTATCAATTATCAAACATGTCAAAAAATATTTTAAAAGCTTATTTTATTTTTTTGTCCAAACTCTCTCTCTATCTCTCAAAATTAAAATATAAAATAAAATAAAATAAAATAAATCAATAAAAATTTTGTAACTTCTTTTTCACTCTTGTTTATTTTTTTGTTCATGACTTAATTTTTTTTAAACTTGATATAAATATATAATTCACTAACACAAGTTACACAACCAAAAAATAATTCTTTTTTATTTTTGTGATTATCAAAAAATACATACAAATAAATTATTTAACATTTTTTTTTTGCCATGTGCCGTGCCCGTGTCGAGCCGCCGTGCCGTGTCGTGTCGTGCCAGGCCAACTTCCGTGCTCGTGCTGTGCCGTGCCAGGCCAACTTCCGTGCTCGTGCCGTGCCGTGCCAGGCCAACTTCCGTGCTCGTTCTGTGTCGTTCCATGTCCGTCCTATTTTCGTGCCGTGCCGTGCCAACTTCCGTCCGTGCCGTGTCGTGCTAGAATAAAGTCATGTCGTGTCGTGCCTCGTGCCACGTTGACTTCTTATCGTGCCCGTAGAAGACCGTGTCGTGCCGTGCCACGTGCCACCTTAGCCCGTGCCGTGCCCGCTCATTTCTGTGCCCGTGCCGTACCGCGTGCCAACTTATACCGTGTCGTTCTGTACCATGCTAGGATTTTACCGTGCCTCTGGCGTGCTGTGCCGCCTCCCGACGGGCCGGGCCCGTGCCGGCCCGTCCCGTTTGACACCTCTATTAATGGTAAACAAGGTATTTCTCTATTAGATGGGAGCGAAACACCCGGTAGTTAGGGTTTGTTTTCCAATTAATATAGGCTTTATGGCCATCTTTTTATCTATCCCGCCGGGTTGTGCGGGGAATTACGCACCTTTTCTTTTTGTTGTTCTTTTCTTTTTATTTTGTCCTCTCAGGGGTATGCCCCTTGTACGTTGTACATTCGCTTCGCCTCTTTATATTTCAAGCTGATTTATCCCAAAAAATAAAGAATAATTATTTAATTGCCTCTATTGTTAACGTTTTGTGTCCTCCATGTGCTAAATGTTCTGAAAATATATTCTTTCACATCCCGACATCCACCTTCTCAGTGCTAATTTTTTTTTCTAGCTTTTGTTTATTATGAGATTAATTTTTGGTGTTTACTGTATGAGACTTTGTGAAATTAATTATGAAGCTTTTTTTTTTTGTCAAATTAATTACCAAATGCATGAAAGTACAAGGTGCTATCACATGTGCTACCACTCCACTTGCATATTGACCCTAATTACGAAACATTGTTTTAGTAAGAAAAATGCATATGATAGTGATTATTGTTTTAATTAGTGCTCCCTCCGTCCCTTTTTAAGTGTGTAAACTCGTAATTCTAACTTATTTTCTGTTACATTAACTTTTTCAACTTTTACATCTACTTTCCACTACTTACCCTTATCAATATAATACTACCCACTAACTTTTAAAAAAGGAATCTACTTTTAAGGGCAAAATATGAAATGTACCCACTACTTTTTCAAAACACACACTTATTAAGGGAGATCAAAATGAAAAGTTAAACACTTAAAAAGGGACGGAGGGAGTAACAAAAATGCATATGATATTGATTATTATGCGGCATCATAGATCGTGCCGCACAACATTGCACCATCTTTGAAAGGAACCTTTTTTAAGTTGAACACTTAAAAAGGGACGGAGGGAGTAACAAAAATGCATATGATATTGGTCATAATGGTTCGCAAACGGTCATAATGGTTCGTGAACGGTCACAATGATTTGAATGTAAAGATGTGACCATTGATGAATGGTCACAAATCTATGCCTATATAAAGGCTAGAGTTCCACCAATTTCCATGATATGGAAAAAAGATTATGATTGCAGTTACTGTTTCTCTCTAGAAATATCTCCTACATATATTTTTGGCAGGCTCGCAAAATCCGAAAGTGTTCTGGTTCCTTTTCGTCTGTGCATGACGCAGTTGAACATACAGTCAATCGGGACTGGGCTTCATTGTATCTTGGAGTCGAATTCGCCGGCAACCCGATGCACACCAAATTTACTCGAATTGGTGGGGGGCGAATATCGTCTTAAGGAAAGCGACATTGTAGTGCACCTTGAAGCAACCGATGTTTTCTCTATTTCTATTCACTTCTATTGATTACGCAATTTTTGCTCCAACATTTATGATGCCACTCAAGAGGTGCCCTTTCACAGATGATGCCACTCAAGTAAGATACTCCTTCAGTTTGGTACTCTTCACCTGGGAATGGCTGCTATTCCAAGAGGTGTACGCTCATGTCAAAGCAGGCTTGTGTGCTTGCTTCTTTTTTAAGTGGTGTTTTTTTTTCATATTTTTTTTGTTTCTTATTTTTTATTTTCCCATTCAATCTATGGTTATTTCTCCCTCCCCTTCTCGATGAAACCTATTGAGCTTTTCTATTAAATTTCTTTTGCTGATAAAAAATTTGAAATTGCCAAAACTAGTGGCTCGGATTTTTAGAGCTTACAATTCTCTCTCTTATAGACACTTCTCGCTGACAATAATAAAATTGGTTTCCATAAAAGCCCCTTAAAAATTCCAAGTGAGTGAAATTTAAAGGAAAAGTGAGTTAACAAATTTGTGTTTCTGAAACTAAAAGGAGACTCATGTTGACGGTGTCTGTCTAAAAGCTTGGATTTGAGGAAAATTTTTGTTCACCCTATTTGATTGAAATGGTGTGAGATTCGTAGAATCAAAACACTTTTTGGCAAATATGACATCAATTTGTGGTAGAATCCACACTATTTTTTATGAACTCCACATCATTTCAACCAATGATAGTGAGAATTATATTTTGTTTACCTCTTTGGTGATTGTGAACAACCTTTTTACGACGTATTGATGATGTAAAAATAAGGCATAACAAAGATGATGAGATGATGATTACGTTGATGCTAGTTGGCTGAGGTAAACCCACCCAACGCGGATTCTAATTGAACTGACGTCATCAATTCACCACAATACAAAGCCAATCTACTAGAATCTTCTATGCTTTGGCAAAAAGCCACAAATTGGTTTTTCGGTTTTTCATTTTGTTTTTATTTAATTTTTTTTTGCATTTTTTAATTTTGCATTAAGCTTTCGTGGTTTATGAATTCGTCAACTAATTTTTTTTTGAATAAAGCCAAAATTAAACCAGTAAACTAGTTTATTTTAGTTTATTTTCGGCTTTATTAAAAAAATATTAGTTGAATAAAGCCAAAATATAATTTTATACTTTTTGGATTCGTCTCGACGAGACGAATCATTAAACCACGAAAACTTGACGCAACACTAACAAATACAAAAATAATTGAATAAAGATAAAACGAAAAAATCGGAAAACCAGTTTCGGGCTTTTTCAATTTTTCAGAAAAAAACTAGCTGATAAAGTCATCTGTACAATTGTCTTTTTCAATTTTTCCCAAAGCAAAAGAAAGAGGTAAAACATCTTTGTCAATTTAATTTTTTTAAACAATGCAAAGCAAAAAATACACCAGGGGTCTACACAAACAATCATAGCTGCTGAATTTGGTTAAAGTATTCATGTAAAATATTAGCTTAGTTGGATATTGATAAAAGTTTGATCAAATTTTCGTATTTGCTACAGCCAATGCACCATTGAGGAGGCTATGCCAGTTGAAGATTATCCCACTAGGTGCTTTTGATTGTCTGCCACTACAAACTTCTGTAGTTGAAAGCTGGACATGTTTGGAGTCTTATGATGTTCCCTTTGGCTCAGTTTCTGCTCAAGGATTGGCAATGATGCTCTCTTGGACTAATGTTTTGCTGCGGTTAGACTAACGTTTGTTTTGGCTGGGTACCCCGTGTACCACCTTTTTTCTTTTTCTCCTTATCTTTTGGCTTTTCATTTAGTTTCTCGCTTGATGTTTTGCCTTCATATTCCTTGCACATGTGCTTGGATATGTTTCTCCTCGATGTACCCTTTGTGGAGTTCAATAAATTCTTGTTGCCGATCAAAAAAAAAAAATTCGTTTAATTTTCTGTTGGGAAATTGAAGTAAGAATTGATCAAACTCTTACTGATATTTGACTAAACTCAAGATATTCATTTAAAAAAATGTTTTTATGTAAAAAGTGTCTTACTGCATGTGTGGTAGCATCATAATCACACATGTGGTAAATAGTAATAGCATGTACACAAGTGGGGCCAATCAAAATAATTTGTAGGATTATTAAGGCCTTGTCCCTAAATAGATTTTATCTCATAAAATTTAGTTTTGGTAAAATTTAACATTCTCAACGAATTTTAACAAAATTTGATTTTATGAACACTAGATTTTATTTTACAAAATTATTTACAAAACACCTTTATCAACCCTAGATTTTATCCATTGGAAAAATAATGTCATTTTATCACCTCTAAAAAAAACTACATTTTATTAAAATTAAATTTTATCTCATAAAATTCATTCAAGAACAAGGCCTAAAACTTAGCCTAGATTAAGGGGGTGTTTGGGAGCCTCATTTTCAGTTTTTCATTTTCAATTTTTTGACTTTTTGACTATTTAGATTATAGTCAGAATGTATTTTGAATTTAGTAGAAGTGTTTGGAGAAATGTGCAGAATGCATTTTGTAACAGAAGTAGTGTTTGGGAGATATGTCCAAAATACATTTTGTGGGTATTTTGTTAATGAAAATGAGAAAAGTAAAAAATGAGAAGTGGAAAAGCTCCTCACCACCTCTTTTTCACTTCTCCTCTCTAAAGTCTAAAATCGAAACTCATTTTAGGAGAAGTCATTTTGGCCCAAGTCTCCCAGACATCCAAAACTAAAAAATGTGAAAATGAAAAGTGGAAAAATGGCTCCCAAACACCCTCTAAATGACTCAGGGGGTGTTAGAACAAAGGTGTTTTGGCTTATTGGCTTTTCACAATTCTTTATGTTTTATACAGTGAGGATTATCTCGATTTTACAAATAAGATGATTTTTTTTTACTTTTTTAAGTTAGTGGAATGGGGCCTCAATAGGCCCCTACCTTTGGACCTTGAACTAATTTTCTGGTTTTTTTATATTTTATTTTATTTTCTTAGTACAACGGAAATTCCTTTGGAAGATTTCTACTGCAACTTTGCACGTCCTCATGTACAAAAAAAAGTCATCATCTACAAGGTGGGATCCGGGAGCGCAATTTTGTTCACCCTCCCTAAAAGAGGGCGAACAAAACCCTCCCTCCAATTAGTTGAAATAGTGTGAAACCCACACAATGTGATGTCATGTTTATATCTGCAATACACTTTTTGGTAAGCATGACATCACTTAGTGATGAGGTCCACACCATTTCAACCAATAAGAAGGTGGATTTTGTTCACACTCTTTTAGAGAGGGTGAACAAAACTCCACTCAGGATTCGATGGGCTGACATTGTCCTGAGGTTGCGCTGTCCCACTTGCAATGCCCCACTTGTTGCTTTTGGGTTCTGTGTGGGGCCTTTGTCTCTATATTGTATTGCTTATGGATTCAACCACTCCTACATAACCAAAATGGGTACCGAGAAACTATCCAGAATTTGAACTTCAACGCTCCAGATTTAACTTGAAATGAATTTGGAGCGTTGAAATTCAAATTCTAGGGTGTGTGGCCTTAATTTGTCTCTATTATTTCAACTTTCATTACTCTTCAATGTCTTGTTTTAGTACTATAAAACATTCTAAAGACGGCAAAATTAGGGAAATTAGTATGGTGAATGGAGACCAGATTATCTCCTGACTTTAACACATCTTCGATTTCCCCCGCTCCAACTCTGCCCGGGAAAGGAAAGGAGAGAGTATGGGGGAGGGTAAATTCGACTCTGCCTCCGACTCCTACTCATTGTTTATCTCTATAATAAAATAGCTTAGCTCTATTTGAAACATGTGGAGGGGAAGAGAAAATTTTAAAATTTTCACTTTCCTTTGTTTGGTTTTTAAAAGTAGAAGAAAAAATTTCAAACTCCAACCAAGTGTGTGTCATGGTTCGAAGCTAAGATCATCTCTCTAAGTGTGTGTCATGGTCCTAAGATCCCGTTTTTTGATCTTATTAGGATACTATTCTTTGTTGTCTTCTTTTGTTTTCCTAGGTTAGAATTGTCTTTTGTGTTAGTAATTTTCCAATGAATCTAATATAGGTAATTACTAATACTGTTCTCTATTTGCTTATAAATGCTAGTTGGGAGATTATTTTTACTTCAAGATCAAGCATAGTCAATCTAACTGAAATCATAAGGAGAGGGCGGATCGCTTGTATGGATCCATCTACGACTCGGAGTTAATTAATTGGTATGAGCTTCATGTTCTAGTCTTGATACAATAGGAAGAGCACTTGATAAGGCCTTTTACAGAGATTGTTAATTTGGTGCGAAAAAAATCGAAAAACGATACACGGAACCACTACATTTTTATATTTAAAAAAAATATCGCGATTTTAGCACCTGGGTGCAGGTGCTAAAATCTTTTGGAAAACTGGGCCTAATAGGCCTGCGGCGATGCCAATACTAGTACACCCATGAACTATGTTTTTGGTAAGTTCAAACCTTACATTATTAGGTCTAACATAACTTACTACAGGACTTAGCGGAGGTGATGTTTGGTGTTTAAAGTCAAAATAGATGTTTTATTTTCAATATTCCTTGGGTCCCATGGTATTTTTCATGGTTACTTTTTTCAATATATATTGGGAGTCCCAATTTGGGACTCTGGGAGTTAAATTATATTTCAGATATACTTAATGACAACGATGGGCAATTGGCTTGACAAAGATGATTGATTTTTGGTTGCTGTTAAATCGATTTCTAGATGGCTACATGTTAATTAGGGAAGTCGTGTACTGGAATGGGAAAATACTAAAATAGAATAAAATTCATATATAGCACATTCAGAAGTGCCGTATAAAGAAGGAATTTATCTCCCAGAGGGCTTAAGCGCCCCAATTGCATATCTGTAGGGTCAGTTCTAGCTGCCCCAAAAGAAAGGTTTATACGGCATTCCAAAATGCCTCGTAATTGTTCCGTAGCACTAGAAAAAAGAATAACAAGCCCTAACAATAGGTACTGCCACAAAGAAAAAAGAAACACAACTAAGGTTTAGCAAACCCAAGAACTCTAGCCAGTGCCGGTCCCGGTATTTGGGTTGCCCAAGTCCGACTCCTGGCTTGGTTGCCCTCAAGATATACAATTAAAAAAAATTCAAGAGTTATTTTAGAGGTCCGAAGGAAACTTAGACTCTCTACATCTTCAAGAATCCGTTTTTAAAAAGTTACAAAATTCAAACTAAAAGGATACAAAACTATAGATAATAAATGCAAAAAAACTATAAAGGTTTTCATTTTTGAAGAAAATGTAAAATTATTCTCATATTTTAATTATGATTTGTGTGAAAAAAATTAATAAAACATGTTAGCTCGCTCGATTTTTTTTCAATTGTCCACCATTGGGATAAATTTTTTAATCAAATGTAAAAAGAACTTGTCACTTATAGTCTTATACATTATTGTTGTTTTTGTTAAATGAAAAATTTCTAACAAAATAATTGAGTAAAATGATTTTCATAATATCATAGATTGGGAAGGAAAAAACAAAAAATCTAGAACCACACTCAAATTAATGCACATACATTGATACAACACAAACATTAATCTGGGCTCACATAAACACCGCCAATTTATGGTCCCATTTACTTATGAGAGTATTTTTTATTTGAGTGTGTATTTTAAGTGTGATTTTAGACTTGTTAGGAAATAAAATGGAGTAGGAAAAAAGGGAAGAAGGGCCTGTTGTTAAAAAGAATAAAGTATAAAAAAAGAAGCCAAAAGTTAAAACAAGTTGCAAACCATTGTCATGATGCTTATTCCATTAGACCAAGTGGATGTCTTGTATAGTAGATGGAAACTTTTTTACATTTATATATAACTTGCGATTTTTATTTTTTTGGGTTGCCCTAGCCCGGGGGCTTGGCCTAGCCCGTGGGCTTGCGGGGCTTACCCCTGGGCCGGCTCTGACTCTAGCACAAATTCATCTCTTGAGAGCCAAATTAATAAAAATAAAAGTGGCTCGGAAGAGTGAAAATTATAGCGAATCTAAGTCATGAAAATAATTTGATGAGGAATTTTCATTTGAACCATTGAAGGTTGAACATAATCCCTTCATTCCATTAAAAAAAAAAAAAGCCGTACGATCCCCTTATGATTAGCCATTTAATTGGCTCTGTTCATATAGTCATACATGGGTTGATTTCTTTCAAGACTTTAGTATTAATGCCTGGGCATTTGTTGGTTTTGTGATAGCATTTCGTGTGGCTTATATGTAAGTCTGAGTATGGGGTTTTGAATTTTCAAACGCCTCTGATGCTTTGAATTTAAATCTATAATTAGCCATGACTATAGGATGAATCATGCATGCTAACCGAAATGATAAAGGCTGTGTTTGGTTAGATAGCTTAGTTTAGTTTTGATGATGTCATCAGGTGTAATGAGTGGAGAGAGATAGAGAGAGAAATGATGATGTCATCAAAACTAAAACTAAAACTAAACTGGGAAACGAACAGGGCCTTTCCAGTTGTAAGCTTGCTACTGTATATTTTAACCATTTTGCCTTAAAGCGGGCGAACAAATGGCTTGTGAAGCCCTTACGAATATCAGCGCCTCTAAAACTCAAGAAGACATGGTATAACAATAGCGGTATCATGGAGAAAGAAGATGTAGTCATATGTATGCACACAGGTCAAAGAGGATCCTAATTTATACTTCGTCTCTTCTTAGATGAGGAGTTGTTAACTTGCAGAGGATTCTTGAACCTGAAAAAAGAAAAGAAAAAACTAAAATAAAGGATTAAATACAAGAGAATGAGATATTTGTGCAATCAATGGATCATTTTATATACAATAAACCTCTTTCCTTTTCCTCCCATTGTGTATGTAATCGAACCATACAGCCACACTACGCTACTGGGATTTCAACCACAAAATTCTGCATGAGATCTGCATTACCAGCCTTGAACAAGGGCCAGCAAGGCGTTCGCCCCAGCCCCCAAAGTTTTATTAAGGTGAGTAACGCTAAAAAATTGTGTGGTATAAAATTATACTCATTCGAAATGAGCATATAAAATAAGAGAAAATTTTATTATATAAGCATAAGTAACCCTTATGCAGCTATAAATGCAAGAAAAGTGATCTTTGAAGCGATTATTTTAAATATGCCTAATGAGATGCATAGTTTAAAAAAAATTCATTTGTTGAATACTAATAATTTTGCTCTGTGAAGTTATCTTATATCATAAAAAAGCCCCACATTTTTGTAATGGGCCCCAAAAATGTCAAGGCAAAGCCTTGAGATTTCTTATTCTATTATTTCCTCCATCCGCATTTGTTAGTTCATTTTTTTAAATCCGTGCAACTTTTATTACTTATATCTTTCAATGTGAATCTAAAAAATTATGCAATATGTATCTTGTTTGATAGATCTCAATTAATTCTACTAGACAAAGTTCGTATAAATTACAACTCACATTCAGAATAAAATGGGAAAAGATAAGACTTTACATTTAGCCCAATTATAAAAGGTCAATCTACGTCTTAGTGCGATTTTCCCAGCACTGCCTTGCTCGGCCCCTTGTTAGGATTTTTAGAACAAAAATGGACGTGCGTAATAGGAAAAACGAAAAAAAGAAAAGAAAAGAGCGACACAAGATATACGTGGAAAATCTCAACGTGAGGAAAAAACCAAGGGAGCCACACCAGTCCACTATGGAGTAAAAAATAAGAGGACAAGTCTTCTCGCAATCTCTCTGAGATGTGAGTTTTTTCTCGCATGTCTCTGTTTTTCTCTGAAAACTGATAACCCTAATTATTAGCAAACTGAAAATAAATAGGTTGGGTCCTATGACCGAAATTACAGGGAGCTCCACCACCTACACGTCCATGCTAAACCACTGCTGAAAGTTGTCTACACCCTAGCACCCCTTACTTAATGATTCAAGTTGTTTACTCTTTTGAAAGAGTCATCCAACAATTAGTTTACACAAATTTAAAGTTAAAACATGAGACACTCAAAACCACATAATCAAAACACTTTCTTCAAATGGAAAGGCAGAAGCTGCCTTCTTCGTTCTATTAGACTGCAAACATGCTTGTGTATTTGTTTACGAATTATTAACCATAAATTGCATCCAAGCCAGCGAAATCACTCATAAAAGAGTTACAGCTTGCACATGAAAAAGATGTGGGTGGACCTCAATGCTTCCATTCACGGGCTAGGGTTTTCAAGTTTAGAAGGTAGAAATTAATCCAGCCATGCACCAAACATGTATATATAACATATGCCTGAATTCGAATATCTCCACTTTAAAGAGAATTCGTCTCTTGAATAAATTAATCCCGCTGCCACAGGATAAAAATCAAACCGGAACAGATCGACATAACTCAAATATTTAAACCAGTTGCTCGTAAGATAATTTGTCAAACCATGTAAAATTGTTGGTGTTTGTTTGTGGAATTACTAATGTGTTTATGAGAGATTTAGTTGTGGACAGAAATTACGTGCGGTGGGTGAGCACAGAGAAGACAACGCAAGATACTGAATATAGTACTGACCCAATTTACATGTCAAGTTATATTCGATCTGTATAGCCCTGGTTTTTAGGGGTATATAGAGAATGGCCGGATATAGAAATCAATCCTTTGGAGGCCCCCACCCTTGGTCCCCTACCTCTGCTGCATCTTTTGAGAGAGAGAGAGAGAGAGAGATGCATGCAGATTTGCATGGCCCTACGACGTCATTTTGGGCGCTCATCCTTTTTAGGGTTCGGAGTAGTACTTTATATAGGGTGAATTACTTAGGCTCCTTGTACGCTCGTGCCGATGCACATTAAATATTCCATAACTGATTCTTGGAGCGATGTCAAGCATGGCTCATTGATTGCCGCATGACGGCCACATGACCGAATAGAAACTCTGGTTTGAAGACAAACTATCAACACTGACCTTCTCCTGCCCGGCTCGACCCGACCTACTTTGTGGATCTAGACGCTTGGGTTTATGCGTGACAAGCCGACACAAAGATTTCGCCCAATGCGTATATACTATTCGACCCAAGCGCTCATCCTCCTGAGCTGTTGATCTGCAGGACCTTATCAGACTATTAGGTTCGGCGTGCTACAATAAAGGAAAAAACATGAAAATAAATTAAAGGAAAAAAGAATTCCTTGAATGTGTTTGGTTATAGCGGAACATCTGTGGGAATTTGGTTCTATAATATTTTTCTGCTATTGCATAATTTGGTAACAATGGAAGTAACACGGAAAATAATTACATAAATTTATTTACCTAATATTAATCTTGGGTATTCGAAATGTAAGTGCTTCCTTAGGATAAGTTATTGAAAAAGAATGATAAATTTCAAATTTCAAATTTCAAATTGTGGATAACTAATGTACTGAGAGAAGATTTTAGATATCTTCTGTTTTTTTTTTCTCCCTTTCAAGAAATAGAAAAAGAGCTTCATATACATACGAGGATTGTGGATGAATTGTTTATTTCATGAATTTAGTCTCACGATATTTCTAATCAAACACAGAATTATTTTTTTTTCCCCTTTTTTCTTCATTATCTTGCTAATCAAATTACTCAAATGAAGAAGTATAACGTTTTGTACGAAAAAAGAGAGCATTAAGGCCAATAAAAAAATAAAAAAAAGATAGCATTTAAGACAAAAATTATTTATTTCATATTAATCAGTCTGAACTCAGCCAAGGGTTAGGGTAGCTTTTCAAATAATTTCCTCTCCAATTTCCCAAAATTTTCATGAAATCCCCTTTAAGGAGAAGTTTGGTCCCAATTGTGATAAGCCTCTGTACGACTGTACCAAACAATTGACTTATCATTCCACAAAGGCTTCCCTTTTCTGGAATTCCCACAGACAAATTAGATCTGACATCAATCTGAAGGCCGGAGATCCTCAGTTTCAAATTTTCCTCTATGCCTCTGTGTCGAGGGATTCGCGCCGTTGAAATCACTTGGAAATAAAAAAATAAAAACCAAAAACATACAATCTAACGGTCCAAACTCCCTCGGCACAGAGACACGTGAAGTTTGGAAACAGGTGATGTTGCACCATGTGAAACCCCAGTTGAATAGGAGTACAAATTCAACTGAATGTGTTCGGTTAAAGACATAAATTAAAGAAAAAACCAATTCCTTTAACGTGTTTGGTTATAACGGAACATCTGTGGGAATTTGGTTCTGTAATATTTTTCTTTTTTTTTGGTAATAGACGATAATATAAAGCACTAAGCGAAAATAGTCTTGGGGTATTTAACCCCTACAGAATCATCAGCAAGTTGTTGCAACAGAAACAAAGGAGCTTCTACTAGATTAACATAATTAAAATGACATAAATTAAAAGCATTCTTGGCAAGCATGTCTGCACTCCGATTTGCCTCGCGTCGAACATGAAGAATACTAGCCTGGCACTGCTCAGCCAATCGCCTGCAATCAGAAATAATTGCACTTAATGGATGATTTTGGTTACATGATTCAGCAGTCAGGAGATTTGCTGCCTCCATAGCATCAGATTCCACATCAATATTATGCATAGATAAATCAATCGCCAACTTCAAGCCATCTCTGATGGCCCAAAGTTCTGCTCCCAAGGCCGAGCAACTACCAATCCTTCTCTGGAAGCCGTGTAACCAAAGGCCCCCATGATCCCGGAGAACACCACCTGCTGTAGCAATCCCTCCCGCCGAGCGGGCACCATCCACATTTAACTTGAATTTACCCACCTGGGGAGGGCTCCAACCTACATAAAATGTTTCTGTTGGCCCTTTCCGAGCATGCTTAGAATCGACAAACAACACCCACTCCGTGATGCGAGCTAAGCAATCATTAACCGTGAACAAAGGAGAATTCGTAGCATTGATAGAGTTGAAATACCGCTTGTTCCTGTTCATCCAAAGGCACCAACAGACCAAGGGAAACACAACATTCCATGGGTGACCAGAAGTGTGGTGGTGTTTTAAATGACAATGGCGGTAGAGCCATTCGGCAAAGGACAGGCTAGTATCAAAGAAGGAGGGGGAATGGACTCCAATGTTTAACCAGAAATCTCTCGCTATGGGACAGAAGCGAAGAACATGCATGGGGTCCTCAATAATGCACGAACAATGCGGGCAATAACTATCAAGAGTTATACGACGCAGGTGGAGAAAATTTTTCGTAGCAATACGGTCTTGAAGTGCCAACCAAAGGAAGTGAGTGATGCGCGGGTTAGCATTTAATTTCCAGACCCAAGTCCAATTAGAGAGAGGTTCTGAGGGAGAGTGGTTCGTGGCAAGATCATAGGCAACTTTCGGGCAAAACATTCCAGAATTTGAATTCCAAGTGTAAACATCATTTTCCTCACTAGACCAAGGAATAGGCATGCCACGAATAAGAAACACTAAAGGAGCAGGAAGCTCATATGACAATACACTAAAATCCCATTGGTTATCCACCCAAACATCACTGACTTTCAATTTTAAATCATTTTCAGTTAGAGGACCAACAACAAGATTACACAAGGCTCCATCTCCTAACCAATTATCAGTCCAGAACAAGGTGGAACGACCATTTCTAATCACCTTTCTACAGCCAACAATCAGGAGGGGATATCCCTTACAAATGCTACGCCAGAGGCAAGAAGGGCTATAGTGATTAGCAGAGGGGCCACCATACTTACCGCGCAATAATCTAGCCCAAAGGGAATCCTCCTCTTTAAGGAAACGCCAATTTAATTTAGCCATGGTGACTAAATTAGAATTAACCGCATCCCTTAAACCTAGGCCTCCAAGTTTTTTATCTTTGGTAACATTGGTCCATTTTACCGCATGAGTTTTCCTTTTATCAACAGAAGATCCCCAAATAAAGTCACGGTTAATCTTATCAAGACTTTTAGCAACCGAAATCGGCAACAGATTACATTGCATGACATACGCTGGGATGGCCTCATTAACAGATTTGGCAAGAGTGACCCGTCCCGCGAAAGACAAACAGTGACTTTTCCAACGAGCAAGCTTTGCACGGACTTTATCAATGATAAATTGAAAACTATGCCGATTAGGACGCGAGTGATGAATAGGACAACCTAGGTACATCCCCAAATTGTTAGTGGGAGCAATGTTGAGGATGTTGGACAACACAATTTTCAAGTCCTCAGGCACATTGTTGGAATAGAAAACCTTAGACTTAGTGAAATTAACTTTTTGGCCAGACAACTCACAAAAGTCCTTAAGGACCCCCGCAATAGTTTCACAAGTGGAAGTCTCTGCTCGGCCAAAAAGCATAAGGTCATCAGCAAAAAATAGATGGGTAAGAGGTACCCCTCTACGAGAACTAAACACCGGTTTCCAACTACCCTCCCTACATTTACCTTGGATCACTACGGACAAATATTCCATGCACAAGATAAAAATATAAGGGGATAAAGGGTCACCTTGTCGAATACCACGAGAAGCACAGAAAAAGTCCGTGATGTTCCCATTAATCAGAACAGCTGAAGAAGCTGTGGATAGACAAGATAAAACAAGGTCTATCCAAAGAGTAGGAAAATTAAACCAATGAAGCACCTTGCGCACAAAACTCCATTCAATACGGTCATAAGCTTTCTCAAGGTCAATTTTAATCAGAAGATTTCCCATCGTGCCCTTTTTTTTCCCAAAACTATGGACCATTTCTTGCACAATCATGACATGGTCAGTACCCCGACGCCCCGGGATGAAACTGGCTTGATAAGGACTAATGATGGATTCCAAGAAAGGACGGAGGCGCGACACAAGCAGCTTAGTGAAAAATTTGAAGACAGTGTTGCATAAACTAATGGGTCTAAGCTGATGGACTGTCTCCGGATGGTGGGTTTTTGGAATAAGACAAATGAGGGCCTTATTGAAATTTGGGGACACAGACCCGGTCGAAAACCAATTCTTGATAAGGTCCAAAACAGATTGGGACACCGTACTCCAACACTTTTGGAAAAAAGCTGGATGGAAACCATCCGGACCCGGGGCTTTCCAAGGCTTAAAAGATTTAACGACTGACCAAAGTTCTTGGAGAGTAGGAGTGGCACAAAGAGTAACATGGTTGTCTACATGCAACAAGGGAAACTCCAAATGATGCAAATGATCAGCATAAACGCTCAAACTATCACTAACAAAATCAGTAGAAAAAAGGGATTGAAAATGATCTCTAATGTGGTCAGAGAGCATGCCAGGTTCATCAATCCAAATGCCCCTAGAATCTTTCAAGGCTGAAATTTTATTAGAGCTGCGGCGATTAATGGTGGACAAATGGTAAAAGCGAGTATTTCGATCCCCATCATTCAACCAATTAATTCTAGACTTAAGCGCCCAAAACTCCTCCTCAAGCGCCAAAATATGGTTATACTCAGTGGTCAGGGATGTTTCAAGATTATTCAAAAACACACTAGGCCGACGGGCCAAAGACGATTGAGCACCCTTAATTCTAGCCAAAATGGTTTTTTTACGAAAAAAGAGATTACCAAAAATTTCCCTATTCCAAACCTGAACCCTCTCAGTAAAAAGATTTAGATTAGAAAGAAAGGAATTAATGGGGTTGCTCCAACACTCATCAACAAGAGGAAAAATGGATGGGTCACTAAACCAAATGGCCTCAAAACGAAAAGGCCGCCTTGCCGGGGCTGAGGAGGGATCAGTGTTAAGAAGAATGGGGCAATGGTCTGAATGAGTGCGGGGAAGGTGGCGAACAATAGTGTTAGGAAACAACAGTTTCCAAGCGGGATTACTCCAACATCTATCAATGCGTTCTTGAATAAGACCTCCTATCGAACGAAGGTTTGACCATGTATAACGCGGACCAGAGAAACCAAGATCAAACAAATTGCAGCTGTCCAAACATTCTTGAAATAAGGATGCGCGAGAGTAATTTATAGGATTCCCGCCAAACTTATCTTCAGCAGTTAAAACTTGATTACAGTCCCCCAATAAGAGCCAAGGCAGCGAATGAGAATTTGAAAAAACTTTTAGGTGTTCCCATAAAAATTTTCGCTGCTCGAATTGGGGGCGAGCATAAATAGCAGAAATTATCCAAGGAGAAGTGTGAGGGCTAACCTGGACACAAGCATGCAGCACTTGCTCGGACGATGAAAGCACATCACAACTGATGTTGTTCTCATTCCACAACAACCATATCCCACCCGCAAAACCAACAGAGTCGACGATCCTGTAGTCCGGAAAACCCAAAGTCTGACAGATTGTATCGGCTCTAGACCCACCAATACGAGTTTCAGTGAGGATAACCATAAGCGGCTTATGATCACGGACAAGCTCCGTAAAATTACGACGAAAATGGGGATTACACACTCCCCTACAGTTCCACATTAAAATCTTTGGCATTTGATCAATAACGGAATTATCGTCCACTACGATCCACTCTTCCCCTAGTATTGGCCACACGAGCTCGTCTTCCGGAGTGATTTGAATCTTGTGAAGGTAGCCCCACCGCTCGTGTTGTTCGGAGAACCTTGCTGTGAGGAAGAGGGGCATGTTGACTCGCGGTATCGGGAGCAGGTCGATCGACGGGAGGGATCCCTGTAGCAACACATTGGTTTCCTGCCAAATCGGGTGTTGGATGTGGACTGTAGGCAAGAGCGGTCTGGGTAGGAGGGTCTCCACTGTGGCCGTGTCCCTTGCAATCTCCCTGTTTGGTTGCAAGAAGGTGAATGGCATTGCTATTTGATTTAGCTGGATGATTTCCATCGGGTTGTCCGTGAGGTGGTTGTAAGGAGTTTGGAGATAGGTGACCACTACTGTTGGATGGTCCACCTGGGGCCAAAATGTTGGGTAGTAAGGGGAGATGTTCTCCCATGCTGCAGCAAGATTGCTCTCGTACCAACCCCAAACGTGCGTTGGATTCCTCTGGATGTCCGGAATGAAGTATTCGGTTATGGAGATTTGGTTCCCCCTGTACTGGAGATACCATCCCGGAATATCGAGTTCCCTGTGGTCTAAGCGAAATGGAATCTCCGACTCCGGTATGGGAGAGGTGCTTCGTGGCTGTCGTGGAATGGATGGTTGATGGCGACGATGTCTCGGCATTTTTGTTGAGAATGGTTAGAGCAGGTTTAAGAGGGGAGTTGATAAGAACTGGTTCAGATATGAGGGTTGAAGAGAAAGGTAGAGGAGATGATAGCTTAGAAGGTGGTTCAGGTGCTAGAGGATTTGGCATGGGAGAGTTTGAAAAAGGGTCTGAAAAGTGGTTTTTGGATGTAACGGGCAGAGGAATCTCGATGGAAGAGATGAGAGTAAGGTCAACATCACTAGACTGTAATGACTTGTCTTTACAGTCTTTAGCAGAGGTTAAGGAAGAAGGCATAGAAGTAGAAATAAAGTTGTTGGCAGTGGACTGCAGCAAACAAAGAGAGGGTTGACCTTCCTCCAAATTAGAAGAAAGAATCTGAAAAGAGTTTTTCAAAGGGGCAGGATTTGTGGTAGGGTCAGGTACGGAAGATAATTTTTGTGATGCATCAACCAAGGTAGTAGATTTTCCATTGGCGCGTGAGACCACAGGGCGAGTGGGAGGATTAAGGTTAGGGCGATTAGGCTTGCGGTTTCCTGCCTTAATCTGCTGCTCGACTCTCGCCGGAAGAGGTTTTCGTCGCGGAACCACTATCCAAGAATCACCAATAACGGTTTCTGGTGTGTCGGTGTGAGAGGCAATAACAGAACTAGCTATAAGTGGACAATCACCAATTCTATGCCCTACTGTTCCACACGAAAAACAAATCAATGGTAGGCCCTCATAAGCCACACGATGAACATGCCCACCCATCCTAAACTTGGATATGAGAGGTTTACTCAAATCCACTTGGATACACACCCTAGCAAAACGCCGTTGTCCTCCATTTTCATTGTTAACATCGATCTTGAGAAGTTTTCCCAGTTTGTTGCCGATGCGTTCCAGCATCAACTTATCGTAAAATTCGATGGGAAGTTCCAAAAGTCTGGCCCAAACGGCGGAAGTTGACATGCTTGCCTCTGACGGTTTGAAACCGGGTTCCCATCGTCTGATCGAAATGAAGTGCGGACCAAAAAACCAAGGTCCACCATTCAAGGCTCGTGCAAAATCCATTGAATCTGAAAATTTAACTATAAAGTAATACTCGCCAATATCAAACCCAGAAATGGGATTTGATAGTTTCCATAGAACTTTGAGTCTGGGTATCATTACCCCACATCCCACATTTTTTCCCACCACTCGAACGATGAGCGACTGGTTCCATGGTTGGTATAGACGAGATTCCTCCTCTTTGGACAAGGGGATAGATAGAATACCCAAGTCATCCCTGTCCTCGTGAGAATCCGGGTGAGCACTATCTGTCTCACAAGACAAGTGGTCAAGATTCACAGCAGCATGATGAAGCGAGTTCACGACATCCTTGTAGGAAAAATTATTGGTGAGGTTTGTAGCTGAGGTGTTGACAGGGTGTGAGGTTGTGGTTTGTGGATTATCAGTGGGGTTTGTTATGTGGTTTACTGGGTCTAGGTGGTTGGAAATGGTAGAAAAGGGGTTTGGCTTGAGGTGGTTTGAGATTTGTGGAATTTCAGTAGTTTTTGCTGAAGAGGTTACAGGGTCTTGGTGGTTGGACGTGGTAAGATTTGGTGGGTCAGGTTTGAATTGGTTTCGACGAAGTAAATCCGTCTCCTCCGACGATGCTCCATGCTCCTCAGATCCTCCGTCCTTGTCGTCCTTGCCGGCGTCAATGGTTGTTGTGGACTGAGTTGATGTGCTTCCATCTGCTCCGGCTGGTGCAACCGCTTGCTCCAGTTCTCTCTCTCTCATCTTCTAGTTATTCGGTTTTGGCTCTCTAATATTTTTCTGCTATTGCAGAATTTGGTCACAATGGAGTAACACGAAAAATAATTAAATAAGTTATTGATCTTGGGTATTCGAAATTTAAGAGCTTCCTACAAACAAATTATACTACTACCACATCAATGTGAAACCCCAGTTGAATAAAGTTAATTTGTCGTGTCGGAAGGGGTATCTGGTTGGGAGAGATGCTATCTTTGTTTTTTTTTCTGTGTTCATTTTTTCCTCTCTCTCTAGTTTTGTACTCCTCTCTCAATTTTCTCATTGGATTCTTGAATCAATTTTCTGATTGATCTACAATGAAATATTTCACACTTCCTCTTAGGATAATTGTTTTGTAAAAAAACAAAACTACAATCTGCAACTAAAAAGGAAAATGTGAAGAAAAAAACGTTGTCTTAAATATGGCGGCTAAATAGGTTGCAAATATAAATGGGAATACACATGTTTGATTTTGATTGGAGGGGCGGCGGGGCTATGGGGTGGGACTAAGGATGAACCGACATGTTCCCATCTTTCCATATAGTCCAATTTTTGTTTGACGGGGGATTAAAGGGCAGATTATTTTTCATTTAGTACCCCATGTGGGAGATTAGCTAATACCAGGGGGAGGGGTGGTATTGGTTAGTTCTAATTCTCTAGATTACTTCTATCCACATCCAAAGGTAAAAAATAGGAGTAATTTACATTATCTTCGTCACATCTTTATCGCACTCTAACCAAACACAGTACAACTAATTCGAGTATTTATATAATTCCATCTATTATAAGTGGACTCCAATGGTCCTTTTTATTAACCGTCTTAATCCCACCTTATTCAATTCCTCTAAAAAAAATAATCCAACAATTAAACTTACCCAAAAGATATCATCGCTTTAATGGAGAAGAGTGATCTAGGAAATTGGGAATACACTTTGGAAAAAATAAAAAGTCTTGCTAACATCTAAATTATGCTAGACCAAGTGGAAAAGGGTAGGTCGCTGGACAATGTGCTCAATTAACGTCAACTAAATTATACTAGACCAAGCATTAGCCAAGATAACTAAGTGTTTTTCCACAGCCCAGTTTTATGGTACTGAAATTAGATTTTTTGGGCCAGCTCAAATAATTTAAAAAGAGAACGGCAAAAAAAAAAAAAAAGGCATAAAATGCGCTAGTGTACTCTTTCTGATTTCCAATTTTTATTACTATTTTAGCTTTTGAGAAATGCCTTCTCATTACTTTAAACTAATTTACAAGTCCAATTAGCCAATCCCAAAAAAAAAAAAAGAAAAAGAAAAAAGTAAAGGGTTGTAATCCAACTCCTATTGAGCTCTTGAGCATCTACCACACAACCTTTAGATAGTTAGCGGATTGAACTATGTCGATTTACAAAAGGCATAGGCCGATGCAGATTGATAAGCCTTTCCAAAGTTGCAGGACAATTAACTTTATAGGTAAATGAGAACTTTTAGCTATTTTGCCTAAGCAATAACCAAAAGATCTCTTCCAGCAGCACTCTGTAGGTTACGTATTCTATCTTGAGCAACAGTACATCTCCATATATGTTGAAGTACCGTGCACTGGGTCTACACTTAAAATGAAAGACAAAAACATCTTTATGAACCAATAGAAAGTGAGAGTTTTTGGGTCATGATCCGCAATATATCTCATAAAGCAAATCCAAGCCATTAAATAAAGCTCGAGAAAACACATGAGAAATAATTATTGACCATACAATCTACACCAATTTTTTTTAACAATATAAGTGATTAATTTATGAGACTATTTAAAACAAAAGGGATTTAATCACGCATGCATAATTATGGACCAATAGAAAGGGAGAATTTCAGTCTCATGATCCATTATTACTTTAGGATAACCAAAAGTGCTATTTGGAACCATTATTTGAAAGGGGTAAAATAGTAAACCCATCACTTTTTGCCCATTATTTTTCAATTGAAACAATTTTTTGTGTGGTTGTAGCAAAATTGTGGTTAATGTGCCCAAACCTTGTGTATTTGCGTACATGTTTGTGTGTGGTTGTAGCAATGTGTGGACTCACAAGCCTTGTGAGAGTGAGTACATGTTTGTGTGTGATTGTAGCAAAGTTCTTTGCAGATAATATGCACACAAGCCTGGTGAATGTGGGATACGGGGAGCACTACAATGGTTGTAATCTCATAATCTGACCGTTCATCTACGTGATCAACAATACAGATATGTTTGTTAACTCTTAGCAGTAAAAGTATATTCCTAGCGATAAGAATACACCCATGAATCTACACTATCGATTGAGGAGACAAACATTCGGATTAAAAATTACAACTCTATAGTGTTGTGAGGCACTCAGCCTCCCTACTTCCTGTGAATGTGTGTACATGTTTGTGCGTTATAGCAAAGTTCGTTGGTCGTTGCGGTTAACGTGCCATGTCCATTTTCACATCCAAAGTAAATGCATTGTCCTTTGACGGCATTGCATCTGGCCATCTAGTCTTTCTCCATCAGTCAGGGGGGGGAAAGCACCTTTCACAAAGATATTTTTCTAATATTTAATGATCTTGTGAGATTCGTATGGGGATTTGGGGGGCCTGTAGTGAGTGAGCTCACTACATGCGTATAGTGAGCTCTCTCGGCCGTCCGATCCGAGATCAACGTTTCGGATAAATTGGAGATAAAGTTAATGTAGAAATGCTTTTTAAAGTGTAAGATAATCTAAACCGTTGATCTCGAATTGGACGGCTGAGAGAGCTCACTACACGCATGTAGTGAGCTCACTCACTACAGGGCCCCCGGTTCCGGGATACCCACCCCTATGCACCGATCATGTACTGATTAGCTTCGGAGATTCTTTTTGAGTCACACATGAACGATCTGAACCGTTCATTTATCTTAGAATAGTTTTGTGAGGGGTCTTGCAAGAAGGAGATTCATTTTGAGTCCCACATGAATGATCTGAACCGTGCGAAGCCAATCGGTACATGGTGGTAAGTACTAAGAGTGTAATCGAGTCGAGCTAAAAATTCAAGGCTTGAGCTTAGCTCGCCAATTTTTTAACAGGCTTGAGCTCGGCTTGCCAAGCTTGGCTTCTTGAGACTGCAGGAGGCCTTGACGTGGCCGATGGAAAAAGGTCTGCTGGGTTCTTTAATTTATAGCCATACATTGGCTGTGAGATTCTCTCCACAGGTGATGTGGGACAAAAGGAAGGAAGTAGCAAGTAGGAATGCATTTGTTCAAGGCGTGAAGTTGTCCCACATCGCCCAAATTTGTTCAAGAAGGAAGTTTTTCTCTCTATAAAGCCAAGTGGTGGACCTACTTATTTGGTCACGAGCTGTGTTGCTACCCCCACATTGCAGATACAAGTGGCACATCTTTGAAAGTGTAAAAAACATTTGCAAAATATATAATCAACATATGACGAATTATATAAATAAAAATAATAATATATATATATATACAAACCGCTTCCAATCCAAACTCCCGGAATTTGCAAAAATCCGGACCTTCGCGCTGAACCGTTGGATTAAATCCAAAGGCTGAGAGAACAAACGGGCTAAAAAAACACACGCGGGTCTAGGGGTACGGGTCAATGGGTATCGGGTCACACAAACGGGTCACTATATTATCTCACATCCACCCGAATACCCCTCATGCACACGGTTTGCAGAGAGAGGAGAGAGAGGGCGATCGAGAAGAAAGCAAACGAAGAAGATGACACCACCAGGACTCTACGACCTCAGCCTCTCGATCTCCAGGTCTCTCTCTCTCTCTCTCTCTCTCCCTCTCTCTCTCTCTCTCTCTCTCTCTCTCTCTGTGGCTCTCTCTCTCTTTGTTTGGTTTGTTTAAAAAATGGAAACCCTAGATTTCAAAAAACCCTAGATCGAGCAAGCCATCGATCAGGCTCCATGTCCATCTCTCTCTCCCTCCATCCGACTTCCCCTCACTTTCGTTTGTCTCTGCTTCGTTTGTTTTGAAAAAACCCTAACTTTTTTGTCACACGTTTCAAAAAACCCTAGACGAACGACGAACGACGACGAAGGTCTCTCGGCGACAAGTCTCTCTCTCTATCTCTCTCTATCTCTCTCTCTCTCTCCCTCGCGTGCGCGCTCTCTGTAGATCTACGAAATCTAGAAAAAAAAATTTGAAATTTTGAAAACATTTGATGTGATTCCCCACACTGTATTTGTACTTGAAATTTTGTAGGTGCAAGAATTAAGTGTTAGACATTGGATATTGGTCGTATTACTATAGATATGAATTGAAGTGCTAAATATCCATGCATAGTAGTTGGAAGGGAAGCTCAGTTTCTATATTTGATTGGAATTGGCGTTTAAATTACTATAGTGGTTAAAGGAAGTGGATATAGCAACTGCTTGCAACTCTTCATTTGGTATTTTTCTTTGAGTATCTCAATACCAATCCTCACATTTGCGGTTTGGTATGTTATTTGCTAGACTCGAAGGGACAAGATTTTCGTTGAAGTTAAATAACCACCATCATGTATTTTGGGTTTCCATGGATTCACTTGATTCCTGTTGTAAAAGATTCACAAAACACTATCTTAAGTTTTTTATGGTTCTTTAATGTACAAGAATAAAATGGTCTCTTGCAGGGTTAGGCCCTTATGTGTGTATCTGTATGTAGTTGTATGTGTAGATCCTGAATTTTGCATTTTCAAGTCCCATTTTGCATTTTGGTGTTGTTGCTCCTGCATTTTTATTTATTTTTGATCGGCAAAAGATTTTATTAAAACTCGACAAAGGGTACATCGAGATAAAAGCCATAACCAAGCACAAAGCAAGGAAAAGGCAAAGAGACCCCATTCAGCGAAATGCTGGGTGGGTGGGAGCAGAAAAGAAAACCAACAAACAGACACCCAAAAGACAGAAACACCCAACAAGCAAAAAGCAACACCTAACAACAACAAACCACAAAGACACAACAACTAAACCAAACAGGCAGCCACTCCTTAGCAAGCTCAACTCCAACAACAAACTCCAATAATAGGCTTCAAGACAAACACCCTAAAGAGAATCACAAGAAACCAACCTCCGACGAAAATGAAGAGAGAATTAACATGCAGAGGAGCTCCTCTGCAAGTTAGCAAATTCCTTTGCTTCCAATTCAATCATCTTTTTCAGATTGTGCACATCATTTTCCACAAAATCTATACCCAATCTTCTACCAGCCTCTGTTGTGGATTGAAGCTCAAAGTCCACCATTTCATGTTCCCTTCTAAACCAACCCCCCTCCAAATCCACAATATTATCATCACCCATATTCTTAAGCAATAAAAAGTTCCTATTACGAATGCCAAAAGAAGATAGAGAGGAAGTAGAAACCTCTTTATCTGATTTCTTCTGCTTGGAAACTTTCATCCCGAACTCTGAAATAAGTTTCTTCTTACTAATCTTCTTATTTGATCTGCGCACCCTCCTGCATTTTCCAGAAGTTGGTGCTGCTGCATTTTCCTTGTTTAGTGGTCACTGGATTTGCTTGTTGACTGGTTGCTGACTGGAAATACTCTCTGGATATGCTTTCTGGATTTGCTCACTGGATTAATTTGTTGACTGCTGCATTTATTTTTTTTCTGCTGGACAATGTGTTATGGTTCGATTCTGTTGGGACAATATGTACTATGTTGGTGAAGTTTGTGTGTTGGAACAATATGTACTCTGTATTTCTTATATATGTTGGAAGAATGATCGTAGAAAATTTCTATTGCAGCGTGAATTATGAGCTATTTTTTTTATATGCTCTCTGGAAATGCATATCAACTGAAGTTTGTGTCTTGGGACAATATGCTCTCTGGAAATGTATGTGGAGTGTACGTGGATGTCCACAAACTGAATGCTTCATGAATAGAACAAGATTCAAGCAAAGTAATTATTTGGTTGTTATTTGTTTAGCTACTCCTTCGACAATGTTAATTGCCTTTTTTTTTTTCCATTTTAACATGGATTGCTCTAGCTAAGTAGACTTCCATCAAGCAAAATACAGTTGCTCACTCAGATGCTCTAAGTTCACATGTACCAAGGCATCAAAACAGTTTATGGACCATTTAGCTAAATATCGCCCACTACATAAGCCAAGAATCAAACCAAGAATTGATTTTGTTATAAACCAAGAATCAAACGAAGAGGGATGAAGATTTTGACAACTAAATAGCATAAGATTGAACCATTCTTCAGAAGTGTATTCGTTGATGTTTCTGCATAAGTTAAGGTCCACATACCAACTGCCTTACGCAATACACATGCCACTGAACAACTCAAAATAAAAACTATATTGATAAAAATCTGGTTAAGGGCAGCAGCATCAAACTGGTACAAGCCACTGTCCAAACATCTCCCATTTGACTACTAGTACTCAAACAGACAACAGATTACTCTACAAATCTGCCACATACACCATTAAAGCACAAGAAATGAAGAAAAATCATCTTCCATTGAAGAGAAATCATGTTCCATTGAAGAAATAACACAAGCACAAGTCACTGCCTCACTTTCATAGGAAAATCCCAACAAAATAACACAAGCATAAAAAGAGTACTGAATTTAACACAAGGTCAGAAGGACTAATCCAGGAACTACTCAAAGTCAGAACCACCAATTGCCATCAAACTCAGAACTACTCAAACTCCCAACAGATTACTCAATTCTTCATCTTCATTTCCACATTGGCACCAGCTACTTTCCCATCCTGAAACGCGGATAGGTCATAATATGGCTTCAAAATTTACGAATTCAACTAATTTTTTTGAAAACACTTACAATCATCTTTAGAGTATATGTTGTCGTCGTCATCGTCATCATTGAACCTACCATCTTACGAAGAACTAAGACAAAAAAATACAACAATAAACGTTTGAACAAGTAAATATAAATTACAAATGAGAGAAATTTTGATGCACACTTACAGGCCCAAAAGTTTCGGACAATTTCTTTTGTCGTGTGACTGTCCCGTTAACCCACAACCATTGCAACGCCTTGCCTTCTTCACTGCCTTCTCTTTCCCTCCCATCATCCGTTTGCCACAACCCTTTGACCTCACTGGGAGTGGTTCTTTACAGCTATGTTGGCTTGCAAGAGTAGTCACATCAATAGCACTCTCTTCCGCATCCCCATCCCCATCATTGCTTCCAATCTTCAAGGCTGCGAGCTTCTTTTCAGCAAATTCCAAAGCTTCATCCATAATTTCAGTTCCCGCTTCAGTTAATACAGCATCTTCAATGACATTAGAAGCACGTTTGAAAATCTTACTTCGCCTCACTACCAAAACAGTGTCACATATTTCTTTGAACCCCCCAGCCAAGTTTTCTCTAACTCTCCCAGCTTTTGCTAATTGCGTCCACCTCCGTAAGATGTACTGCTCAGGTAGTTTTCTAATTTGCATGGTAGTGAAGTACGCAAACGTGTGCCGACAAGGAATTCCATCACTTTCAAACATCTGACAACTACAACAAACATGGGTTGATGACTTGTCTACCGACACCTCACGACCCTTTGGAGCATTCTCCATATCCCTGAAAATTGAAAGCTGAAAATTAAGTACTGAAAACTGAATGCTGAATTTTTTAAGCTGAAAAGCTGTTTGATAAAACATATTAAGCACTGAATTTAAAAAATAAATTTTTTTTGGTTCTAATTGTCTCTTAATTTTACTAATGGTCATCATGTATTTATAGTAGTGGTGGAGTGGTGATTGGGAGGTGGTGAGGTGGCGGTGGCAGTGGGGTAATGGTGGTGGTGGTGGAATGATGGTGAGTTGTGGTGGCAGTAGAGTAATAGTGGTACAATGGTTATGGTGTAGTGGTGGTAGTGTGATGGTTATGGTGTGGTAGTGGTGGTGGTGGGCTGGGTGGAATGCTAGTGGTGGCAGCGGTGGTGGTGGTGGTGGTGGAGGAAAAGTGGTGGTGGTGAAGTGATAGCTGTGGCATGGCAATAGCGGCGGTGGTATATGGGTAACGGTGATAGTGGTGATCGGTGACGGTGTGGCAGTTGTAGTTCTGGCCAGTGGTAGTGGCATGGTGCAATAGTGGTGGTTATGGTAGTAGTGGCATGGCAGCGGCGGCAGTGGTGGTAGCGGCATGGCGGCGGCGGCGATGGTGCAATAGTGGTGGTTGTGGTGGTAGCAGCATAGCGGCGGTGGTGCAATGGTGGTGGTTGTGGTGGCGGCGGCGACGTGGCAGTGGTAGTGGTGGTGGCGGTGGAATGGTGGCGGTGGTGACAGCGGTGGTGGCGGTGTAATGGTTGATTGTAAGCATATAAGAATTTAGCCAGAATTAAATAGCACGAAAAAAATTATTGGATAATTCACAGTGCAAGCATATTTCAGCACTAAACTGAGTCAACGAGATTTTAAAAAATTTAAAATTTTAAACCTTGATTCGGGTGGATTGAGAATGTTGTGGCAAAAAGGATGGCATTGAAATCTCTAATCTCTAACTCTATAGCAACGTGTTTAATTCTAATTATTTCCACTAATTTTCCCTCTTTTATATTTCACAAGTCTCTACTACTCCAAGGTACTCCGGTAACATAATTTTCGATAGGATCTAAATTCTTATTTTATTTTATTTTATTTTGAATGGCCTCAATTCTTATTTTATTATCTTGCTCTTGATCCCCCGCTCTCATGAATTCTCATATATAATATGTACAACTTAAATTTAGACCAAGTCCAATAAAGCTTCTACATAACCTTCCACATTTTGGACACTACGTACTTTTTGGCTATATTCCAAATGCGGTGTCTGAGTTACTTCTTTCAAATATGTAATACTTTCGCAAAAATGCATGGACACTTCACCTGAGGTCACCTACCGGTGTCCGACACTACACACTCTAGACAAGTGTTCGACACTCAAATCAAAAGTATTATATTTTTTACTTTTGTAAATTAAACACTTTGAGAAATAATCTAAATATAGTATTTGCTGAGGACACTCTATGCAAGACTATTTGAACTCTTGAAATAATCGACTCTTCGTAAAACAAGAAAGCACAGGTACTATTTTCTTTTGTTCTTTTGCTCGTCGACGTAGGCATGCATCATCGGGCTTTGATAATTGCATCATGGGGCTTTCATCATCGGGCTTTGATCATTGCATCATCGGGCTTTGATCATTGCATCATCGGGCTTTCGTCATCATCTAAAACAGAGGGAACGATTAATTTACAGAATCTGAAAAAAGAGTACTAAATCCAGCTGCAGGACTATTTTTAAATGATTGCCTCCAAATTTATAAATATATCCCCTCAGGCCTCACTATCCACATCCAGCTTCTCCTCAAACGGGGCGCTCTCTCTCTCTCTCTCTCTCTCTCTAGATCGGATTTCATTCGGGTGAGTCCGTGACAACTCTTTTTATTATTTCTTGGGCCTTATTCTCTTTCTAATATTGTTCTTACACTTTTAAGTGAAACAACCCCTAATTGTAAATGCTATTGTTACTCTCTTTATTTAGATCTGCTTTCATGCTTCCTTCCGGCAGTCCATGACCTCAAAACCAAAGCATTTTTATCAATCTTCTCTTAACCTATCATAAGGTTCGTGATGTGTCTCTTTATTATTAGTGTTGTTGTTATTTTTATTAGGAAAATGATCTAAAAAGGTGGTGTCAAAAATATTTCCTCCTCGTAACCTATCATTTAGGTGACACCTCAGAGTATTATTATTGTGGAGAGTTAATTAGACATTATGTATCAATAATATCCTTATGATTCTATCCTATGGAGTTTGAATACTTATGATTTTATTCTGAAATTCAAATAAGCCCTAGAACACCCCTTCTCTCTTCTAATTTTTCTAATATTTTCTCCTAATTTCCTAATATTTCTCTCTCCTAATCTTCTCACACCTAAAATCTCAAAAAAAATTGAAAATAACTAATCATGATCCCTCTCTCTCTCTCTCTCTCTCTCTCTCTCTCTCTCTCTCTCTCTCTCTCTCTCTCTCTCTCTCTCTCTCTCTCTCCCCCTCCCCTCTTGAAAACTATATCTTTTACTAATGAAAAAAATAACATGAAAAATTCCTTATGATAACAACCACAAAAAAATATAATAAATTAATGAACCATTTTAGACTATACAAAAACATGATAAATAAAAAGTGACAAAATAGACAAAACATGATAAATTAATAAATCATGTTCATTGTACGACTTGCACATAACAAGGTAAACAAATTAACCATAACTCTTGTTTTCAAAATCATGAGTAACAAATACACTATGAAACCATAACTCTTATTTTTAAGTTATGAGTAACAAATACACCATGACATCAAGAATAAACTCAATACACTAATATACCATATTCACTGTACGAATACATGGTAAACAAAAAAAAAAATACGTTCCCTAACAAAAACATGCAAAACCCACAAATCCCCAACAAATCTCACATAAACATTGAGAACACATACCCTTTCGTTCCAAAATGGTCAAATCAAGTCAATCTTCCAGCTTTTTGACCCGGCCGATTTGCCACGAACTGGAAGATTAACATCCACATATTGAACCTTCGAGAGTAGATTGGAGTGGTCACTCTTCCGTTCTAATCTCTACCCGCGACCGCCGCCTTCGCAACTGTTTGTTTGCCGTGAACAAGGATCTCGTACATAGATCTGCAACTTAGTAGAAGAAAATAGGCAAGAGTTAATACCGTAGAGAGAGAGAGAGAGAGAGGGAGATGAGTGATTGAAAAAATGAAAGAAGTATGGAAATCAAAACTAAACGAGATTAAAATACCGAATTTTGTGGACAATAAATGATGTGAACAGGATGAGGTGAAATAGGAAGATATGTCCAGATTTTTTGGTCTAATAATTAGTATAGAATATATACTACTAAAATACTTAATAGGGGCACAATGGTTCAATTATCAATTTACAGGATGAAATTGTTAGTATTCAAATCTCAAGGGATGGAGTCATAAGGATCTTTTTTTGTACAGGATGCCAAATTAAAATTATCTTATTATTAGCTTCATAATCTTAATTTACAACTTATTGGGATATTTTGCATTATATAATATTCATAATGCAAAATTTGAAACGGTACTCAAAATTATCCTACTACCGGTACAGATTAGTGGAGGTACGTTGATTCAAAATCCCCACAATTTGCTGAAAGATCAACCTATATTACCGCTAAAAGTGCAAAAAAAATTTAAAAATCACACAAATAAGTTATGTGAAGCAATTGTAAATGTTATTTTTTTTTATCTGCGACAAAATTTTATTAAAACTCGATAGAGAGTATATTAAGGAAAAAGAAAAGCCAAGACCACACACATGTGTAAGGACGAGGCAAAGAAAGAATTCCAGCAAAGAGAAACGAAAGAAAGAAAAAAACAGAAACAAGAGTCATATGCAGCACCATATGTCAAAACCAAAACATTCTGATGAATTTCCCAATTCGATGTAAAATATTTTACATACCAAAATATCTTCATGTAAAATTACTTGCGTGCAAAATAATTACCGAACTTTGATTTTTGTATGTTTGGTACTTTAAAATTATAGTTCTGAACCAAAAGAATGGCAAATTTCAGATCATGTGTATGGAGATACAATTCTTTGGAGAGAAAATCTAGAAAGAATCTTTCTGAAAGATATAGAATTTGTGTTCTCTAATAAATTGAAATAGTTGGTGGTTGAGAGAGAGAGAGAGAGAGAGAGAGAGAGAGAGTAATTATATGGATAGTAGAGGGAGATTGAAATGATGAGTTAAATTTTCGTGGATATTTTGCACACATGCGAGGTGGATGTGTCACAGTGCTCGATCAAAGACTGTAAAATGACTTCCCGAGTTTAAAGTCGTAAGTCATTTTACATCCATTTGCCGTTAAAAACATTTTCCCTAAATTTTGTTCAGCCAAACACTGAAAATTCAGAAAATATTTTTGGAGAAAACATTTTCAGCCCAAATAAACAAAGCCTAAGGTTCGTGATGTGTCTTTTCATTGTTAGTATATTATAATGAGCTTCATAATCTTGATTTATAACTTTTTGGGATGTATTTTCATGTTGATTAATTTTTTGGAATTTTTCTAATACATATTTACATAATATTCAAAGTGCCAAACTTAAAGCATATGTATATGTATGTAATGGAAATTTCATAAACAAACTTATATATAACTTTTATATGCGCAAACTTTTACACACGTGCTATAAACTTATACAGTATTTTTTTAATTATTTGTAATAACTAGGAATTTAATTATTATGTACATACTAAAGTTCTAGACATTTATATATGAATCTCGTGAAAAGCTCGAGCTCAACTCAAGCTTAGGCCAGTTTTGCTCGGTTCAGCTCATTTGCAGTTGGGAATTCGCGTCAAGTGTTGGACATAAATGAATTATTATAAAATTAAAACTTGATGCAATCCAGATTATTTGCAATGTTTTGTTAAACTTTGTGCGATATACCCTGTTTTAATTTTTTTGCGAAATCTTATCTTTTGTTAAGTTTTCTAACCCTCGTTCTAATCCCTCTCATGAAAATTTTGTTAGCTTTCACAATGGTAGAATAACAATAATACATAACAGATCTCCAACGCCGGCCCTGACATTTTTGGTTCTCAAAATGATTTTTTCTGAAAATGTGTGGCTTTTTTATATATGGTACAACCAAAATGATAAAAAGATAAGATTACTTCACAGAGAAAAATAATTAGTATTCAACAATTTTTTATTTTTTATTTTTATAAATTTTGCATGTACCCCGGCCTCTAGTAACCAGTAAAATGTATGCCTGAAAAATAATCAAACTTGTGTAAAGCATCCGTTTTCTCTTACATAGGGGTTGGGCACACACGATGTGTGTGCATATGTCCATGACAGGATGTTTAAAATCGTCATTCCATGATATTTGTCAAATGCTTATTGGTAACCATCAATCAGTCGAATGAACCCATAAGATTTAAGCAAAAGAGTTATTGAAGTTCAAACGCAAATTCCAAATTACTATTATCTAAAAAAAAGAAGCATGTAAGAAGCTAGCCCTAAAATTACCAAGAACAGGGAGTGAGTCGTGATTTGTGATGAATCACAAACTCTTAACGTAATGGAAAATATTTGAGCAAATTAAGTCTGTAATATCTGCGATTAGTAGTATAGTTTGTCTGGGAATAAACGAAAGAAAGGAGTAGCACCTCCAAGTTGCAGATAGAGATTCATGAACGAGGTTTCACGTGGAACTGTTTGTTCACTAAAAAAGTGGAGAAATTTGTTTTTTTCTCCACCGAGTAAGTTTTCTTTTTTCTTTCTTTGCCCCTCCGGTTATTGAACTTAATGGAGAGTCATGGTTAAAACGATTGTAAATAGTTATTTTTTGAGGGATAGTAACGGAAATTAATTTTGTGAGTCAGCCTTAAAAACTGATCCACACCAAAGTGCTGTCCCCCCTTTATATATTAGAATAGATACGAATTTTTTTTTATTTCCCTTAGTAGTTTTAGCTATGCTATATTGAGAGTTGATGGCCCAGTTTGAAAAATTCGGTTTATGCCCCATAATTCTTAGAGTCGGGTCCGACTTTTATTAAACTTTGGGGGTCGTGGTGAACGCCTTGCTTGCCTTTGTACAGGCCGGTACTACAGAACTCATGCGGAATTTTTTGGTTGAATCCCTGTGGCTGCATGGTTCGATTACATACACAATGGGTGGAAAAGGAAAGAGGTGTATTGCATATGAAACAATTTATTCTTAGTATTAAGTCCTCTGAGATTGATAAATTCTTATACGAGTACTTTACTACTTTTAGAGACATTAAATGATCCAGTGAAAAATCCCATTCTCTTGTCTTTAACCCTTTTTTTCCCTCTCCTTTTTACTTTTTTCAGGTTCAAGAATCTTCTGCGAGTCAACAACAATTCATCTGAGAAAGGAAGAAGTATACATTAGGATCTTCTTTGACCTGAGTACAGTAAGTATGGTTACTTCCCAGGCAGAAGGATCATCTTTCCCCAACCTACCGGTATTGTTACACCATGTCTTCTTGAGTTTCAGAGGCGCTGATACTCGTAAGGGCTTTACAAGCCATTTGTTTGCTGCTTTAGAGCAAAATGGTTTACCCACATTCATGGATGACAAGGGCCTCAAAAAAGGAGAATATATTAACCCACAACTGATGAAAGCAATTGAGGGTTCTAGAATTTCACTTATAGTCTTCTCAAAAAGCTATGCAGAGTCGATTTGGTGCCTTGATGAACTTGTGAAGATCATGGATTGCAAGGAGGCTTTTAACCAGATTGTCATCCCTATTTTTTACGATGTTGTCCCATCCGACGTGAAGGAGAAAAAAGGAGTTGTCGAAGAAGCATTTGCCAAGCATAAAATGCATCCTAGAGAGGACAGGGTGGAAAAGTGGGAGGCAGCACTTACTAATGCTGCCAACTTGCCAGGTTGGGTCTTGCAAAACATGGCGAATGGGTATTTTCCTTGATCTTTCAGGGGAAGTTCCACTAACAAAAAACTGTTTTTTCCAAACACCGAGATAAGTCATTCTCTTACAACACATCACATAAAAAATCGTGAAAAATCAGTTTTTCCAAAAAACTGAGTTAGTAGAACACCCCCTTAATATTATTTGAGATTGACCTTAAAACAACCCGAATCTATACGGAGCTTTACTCTGGTTTTATACACGCATCGAATTCTAATCAAGGATGGAGCCAAGGGGGGACAAATGGTGGCGGCTGCCACCGCAAGATTTTCAAAAAATGCAATTATTACATAGAAATAAATTTTTATCCCTAAATTATATAGACTCGTTACCACTAGATTTTTATGTTATTATAGTTTTTCATAGGGTGGATGAATATTCACAATGTAGTTTGTTTTTTTAGTTTCTAAGTATATATTTTCGCCACCACATAGATAAATGCCAATATACAGACTGTACTCGCCTCATAACTACGCATAAGTTTTGATGATTCATTTTTCGCACAAATTGGCAGAAATGAAGCAGAGTTAATTAAGATAATCACTGAAGCGGTTGGAGAAATACTAGTAGCTGAAGATCCAACCCAGGGTTACGAACGCCATTTCAAGATCTCTCAAATCCGGCCTCCAATTCCCCATCGGCCGAGTCGCTCGTTTCCTCAAATAACAGAGAGGCCGTTATGCCCAGCGTGTCGGCACCGCGCCGCTGTTCTCGATTACCTCACCACAGTGGTATGTATCAATCGTCAATGTTCGATCGATATATGCTTTTTTCGTAATATTAAAAACTTGTGCTAAGAGTTAAAAAATGATATGCTTACACCACACTTGCGGTAGTCAAGTGTGGTGTAACCATAGACATTTTTTTTTTTGGGTAAGTTAATTTTCATTAAGAAACAAAAAAGGGAAACCCTTACCATCAACCCATCATCACCAAGGCAGGACATGCGACTCAAGTACACCAAATATATCAGCAACATATATCCTTCCCCATAATTCCCTTTTACTCAAGTACACCAAATAAATAGCGGTATCGGTCGCAATATCGGTGTATCGGTATCGAGACGTATTGTGATACGTCGCGGGAATCGGGTGTAGCGGTCGTAAATTTTTTAACTTTTTTGGCGTATCAACCGATATGGTATGGTACTTATCAGTATCAAAGCCTCCAAATGCCGAGACGAACCGGCCGATACGTACCGTATCGGCTGATATTCAAAACTATACTCAACAGAGCAATATGCAGGGTTCGGCGATTTTTGCGATAGTGTTGGCGGTGGTGGCGGCTATGATTTTGACTGACATTAAAGATTACATCGTCGCACAGTTACTTGACTATTTTTCGGGGCGGTGATCGGCTTCTCCTTCTAATCCCACGAACAACGGGCCGGCAGCGGTAAGCCTGAAACCATCTTTCTGGCTTTCTTTATGTTTCTTTTCCGTGGCGGATTACTGTTTAATATATCTGACCTATTTGAATATATAGCTGATCCTGTTTTTTTTGGACGGTGGAGATTTACTGGTGTTGCACTTGGGGTAGTCAAGTGTGGTGTACTCATAGACGCGTTGTAAATGTTACTACCGTTGATTTGATGTGTAGGTTTTGGAGCTTGCTAGGGAATGCCTCGAGGGACAACAAGAAGAGTGGGATTATTTCTTTGCGGGGAAAAAGTTGTTAAGGAGTACTCTTGTAGCTACACTACAGCCACACTGAATCATTATTCCACTACTGCCTGTTGCTCGGTGGTTGTTACGGCCAGTTGCACAAGTTGCAGAGCACGTCGTTGTCAAATAGCTAGTTCATGCCAATGCTTAACGTGTGAAAGCAGTATAAATTAAGGAAAATGTCAAAGTTTGCCTAATAGGCACACGTTAAAGTTGAAAAAGTGTATTGAAATGTGTGAAAAGTGTATAGAAATATGTGAAAGTGTATCGAAAATTGTAAAAGATGTATTTGAGTGTTTGTTGTTTTTGTTTGTTTGTATGCTTAATAGTATGTGTCTAATAGGCACACGTTACCAAGACTCATAAATTAAAACCTTTACTCGTGTAATTGTTTGTTAGCAATTCAAGAAATGAATTTCTGTTAATCTTCTCTCTCTCTTTAAAAGTGTGGCAGAAAATCCTCATTTTCATAGTTCGTCACATGTGATCCTCTACTTTTTACTTGGTTCTATATCAAACAATCAATTGGATTAAAATGGGGGCCTAGCTACGTAAAGAGCACAACAAGTGGCTGGGTCCAAAATTCGAGCTTTTATTTTATTTTTTTGTCATCCGTCATTCCTAATCTATTACATGGGAGTGGGGGGATTGAGACTTGATCACGGGATGTAGTGTGAGGCATTCAAAGCTCTACGCCTCTACCACATGAGCTAGCCACCACTTGCCCAAAATTCGGGTATTTGGTTGAGTCAAAAATGTAATTTTAACCGTTTACTATATAGAGCTTGACGCTTCAGTGAACGAATCACATTTTTGGACAATTATAAATTGAAAAAATATACTCTAGACAAACGGAGTTCGTTCATCAATATTACCGATATTCGATCAACTTGAATTTTTATAAGTTTATTTTACATGTCAATTAGGGTAGTGTTAATGCACAAACTCTTTTTGATTGTGCCAAAAGTCAAGTGCATGAATTACTTGTACTCATGTGTAAAGTACAAACTTTTTATGCATTAGAGTTTTGGCATAATAAAAAACAGTTTTACATTATCACAACTCCTCTTCCCAATTGGGCAATCGAATTTTTTTTTTGGAGATGGACACCTCTCTCTCTCTCTCTCTCTCTCTCTCTCTCTCTTTTGAACTGTTCTCTCTCTCTCTCTCTCTCTCCCCTCTATTTTCTCACGACAACGAAAACCATCGAGTTGGAAGTTTTCTCGGTAATCTAGTCCTACGACTTACATTCTTTTATTTTTGGAGAGAAACGAGTTAGTCAATTTGAGCATGATTTATTTGACGATAAATTCGGGATTAATGCATGGCTCAAACTCATGGGTATGCCTTTAATACAGTTTCTCCTCACATTCTTGAAATTACACTGACCTCCCATGTCAATAGTTGTGATCTAATAGACAGAAAGTATGATATTACCTAGAGGTGGTAAATGGGTGGGTTGGGTTGGGTTGGGTTTGAGTGGATTGATGTGGGTTATGTATTGAATACGAGTGAGTTGAATATGAGTTGAATATGGGTTGAAAGTGAATGAAGAGCAAAAGGACCGGCCAGTCAGCTTTTTTGATGGTATTTACTAGAGGTGTCAAACGTGCGTGCCGTGCCGTGCCGTGCTTCGTGCCGTGCCTTGTCGTGCCTATTTGCTTCATCGTGCCATGGCGTGCCGTGCCAACCGTGCTACGTGTCGTGCCGTGCCGTGCCCATTTACTTAATCGGGCCGTGCCGTGCCGTGCTTTTTTGAAGTCGTGCCGTGTCGTGCCGTGCCCGATTAGTTAATCGTGCCGTGTCGTGCCGATGACTTACTCGTGCCGTGCCGTGCCTTTTTGTCATGCCGTGCCCGATTAGTTAATCGTGTCGTGTCGTGCCGATGACTTACTCGTGTCGTGCCGTGCCTTTTTGTCGTGCCGTGCCGTGCCTTTTTTGTCGTACCGTGCTTTTTTGAAGTCGTTCCGTGTCGTGCCGTGCCCGATTAGTTAATCATGCCGTGCCATTGACTTACTCGTGTCGTGCCATTCCTTTATTTTATCGTGTCGTGACGTGCCTTTTTGTCGTGACGTGCCCGTGCCGTGCCATGCCTTTTTCGTCGCGTCGTGCCGTGCCTTTAATCAAACATGGGTTTAAATCAAACATGGGAAATCATGGTTCGGTTGGGCCTCATTAATCTATTTTTAGAACTCGTCTCGGTCCTAACTTTGCCACAAAAATCTTAAAAAAATTGATGGGTTTGTGTAGAATTTATCTTGTGAAGGAAAACGATGGAGAAAATCACGGAATGAAAAAACGGTATCCCCTACGAGTAGTGAATCATTTATCAAGGTAAATCACGGAATTCAACAAATTACGTCTTATTGGATTATTGGAAGAAGCTTCACTGAACCATGTCATGAGTTGGATTATTATATAGCCAACTCATGACATAAACGCTGCCCAAGGAAAAAAGAACATCTCCAATGAAAATTGTCCATCGCTAATACATCAGCCTCATAACTGTTGTGACATGTTGAAAACATGCAAAGAATAGGATGTGCGAATATATATACGGGGATACAACAGATATGCAGCTAAGATGTACAAACATAAACATTCCAAAGCTCCTTGTCAACAAAGCAGAACCAAAAAAACTGGACGGAGATATAGCCGAAAACTGTTAAGGATAAGATCCAAACAATCTTGTTTAGGGTCACACTCATATTTCTTTGAGTGAGTGTCTGTGCTTTTTTCTATCCTCCAATTCCTTCAATGATGTTGAGACACAAAACCATTCTTAACCGAGGACTTGACCTATGAACATCTCACTCCTTGAGTCCTTGTTGTTGTACAGCTACGGCATCCAGAGTATCCAGTAGCAATGTAGCATAGCCATGGGACAGCCCCCCATAGCTAGGCTTCAATAGCATAGATACAAACGCAAACCCTTAGGAAATTCTGAAAAAATTTGGCAGCATCCTGTTTAAAAAGTAGCAAGCCAGCTGGGCAGTGACACTGCCAACACAAATCCCAGAATTACAACCGTGAGTCCGTGACACTAGCAGCAGCAGGTGACACTAGCAGCAGCAGTAAGCACTAGCAGGTATCAAATAAGTGATGGTTGATGGTTCACTGGCAACCACAACGAAAATCTTGTAACATGGACCGTGTTTCTTGGTTATATTTTACAAATGGGTTTACTAAGAAGTGTATCTAGATAGAAAAGGGACACAACACGACATGGACTCATTGTGAGACAAAACATATGCAGCTATAAGATTAGATGTAAAAAGTTGAAACATGGGCTCAGGCATTAAGAACAGACCCCTGGTGCTACTCTTGGCTGCAACAAGGTTGCCCCGCCAAGATACCAATGGCTCAGTTCAACATCATTGCGCAGAAAAACACTACCAAAATTTCATGACGATGAAATACAACTATCCCAACCAAATTCAGTTTCAGAGTTTCAATAATGCACTACTAAACCATTTGGGCTCAGTGGAATCCTCATTGCCCAGAAACTACCAAAACCAGGAACAAAGATAGTAAAAATGCCCACAAACTAGTAAACCATAAACAAAGGCAGAAACTGGATTAACTTCATTGCCAACTGGTTCAGAGTTCATAAAATCTCAGGTTCAGAGTTCACAAAAGTGGTTCAGACTTCAGAGTTCACAGATTAATAACAGTTTCAGATATCACAAAATTCAGGTTCAAACTTCAGTAGTCAAGGGATTCAGAGTTCACAAAACAAGGGATTCAGGTTCAAACTTCAGAGTTCACAAAATTCAGAGTTCACAAAACAAGGCTCAGGTTCAAACTTCAGTAGTCAAGGGATTCAGAGTTCACAAAACAAGGGATTCAGGTTCAAACTTCAGAGTTCACAAAATTCAGAGTTCACAAAACAAGGCTCAGATTAACTTCATTGCCAAACTGTAGAAACAAATAACAACAGCATCAAGGGATTTGAATGGCCAGTTTTTCCATTAGTGGCTCAGTAGTCATCATAGCCCAGAAACTAACAGGTGCATAGTATAACATTGAAAATTTGACTCTAGAAGAGAGACAAGCTCACCTTGAATTTATCTAACACTGATTCTTTCATTATTCACACACACACAGATCTTAGAGTTCAGGTTTAGAGTTGCAGTAGCAGGTTAGCAACAACATGGGCACCAATAACAGGACACATCTAGCACTAACACTCAAGCACATTGTACATGTTAACCAAGGAATGCCTCCTTCCATGGAGACAAGGATGAGGTACAAACAATTCTAGCTGGCAGCAATCCAATATAAGGTCACAAAAGTAATCTATTTTAAGAACTCTAAGGAATGCCTCCTTCCTTAGGAGACTAATAACAAAGTACATGATTCCAAGGAATGCCTCCTTCCATTGGAGACACATCAACAACAATATACTTCTCAAAATAGATAGCACCTGCAGAGTACTGTACAAAAAATAATGCACAGTACAAACTTGAGGAGAGATAAAGATAGCAAAACATGTAGCAGGTCACACTTTCCCATTGCTGACTCCTTAATGCCTCATGAATGCCTGGCGGCATTGGTATGGGCACGAAAGACTCTTGCTTGCCACCATTTCCTTGAACCTTGCTTCTTGTAATAAGCCATCTCTCTCTCTCTCTTCACACACACACATAGAGAGATGGCACAGAAGCAACAACCTGAGTAAAACATCCCAAACGTGCGTGTCGTACCTAATTCAGTCAAGGTAACTGAGTTACCAAGGCCTCAGACTAGTCCATCATAAGCATATCATGGTACGAAAGCAGCCCAAATTTGGGACGGCACGGCACAACATAGATTGCCCAGAATCAAAGGTCACACTGCCCAGAATAAGGAACTAACATGGTACAGTGTGTAACCAAATTCAAAGTGCAACAACCAAAGGCTCAGTTGACACATCACTGCCCAGTTCAACAGAATCAGAATTCCCCAGAAACACCAACTGATACAGTGTGTAACCAAATTCAAAGTGCATACCAGTGTGTAACCAAATACAGTGTACAGTCTATCAAAATTCTCATAAACATGGAATGCCTCCTTCCATGGAGGCTCATATCAAACAAACAGATTGAGACTAGCAAATAATTCAGTGGTGGTACTGAGTTACCAAGGCCTCAGTAGTCCATCATAGGCTATATAGGTATATTATCAAAATGGCTCAGCAAGCATCATTGCCAAAAGGCTCATAATTGATAATTGGCTCAGGTATGTTTCCTCATAGCCATATTTACTGAAATGGATGCAACATTAAGTTGCCATTTAAGACCCTCATAAGTTGCAAATCACAATTCAGCTAATTTTGTAAGTTTTAAAATCGTGATAATGGGTTGTGTCTGTGGCTTATTCATTTCAGACTAAAACAACACACACACACACCCCTCAAGAACAACTAAAGTGGGGGCAACATCATGTTGCCATAAGTTGCACACACCCACATAGACCTGAAGTGGGGGCAACATCACGTTGCCGTAAGTTGCCAACCCACTTCAGTCCAACTACTGAAATGAATAAGCCACAGACACATACCCCAGCATAATAAATGAATAATAGGTACAAAACAAATGCCATCAATCACTATCTATATCAGAGTCTGCATAATAACCTCTGAATTCTTCTTTAGCTGAGCGTTTTTCAATTCCAAGGCGTGCATCCTCCCAATCTTTCAAGCACATGAGACAATCCTCTGGAGCTAGTCTGCTCCTCTTCTCATCCAACACTCTTTTACCTGCACTAAAAGCAGATTCCGATGGCACTGAAGACACAGGAGTTGTTAGTAGATCACGTGCCATGATTGAAAGAATGGGATAAGTCGTTTCGTTTTTTTTCCACCATGCTAAGGTATCAAAAATAATCAAGTCATTCGCACTAACTGATTCTAGGTCCAAATATTTAAGAAGTTCATTGCGTGAAGTTACAGTGCTACTTCCTATTCCTAAACTTGAACTAAGCAAAGACCAAGATGCATCAGTACATGTAGAAGACGAGGCCAAAGAGGTAGTAGTAAGTGAAGTAATTGCACCAAACTTAGATGAATATTTAGCATACATGGCATTCAATAAATCAAGCACAACATCAGAAGAAGGTAAAGTAGTAATACATAAATTCGTACCAATCTCTCTTAAGAGCACTGAAACACCCGCTACCTTAATCCTAGGGTCCATTACCGCAGCTAACATAAATAGTGGTGGCGTTTCCTCGAAATATTTTTTAAATTTTTCTTCCATATCCACACAAGCATTTACAAAATTTGGGCGTGCCCTATAATTTTTAAAAGTGAGACTAATATTGTAGAGATGATTAAGCACAACACAAGAAGAAGGAGAACGAACAGCAGAACAAGCTAATGTAGCAACATAAAACACTTTCAAAAATTTCATGAACTCAAAACCAATTTTCCAATCAGATGGAGATAAAGAATCACCACGATACCTCTGGTTACAATAAGCAAATATCACATCACTATGTTTCCTACAAGACTTTAACATAAGGTAGGTCGAATTCCAACGAGTCACAATATCAGAGTTCATTTGTTTTGGTTTCACATTGTAACATGTAACACACAATTTATCAAATTCTTGTTGCCTAGATGAGGAAGTACCAATAAAAAGAACAGCAGATCTAATTTTTGAAATCTGTGGTGCTATATGTTTCAAACCATCTTGCGCAACCAAGTTATTCACATGGCACACACATCGAACATGCAATAAGTCACCAAAATAAGCAGGAGACAAATAACTTTTAAACAATGGTAATGAAGCAGTATTAGCACTTGCATTGTCAAAAGTAATGCTAAAAATTTTATCAAGAAGTTCATAATCCCTAAACACGCACATAATACTTAAAAAAATCGTTTCAGCATCATGAGGATACTCCACTAAACGGAAAGCAATAATTTTTTTTCGCAAAGTCCAAATAGAGTCTATATAATGAGTAGTAACACACATATAACCACGATTATTGCAACCAGACCACATATCAGAAGTAAAAGCTATCGCACCAAGTTTAGCAAGTTCACAAATCAAATTTTTTTAACTTCATTATATGCTTTCATTGTATCACTACGGGTTGTATTTCTAGAAACTTTACCAAATTCAGGATTCACATAATTTTGCATAAAATATTCAAATCTAATATCATCACCAAAAGTAAATGGTTGTTTAGCTGCAGCTACGTAACGGGCCAGTCCTTCTCTCATTTTTTCTTTCGTATAATCAAAATCTTTCAAACTAGTCGCAGATTCACCACTCTCTGATTTTTCTGGATGTTTATTTCTAATATGTCTAGCATGATGCCCTGTTCCAGTATCACTAACACAAGTATAATTCACGCCACAATAATTACATACAGCCCTAGTTCCTATGTCAATACCATTTTCATCTTTAAAGTTCTTAACTATAGAGAAATGTTTCCATACCCATGACGTGCGTCTCCTTTTTGAACCAGTAGTTGAATCAGTAGGAGTTGAACCTGTTGGAGTAGAACCAGAAGCCCCTGTTCCAGTGTGAACAATGTTTGAAGCAGCTTCGCCTACACTTATAGAATCCAAACCCTGTCCCTCTGGTGCAACAACATGGTCTCCACCATGTTCATCGTCATAAAAATCAAAATTACCAGCATCCATCTACACAAAAAAAGGTAAAAATCAGTGGTGAATGAGTAAATAAGTGGTGAATCACTGATCAAAATACAGAAATCAGTGATTAAATGTAATTATGAAACCCAAAATACAGAAATCAAACCCTAGTTTTTAGAGTCCAGACAAATCAAACCCTAGTTGAGTAGTTGTGAGTCGTGACTAAACTGTGGTGGTCCGGTGGATGGTGGTGGTGACAGATCGCGACCCGTGAGAGACTGAGAGAGTGTGGATCGACAGATCGCGACCCGTAAGCGGTGGTTGGTGGTGAATCACCACAGGGTGTGAGCGCCGACAGGTGGTGGCCCGGTGGATGGTGGTGGTGACTGGTGACTGTGGATCGTGATTCGTGAGTCGCGGTGGATGACTGGTGAGTCGCGGTGGATGACTGATGACTGGATGATGGTCGTGACTCGTGAGTCGCGGTGGTCCGGTGGATGAGAGAGAGAGAGTCGCGGTGGTCCGATCTATGAGAGAGAGAGAGTCGCGGTGGTCCGATCAATGAGAGAGAGAGAGAGAGTAGAGAGAGAGACGACCGTTTGTGGTTTCACTGGTTTGTTTGACAGTCAGAAGAGAGAGAGAGACGATTAGGGTTACAAGAAAAGTGGCTAGGGATCCTTATAATGGTATATTTATACTAGGGTTAGCTAGGCTACCGGTACAGAAGATCTAATGCACAGAAAATGGCTTTTGGGGGCCACATTTTGGTCCCACGTGAATAATCCGAACTGTTGAATGATTTCAAAATAATGTTTCGTACGGCCATGCAAAAAATCAAGTCAATTGGATATGTGTAACTAGTCTATCCAAAACTCCAAGTATTGAAATCAATTGGACATTTGTAACGTGGATCGACGAGTTACGCATATTCAATTGACCTGATTTTTGGCAAAGCCGTACGAAACAATATTTTGAAATCATTTAACGGTTCGGATTATTCACATGGGACCAAAATGTGGGCCTCTAAAGCCATTGTACGACATGAACGGTGAGGATCATCGTAATTGTGTTGCGATGGAGGGCCTTTCAAAATCCGATCGTCGAAAAAATTGGTGAGAGTCATTAAAATATCAACACAAACAAAGTGAACGGTGTGGATCGTCATAATTGTGTTGCAATTGTGTGGCTATCGTACATTATACCATAACATAGTAGCTTGGTTCATAACCAAGTAAGTTTGATGTATAGAATTGTAAGGTATGTGTAGATTCGTTTTTCCGAATGGTCGATCTGAACCGTTGCAATTTATTATCTCGTCAATTCTATCATCCTCCCAAAAATCGATGATCATCCGATATCGGTAACAACACGATCGAAACACATTCAGTGCTTGTAATGGAATTTTAGTACTATAATGCACCACTTCAAGGCCACCTAATCAATTTTTTAAAAATCTGAACCGTTAGATGTGTTTAAAGCATGTTTTTAAGGTCCTATGCAAAGATTTGGGAAAAAAAAATACCCAAAAGGGCTTGATCGGGACAGGTTTTCGTATAGTAATTTTACGAAAACCTACTCCGATCAACTACTTCCGGGTATTATTTTTTGCAAAATCCTCGCTTAGGACGTTGAAAACACGTTTTAAACGCATCTAACGGCTCCGATCGTCGAAATTTAGTCCGGAAAGTGGAGGCCCGTTATTGTGTTCCTGTGAGAGTGAGACAGTGAAAGTGTGAAACTATGAATGGAATCAAATTTACTTTGTATAATTTATAATTTTCTATAACCAAATTTAATAAAAATAATTCTATAATTTATATAATTTCTATAATTTAACATCTAATAATTTCTATAATATAATTTAATAAAAGAATCTAATTCCTATAATTTGAATTTCTATCATTTTTTTATAAAAATAATTTGTATTTTTTTTCTTTTTTTGTCCATCTCTCTCTCTCTCCCTAAATTTTTTTTTTTAAATCTTTATTAGATAAAAGACAATGTATCAATTATCAAACATGTAAAAATATATTTTACAAGCTTATTTTATTTTTTTTGTCCAAACTCTCTCTCTCTCTCTCTCTCTCTCTCTCTCTCTCTCTACAAAGAATTATTATTATTTTTTTTATTTTTTATTTTTTTGTACATGACTTACTGACTTAGCGACTTACTTACAAGTTGCAAAACACTATTTTTTATTTTTATTTTTATTTTTTTCACAAACAAAAAAATGTTTATTAGATAAAAGGCAATGTATCAATTATCAAACATGGCAAAAAATATTTTAAAAGCTTATTTTATTTTTTTGTCCAAACTCTCTCTATCTCTCTCAAAACTAAAATATAAAATAAAATAAAATAAAATAAAATAAATCAATAAATTTTTGTAACTTCTTTTTCCCTCTTGTTTATTTTTTTGTTCATGACTTAATTTTTTTAAACTTGATATAAATATATAATTCACTAACAAAAGTTACACAACAAAAAAATAATTCTTTTTTTTTTTTTGCGATTATCAAAAAATACATACAAATAAATTATTTAACATTTTTTTTTTGCCTTGTGTCGTGCCCGTGCCGAGCAGCCGAGCCACCGTGTCGTGCCGTGCCAGGCCAACTTCCGTGCTCGTGCCGTGCCAGTCCAATTTCCATGCTCGTGCCGTGCCGTGCCATGCAGCCAGGCCAACTTCCGTGCTCGTGTCGTGCCGTGCCATGCCATGTCCGTCCTACTTCCGTGCCGTGCCGTGCCAACTTGCGTGCTCGTGCCCGTGCCGGGCCAGGCCAACTTTCGTGCTCGTGCCGTGCCATGTCCGTGCTCGTGCCCGTGCCGTGCCTCGTGCCACGTTGACTTCTTATCGTGCCTGTGCCGTGCCCGTATAAGACCGTGTCGTGCCGTGCCACGTGCCACCTTAGCCCGTGCCGTGCCCGCTCATTTGCGTGCCGTGCCGCGTGCCAACTTATACCGTGCCGTTCCGTGTCGTGCCAGGATTTTACCGTGCCTCTGGCGTGCCGTGCCGCCTCCCGACGTGCCGTGCCCGTGCCGGCTCGGCCCGTTTGACACCCCTAGTATTTACGTCCAAGTCCACCTCGGAATGGGATGGGAAATGTTACAGGCAAGGTAAATTCCTCCCGTTTGTTACCCTTCTCTCTCTCTACCCACTCCACATGGGCACTTCCAAATTCCTAAATCCTTGGGTACCTTATGAAAACACTTAAACCTAAATCTTAGGGTACCCTATAAAAGTAGATAGATCCTAGGGTATCCTATGAAAGTGCCTAAACCACTAAAATCCTATAATAGGAAAATGCAACCATAAACCTATACCCCAAAAAATAGTAACCTACCTTAATGGTAATTAAAAAAATAACTTACCTTAATAGTAATTAGATGTCACTTTCCAAGACATAGAAGTAAAAATCTGGTGAATGGATTGAATATGAGCAAGCTGAAATAGATGAGGCAAAATCCAATCCAACCCAACCCAACCCAACACAAATATTTATTCTTTTTGAAGGTAATGCGTTGTTTGATATCTCACCTCAATATACATTCCACAGGAAAAGGGATTATATCAATACGCAAGTCACAACCAAAAAGTCCGCAAATCAGACACATAATGATTCGCCAGTAAAAAAATTCGCAAAATTTCGGGCAAGGAAGTACGGAAATGAGTTTTTTTTCACAGCCAAAAAGCCTGCAAATCACACTTCTTGATCCTCCAGTAAAAAATTCGGACAAGGAGTACTGAATGAGATTTTTTTTTTTTTTTTAATTTTATCCCCAATGAAAAGCATATCACTCATCTGCTTTTTTGTAATTTTTTTCCGATCAAAAAATAAATTACTTCTGTGCATAGTTTTTTTTTTTTTTTGCATCCAATTAAATTACTAATAGAGATCCTTAATTCAATACAAATTTTTTTTAAATTACACACTTTATAATTTACATCATTGGCTTGTTGGGTTGTTTTCCAATATCCTTCGGATTAAAACATAAAGTACTTTCTTGCATAATTTTTACTTTTTTTTTGTATCAAATTAAATTACTAACAGAGATCCTTAATTCAATACAAAAAATTTAAAAATTATGTATACTTTAGTAGTATTTTACATTGTTGGTTTGTTAAGTTGCTTTGCAATATCATTTGGATAAAAAAAAAAAGTACTTTAGCACATAATTTTTTATTTTTGCTTTTTGTACCAAATTATACTAAATAACGATGTATATATAGAAGCACGAAACCCTCCGGAGGGTTTTTTTTTTTTTTTTGGTCCAACCCATTTTGCACCTAGTTCCAACCCATGTATATATGGGTTAATTAACATGGTTTGATCCATATATAACCTATAATTTAATATGGGCAAGTTGGGTTGGGTTCATGGGTTAGGTTTGATATTGCCACCTCTAATATTACCTTAGGGAATGGATATTCCCCATTTTGATATTGGCACTCTCTTCTTTGTTTCTTTTTAGTAACTTTGCCTAATAGAGACAAAATGGGGAGTGACAATATCGATTCTCTTATCTATTACCCTCACACAGGGCCAGCCTAAGCCCAAGGCCTAGCCGTGGACGCTTTCAAACACCTGAACGAAAAAAGGCATATGAACGATCATTTCACTGCCTCGCAGAAGCAATCGCTTCAAATTCAGCTTTCGAACTCAACAAATAATATGCGATAATTCAATAAATCGTCCCTCAGAATCTTTTTACACGTCACCTCTGCGATATTTGTCTCTCCCACTGTGTTATTACCCTACCTTCCTGCAGCCGTACATAGACCATCACTCTCATTGTGATGAGGAAGATCAAGAATGATTTTCTTCTAGATGCGGCATTAATCAGAATGCTAAGGAGCTCATCTGTTCTGGTCCATTGTTGCTGGTTAAAGAGTGCAGATTTAAGATTAGAATGAGTTTCATTGAAGCTACTACTAATCTGTGTGTTGAGTGCATTATCCTTGATTCATTATTGTGAAACTGTTGAACATCCAAATAAATGAAATATATAGACAGCAATAAATGATTTGAAGGTTAGGAGGCCTGTTGGGGACAAATATTTTTTTTTGGTTCTACAGAGGCGTAAATACTTTTCTAAAATAGCTGTGTCCAATGGGTGAAATTGTAACTGGGATGACTGACAATTGTGAAGGGTAGTGGGTCGGGGCAACGGCTGATGGTGGTGGTCTTCTAAAAGTCTCACGTATGATATGGAGTATTAGTGAAATTTACCCACTATCAGGAACCCCATAGAGATAGAATGCATGACATCGGAGTGAAATCTTATTGGGCGCTTTAATATAGAACTGCCAAAAGAAGAATGCAATACCAAAGTAACATATAAACGAGGCAGCAGGGGTATGAATAATGGTGTAGAATGTATGGACTATGAATTCTCTCTCTATCTTGTATAGAAAATTAAAAGGGTATATGAAAATTATAGCCGGGCTCATCAATAAACGAGAAATTGAAAAGTAGTGCCAAAACCAACACCACTTCAATCCATCAATAATTCACAAGGACAATTACAAAAATTTTAAATTGCATTCATGATGAGATGGTACACTCACCTCAACCCTAGTGGTCAACCATGAGAGTATTCGCTTTGTAGAGCCACGTCTGTGTCTCTTTACCTCTTAACCTAGAATATACCACACCACACAAACATGATAAGTAATGTATTTTAGGACTCATAGAAGTGCACATTAACCATAATTTAGCATTCAATATGTAGCTGCACCTATTGAAAGCCTCTGCCACACAAATGCTAGCATGGAGTTTTCAACTCTCATTTCCTACAGTTATCATCAAAAATAATTTTTGTTGTTTCTTTGAGTATTTGTTTTTATAACTTCCATTCCCACCCTGTGACCCAGCAAAAAGGTACCAACACATGGTCACTCCCGACGTGGAGTCACGGTACTAGTCGTTGTATTTGAAGCAAACACGTCAATCATACAATATGATAATGAAAATCAAGTAGCAATGAATCAAATAACAACACCATTCTAACTTAAATGTATCACTCCTTTCCCTTATCATATTTAACACAAGAAATTCTTACCTAAAGTAAGCTGTTAGTTCGTAACAGTTAGTTCATAACTCAATGAGAGAAAGGAGTTCATATTTCAACATCTAATCACCAAGTTCAAGTACTTTGGTACCTATTTCCAGTAAGCGCAACCTAATTCTAGCATGTTACACTTAGTCCAGGCACTTTTACACAGTTTCAGCTCTGGGAAGTGACTCCCAGCATTCGAAAACCTGATTTCTGAATTAAGATAACAACTATAGTAGGTTTTCAGTCTAAAAATGGCATTTCAAGCACCTAATTACAGTTTCAGCACCCCAGAGACACTATTTCCAGCACCCGTAACCCTATTTCCAGCATTTAAACTCAGTTTCCTGCACCTGAATTACAGCTGAAGCAGAATCAGCATTTTCAAAAACTGCATTTTTTTACAACCAGTTTACTGCGTATAAAAACTATGTCCTACACTTAGATTACACTTTTCCAGCTCTTACTCAATCTTATTTTAGGGTTATTGCACCCAATTGATTTCAAACACCCTAACTTAACAACGACATGCGGTTTTCTTTGAGAAATGCAAGAGTAATAGTAAGAATCACTTACCAACATTAATATACCTGCAGTCAGTTGCAATGCTAAATTTTACATTATATATATTATGGTCTAATTCAACTACAACCCATAAAAAAATTGCAACCGAACCACGAGGGAATTGCCTAGGGAAAATAAGTCTCTGTATAGAACGCTTCTAGTGTAATTCCAGTCGCTCCAGTCTTCGAGACTTGGGTGAATAACCCTCTTAACTGCATGAGGTGATTTCGCTCTTGATGAAGTGACCTATAATTGTCCATGTGAGAAAACAGGCTGAGGTGGTAGATAGATGCCAATGCCGTATAAGGAACTATACAAACGGAAACGGTAGGCTTTCATTTTCAAGTGGCTGCAATGGATCGAAGGAGGAATACCTTTCTATCCTTTCTGATGACTGGTTGCTTTGTAAGTGCTGATAACATTAGTATCAAGAGCTTTGCATGTCAATCTATTGCAGAGACAGGAGAGAGGATCAATATTTCGCAATATATAGGGCAATTTTTCTTCAATAGTATTAGAATTAGAGGTGTCAAACGGGCCAGTCGTGCTGTGCCGTGCCGCTTTTCTTCCGTGCCAACCGTGCCCGTGCCATGCCCGTTTACTTAATCGTGCCATGTCGTGCCGTGCTTAATCGTGTCGTGCCCATTTTTAGTCGTGCCGTGCCGTGCCATTTTTCTTCATTCGTGTCGTGCCGTTTTGTAACCGTGTCGTGCCGTGCCGGCCCATTTACTTAATCGTGTCGTGCCGTGCCAGCCCACTTACTTAATCGTGTCGTGCCGTGCCGACCCGCTTAATCGTCTAACTCGTGTCGTGTCGTGCCGTGCCCATTTACTTAATCGTGCCGTGCCGTGCCGTTTTTTTAAATCGTTTCGTGCCGTGCCGACCCGCTTACTTAATCGTCGTAATTGTGTTGCGATCGTGTGGCTAATGCATAATATAATCAAAATTTTTATAATGCATAATTATAAAAATTCAATTTTGATCTATCAATTCAAAAATAAAAAATTTCATTTTAATTATACAAAATTTATATTTTTGTTATCAAAATTTATATTTTTGGCAACTTGATTTATTTAATAAAAATTTATTTTTTATTTACTATGTATTTATTTATTTTTGTGAATTCCATTTATTTAATTAAAATTCATTCAAAAAATTCCTTTTTTCCCTTTTTTTTTCCCTCAGTTGGCAAGTCCATCATTTTTTTCATTATTATGGCATTTGGCAACTTGATTTATTTAATAAAAATGTATTTTTAATTTTAATTAAAGTCCATTTATTTAATGAAAACTTATTCAAAATTCAACTCTCTCTCTCTCTCTCTCTCTCTCTCTCTCTCTCTCTCCATGACATATTGCGTAATTACAAAAAATTATTTTTCACCTATCAATTCAAAAATCAAAATTTTCACTTTTATTATTCAAAATTCATTTTTTATTTTTTCTCATTTTTTGAAATAAAATAAAATTTATTTTCCTTAATTTATTTTTATTTTCCCTAATTCTTTTCGTTATTATACCATGCCGTGCCCTTTACACTTCCGTGCCGTGCCCGTGTCGTGCCGTGCCCGTGCCCGTGTCGTGCCGTGCCCGTGCCCGTGCCGTGCCCGTGCCGTGTCGTGCCCTTCACACTACTGTTTCGTGCCCGTGCCATGCCAGACTAAGACCGTGCCCGTGCCCGTGTCGTGCCAGACTAAAACCGTGTCGTGCCTGATTAAGTCCGTGTCGTGCCGTGCCGTGACACACCAGGCCAACTACCGTGCCGTGCCCGTTCCGTGCCCGGCTTAGACCGTGTCGTGCTAGGCCAACTACCATGCCGTGCCCGTGCTGTGCCCACCCATTTCCGTGCCCCGTGCCCGTGCCCCCTCAGACCGTGCCGTGCCGTGCCGTGCCCAACTTTTACCGTGCCCAAACCGTGCTCGTGCCGGGCCGGCAAGGCCCATTTGACACCTCTAATTAGAATTAAGGTACTTCTATTCGATAATTTATTTGACATGGGTCGCCAACGGTGATATGGTCCATAACAAATTGGAAATGAAACCCACCGAACAACACTCCCTCCTTGACACCAAAAAGTTTAATCTAGTTGAGTCCCGAGAAAAGAAACCAATGACCAAGCATATTCATAAACCCTTAGGCTCTGTATTTGTAGCTAACAAACAATATCAAAAGCTCCGAACCTAAAAATGATTCTTCTGTGCATAAATGACAAGCTACAAAAATAGGAATTGTAATTGTAATGACAAAAGAGTAAACCAGCATCACAGTATCTAGTAGTATATGTGGTTCTATCTATTTTCTCGGAAACTTATTAATTCACGGTGAAATTCCACCACTCAAGCGTTTTTGAAGCTCCCCAACTAGCCTCTCTTGGGATGATTTCATCTTCTTTGGCAGCCTTGATCTCCTCCAACAGAAGAGGATTTCTGAAATATATGATCTTCTAATCCGTGTGATAAAAATGAAAAAACCAATAAAACACAAATTAAGTTGAAGGGGTGTGTAAACTGTAAAGGGATGAGAAGTCGTACCGCCTGATCTTAGAACAGGTCCAAGTTTTCTCGGTCTCGTTCGAAGGGTACAAAACCAATATAAATGGAAGCGAACCCACCACCAGCAACCTAGAAACTCCCTCCCTCCCTCTCTGATCAGCACTTTCTTGAAGTATCTACAGGAAGAGATATACTTTAACTTATTGTCACGTATAGAGTAATTAAATTTCCTCTATTGCCCTAGCATACATCAGAACAATCACCCACAGACAAATCAGCTAGGAGCATGACAGTAATCATACCTACTCTATTAACAGTTCTCTGATCCAGGATATAACAGTAAGACCGTGGCTCAGGGCATAAAAACCAAAAATACTTAGGCGATGGATTGAATATATGGCTTCAATTTATCATATAATACAACTAATTAGCCAACCACAAAATGCAGTGAAACTTCAACTTCCAAACAATAATGAACTCTTACAAGGTAATATTCTCAAATATCAAAGCAGCAAGGGATCAATATCTTATGAACATGTTTTTACCATGAGTATTCGTAATTTTACCATGAGTATTGCTATTGACTTATTTTACCATAATGTGCAAGTGATTAGTCCCACTTATCTTCCCTATCGAAAATTCTGGGACAGGTCATGGTGAATTCCCCCACTCATTTCCCCTAATTCTCCGGTAGAAATCATCTCCAATTAGAATAAAATAATCCCACTCAATTATGAATCTCTACCATTTTAAAAATTTCATGATTTTAGGCAACAAAATTAATCATCCAACATTTGAAATAGTCAAACCAATCCCCCTTTATTAGGAAACAATATCTATATAAATCTAATCAAATCCCTCTTAATTAAGAAACTCTATTTATGTACATTAATATGTATCACTAAAAATGGTAAACAAGGTATTTCTCTATTAGATGGGAGCGAAACACCCAGTAGTTAGGCTTTGTTTTCCAATATAGCCTTTATGGCCATCTTTTTATTCATCCCGGTGGGTTGTCACAGGAATTACGCACCTTTTCTTTTTGTTTTTCTATTCTTTTTATTTTGTCCTCCTAGGGGTATGCCCCTTGTAGGTTGTACATTTGCTTCGCCTCTTTATATTTCAAGCTGATTTATCCCAAAAAATAAAAATGATTATTTAATTGTCTCATATTGTTAACGTTTTGTGTCCTCCATGTGCAAAATCTTCTGAAAATATATTCTTTCACATCCTGACATCCACCTTCTCACTGCTATTTTTTTTTCTAGCTTTTGTTTATTATGAGATTAATTTTTGGTGTTTACTGTATGAGACTTTGTGAAATTAATTACGAAGCATTTTTTTTTTTTTTGGGTTCAAGGCAAGAAATCTACTCTAACTTTCAACAAATGCATGGGAGTATAAGGTGCCATCACATGTGCTACCACTCCTCTTGCATATTGACCCTAATTATGAAACATTGTTTTAGTAAGAAAAATGCATATGATAGTGATTATTGTTTTAGTGCTCCCTCCGTCCCTTTTTAAGTGTGTAAACTCGTAATCTCAACTTCTCTTCTCTCACATTAACATTTTCAATTTTTACATCTACTTTCCACTACTTACCCTTATCAATATAATACTACCCACTAACTTTTCAAAGAGGAATCTACTTTTAAGGGCAAAATAGAAAATGTATCCACTACTTTTTCAAAACACACACTTATTAAGGAAGATCAAAATGAAAAATTAAACACTTAAAAATGGACGAAGGGAGTAACAAAAATGCATATGATATTGATTATTATGCGGCATCATAGATCGTGCATCACACAACATTGCATCATCTTTGAAAAGGAACCTTTTTTAAGTTGAACACTTAAAAAGGGACGGAGGGAGTAACAAAAATGCATATGATATTGGTCACAATGGTTTGCAAACGGTCATAATGGTTCGTGAATGGTCATAATGATTTGAATGTAAAGATGTGACCATTGATGAATGGTCACAAATCTATGCCTATATAAAGGCTAGAGTTCCACCAATTTCCATGATATGGAAAAAAGATTATGATTGCAGTTACTGTTTCTCTCTAGAAATATCTCCTACATATATTTTTGGCAGGCTCGCAAAATCCGAAAGTGTTCTGGTTCCTTTTCGTCTGTGCATGACGCAGTTGAACATACAGTCAATCGGGACTGGGCTTCATTGTATCTTGGAGTCGAATTCGCCGGCAACCCGATGCACACCAAATTTACTCGAATTGGTGGGGGGCGAATATCGTCTTAAGGAAAGCGACATTGTAGTGCACCTTGAAGCAACCGATGTTTTCTCTATTTCTATTCACTTCTATTGATTACGCAATTTTTGCTCCAACATTTATGATGCCACTCAAGAGGTGCCCTTTCACAGATGATGCCACTCAAGTAAGATACTCCTTGAGTTTGGTACGCTTCACCTGGGTTAATGGCTGCTATTCCAAGAGGTACCGGTGTCCGTTCATTTCAAAGGAGGCTTGTGTGCTTGTGGTGTTTTTTTTTTCATATTTTTTTTCTTTCTTATTTTTTATTTTCCCATTCAATCTTTGGTTATTTCTCCCTCCCCTTCTCGATGAAACCTATTGAGCTCTTCTATTAAATTTCTTTTGCTGACAAAAAAAATTGAAATTGCCAAAACAAGTGGCTCGAATTATTAGAGCTTACAATTCTCTCTCTCAAACACTTCTCGCTAACAATAATAAAATTGGTTTCCATAAAAGCCCCTTAAAAATTCCAACTGAGTGAAATTTAAAGGAAAAGTGTGTTAACAAATTTGTGTATCTGAAACTAAAAGGAGACTAAAGTTGACGGTGTCCGTCCAAAAGCTTGGATTTGAGGAAAAATTTTGTGGTAGAATCCACACTATTTTTTAGTAAGTATGAAATCAATTTGTGGTAGAATCCACACCATTTTTTATAGGCTCCACACCATTTCAACCGACGATAGTAACGGTATTTTTTTACCCCTTTCGGTGATTGTGAACAACCTTTTTTCCTGGATTAGATGTCTTTGCCATGAGCCTTGTCTTGATTCTTGATCAGATAAGAAACAATGACAAGAAACAATGACGACAACGAACGACGTATTGATGATGTTTATAAGGCATAACAATGATGATGAGATGACGATGACGTTGATGCTAGTTGGCTGAGGTAAACCCACCCAACGCGGATACTAATTGAACTGACGTCATCAATTCACCACAATACAAGTGAATCTACTAGAATCTGATCTATGCTTTGGTGAGGTTTGGCTAAAAAAGCCAACTTAACTTTTCGTTTTGTCTTTATTTGATTTTTTTTGTTTTGCATTTTTTAGTTTTACATCGATTTTTTTAGTATTATCGGTTCGTCTCGGCGAGAGGAATCCAAAAAGGTAAAAAATTATGACTAGAAGTTTCAATTTTTTGAATAAAATCGAAAAAAGTGTAAAAAATTGACTTTTTGGCTTATTTTTTGCTTTATTCAAAAAAATTTAAGCATCGGTCATAATTTTATACTTTTTTTATTCCTCTCGCCGAGATGAACCAATAATATACAAAAAGTTAATGCAAAACTAAAAAATGCAAAAAAAAATCAAATAAAGACGAAAAAATCGAAAAACCAGTTTCGGGCTTTTTCAATTTTTCTAAAACAAACTACTGTAGCTGATAAAGTCATCTGTACAATTGTCTTTTTCAATTTTTCCCAAAGCAAAGAAAGAGATAAAACATCTTTGTCGATTTTATTTTTTTAAACAATGCAAAGCAAAAAATACACCAATTCTACACCAGGGGTCCACACAAACGATCATAGCTGCTGAATTTGTTTAAACAATTTTATAAGTATTCATGTAAAATAGTAGCTTAGTTGGATATTGAAAGAAGTTTGATGAAATTTTCGTTTAATTTTCTGTTGGGAAATTGAAATAAGAATTGATCAAACTCTTACTGATATTCAACTAAACTCAAGATATTCATTTAAAAAAATGTTTTTATATAAAAAGTGTCTTACTGCATGTGTGGCTACATCATAATCACACATGTGGTAAATAGTCATAGCAAGTACAGTTGTACACAAGTGGGGTCTTGGGCAAGTCGCGAGAGTCCCGCGCGAAGATCGACGGGACATTTTTGTCCTTTGTAGGATTTTGAACATTAACAATTTTAAAATACAATAATGATTGTGAAACACACACTCAACCACACACACACTCACATGCGGTGGGATCCACTCCGATGGGACCCACCGATGGGTCCCACCGCATGTGAGTGTGTGTGTGTTTGTGTGTGTGTGTGTGTATGTATCACTATTCTTAAAAATAATGGACACAACACATTATGAAGTCGAATAATTCTATTGGGACCGAACTTGGGGACAGAGGGTGCACCGATTGAGCTGGCATGGAGGGGGTCCCACACTCTCTCTCCTCTGTTGCTCCTCTCCAGGTTTGGCAAAAAAATTGTCGCTCAAAGTACTCTCCAAATTCAAAATTTTGGGGGGTTTTATGTGGGCCCTAAAATTCATTTTGAATCCCAGACCAATATCTCTCTCCTCTAAAACTTTTCTTTTGATCGGCCTCTCTCTTCTGAAACCAGCCACCGGAGATGCGTCCAACCGCCAGTCACCGAAGACGCGTCCGACCGCCAGCCACCGGAGACGCGTCCGAACACCGCCTAGCTCCGGCCATCGCAGAGAGTCCCATGCACCACCACGCAACACCGCCTACGCACGAACACGAGAGGCGCAACAGATCTCCTCTGACCGCCATCCACTACCACCGAGCACCGTCGGCCACCATTTTTGTAAGCTTGATCACATAATGTAAGTCCAAATCTTCTAATTTGCTGAGCTAATTAAAGTTTGTTATTGCTTTGGGAAATGTTGATGGGTGACGAAGAAGACCAAGTGCAGTAACATCCATGCCCAATTTTGTAGCGATTTTCTAAGTTTTTTTTAATTTTATTTTATGGCTATTCTTCCACAGAATGACCTGATACATGGATCCAAACAATTCATCCCAGGTCTTTGAACAAATGTGGGCACTAATATAGGTTCGGGATTTGGGACCACCGCCCACCACGACATCTTTGTGTAATAATTAAGAACTATGCGAAGTCAAGAATTAGAATAAACAAATCTATAATTTGCATTTGTAAAAAACTAGTTTAGTTTGCATTAATGATAATCTAGTAAGTCAGGATAGGAACCATAAAGTCACAGATTGGAATAAACAAATATACGAGTTTAGTCTTCCAAGTATAGCGATGTGCACCACATAACTTTATAGTTTGCTATTACCGAGCACCGCATACTCATATTTCGTTACACAAATTTGTAATTCAAAATTTTCTTTTTTAAATTTCATTTTTCCTTATACAAATTTGTAATTTGCATTTTGAATTTTAGTCATTTTTTTTTCCGCAGAAGCATGAAAATGGAAGAAGAACCACTTGAAGCGTGGGGGAGGGGATCGATTGTGGTGGGGGTGGGTGTAGGTGGTGCCCGGTGGTTATGAAGATGTGAGAGAGGCATGGAGACAGAGACACAGAAAGAGAGAGAGAGAGAGAGATAGAGAGAGAGATGGTCTGGGATTCAAAATGAATTTTAGGGCCCACATAAAACCCCCCAAAATTTTGAATTTGGAGAGTACATTGAGCGCCAATTTTTTTGCCAAACCTGAAGAGGAGCAACAGAGGAGAGAGAGTGTGGGACCCTCTCCATGCCAGCTCAATCGGTGCACCCTCTGTCCCCAAGATCGGTCCCAATAGAATTATTGTATTAAGTCTTTGTTCTTAAGCACCCTTCTACCTACACCGACGGGGGTGCACCGACCAAGTACCGACGGCGTTGGGGACGCTGTGGGTACATGGTCGGTGCAGAAGGAATTATCATTGTTCTTAAGTAGATTTTATCTCATAAAATCTTGTTTTGATAAAATCTTACATCCTCAACGGATTTTAGAAAAATTAGATTTTATGAACATAACGCAACACACAGAAAATGCACAGATCGAGCTCGGGGACCCACTTTTGGGTCCCACACGAACAATCCGAACCGTTCATTCATCTTAAAATGAAATTCCGAAGGGTCCCGTGAAAAATCAACTCAATCGGAGGTCTTTAGGTGTTTGATCTAAGAGCCCCCTAGTTTCGGTTAATTTATTTTTTTACTGAAATAGGGGGCTCGTAGATCAAACACATAAAGACGTCCGATTGAGCTGATTTTTCACAAGGCCTTTCGGAATTTCATCTAAGATGAATGAACAGTTCGGATTGTTCGTGTGGGACCCAAAAGTGGGTCCCCGAGCTCGATCTGTACATTTTCTGTGTATGGGGGTCTGTACCCATATAATTATCGCTAGATTTTATCTCACAAAATTATTTACAAAATACCTTTATCAACCCTAAATTTTATCCATTGGGAAAACAATGTCATTTTATCACACCTCAAAACAAAACTACATTTTATCAAAATTAGATTTTAGCTCATAAAATTCATTCAAGAACAAGGCCTAAAACTTAGCCTAGATTAAGGGGGTGTTTGGGAGCCTCATTTTCAGTTTTTCATTTTTAACTTTTTGGCTTTTTGACTTTTTAGATTATGGTCAGAATGTATTTTGAATTTGGTAGAAGTGTTTGGAGAAATGTGCAGAATGCCTTTTGTAACAGGAGTAGTGTTTGGGAGATATGTCCAAAATACATTTTGTGGGTATTTTGTTAATGAAAACGAGAAAAGTAAAAAATGAGAAGTGGAAAAGCTCATCACCACCTCTTTTTCACTTCTCCTCTCTAAAGTCTAAAATGGAAACTCATTTTAGGAGAAGTCGTTTTGGCCCAAGTCTCCCAGACATCCAAAATTCAAAAATGTGAAAATGAAAAGTAAAAAAATGGCTCTCAAACCCTCTAAATGACTCAGGGGGTGTTACAACAAAGGTGTTTTGGCTTATTGGCTTTTTACAGTTCTTTATGTTTTATATAGTGAGAGAGTGATTATCTCGATTTTACAAATAAGCTGATTTTTTTAGTTTTTTTAAGTTAGTGTTATGGGGCCTCAATAGGCCCCTACCTTTGGACCTTAAACTAATTTTCCGGTTTTTTTATTTTTTATTTTATTTCCTTAGTACAACGGAAATTCCTTTGGAAGATTTCTATTGCAACTTTGCAAGTCCTCATGTACAAAAAAAAAAGTCATGATGTACCAAGTGTGATCCGGGAGCGCAATTTTGTTCACTCTCCCTAAAAGAGGGCGAACAAAACCCTCCCTCCAATTAGTTGAAATAGTGTGAAATCCACACAATGTGATGTCATGTTTATATCTGCAATACACTTTTTGGTAAGCATATCATCACTTAGTGATATCACTTAGTGATGAGGTCCATATCATTTCAACCAATAAGAAGGTGGATTTTGTTCACCCTCTTTTAGAGAGAGTGAACAAAACTCCACTCGGGATCCGATGGGCTGACATTGTTCTGAGGTTGCGCTGTCACACTTGCAATGCCCCACTTGTTGCTTTTGAGTTCTGTGTGGGGCCTTTGTCTCTATATTGTATTGCTTATGGATTCAACCACTGCTACATAACTAAAATGGGTACCGAGAAACTATCCAGAATTTGAACTTCAACGCGCCAGATTCACTTGAAGTGAATCTGGCGCGTTGAAGTTCAAATTCTGGGACCCATTCTGGTTACCTAGACTTTCTGTTATGGATTCCGTGCGTGGCCTTAATTTGTCTCTATTATTTCAACTCTCATTATGCTTCAATGTCTTGTTTTAGTACTATAAAACATTCTAAAGACGGCAAAATTAGGGAAATTAGTATGATGAATGGAGACCAGATTATCTTCTGACTTTAACACATCTTCGATTTTCCCCGCTCCAACTCTGCCCGGGAAAGGAAAGGAGAGAGTATGGGGGAGGGTAAATTCGACTCTGCCTCCGACTCCTACTCATTGTTTATCTCTATAATAAAATAGCTTAGCTCTATTCTATTTTCACTTTCCTTGTTTGGTTTTTAAAAGCAGAAGAAAAAATTTCAAACTCCAACCAAGTGTGTGTCATGGTTCGAAGCTAAGATCATCTCTCTAAGTGTGTGTCATGGTCCTAAGATCCCGTTTGTTGATCTTATTAGGATGCTATTCTTTGTTGTCTTCTTTTGTTTTCCTAGGTTAGAACTTTCAATTGCCTTTTGTGTTAGTAATTTTCCAATGAATCTAGGAAAATACTACAATACACACTCCTTAAAGGTGTGTACCATATATACCTATTGTATGGTCCAGATTGTGTCAACTCATTGACAATCGTAAATTTTTTTAGTTGTTCGTAACTTTTCAGCAATATGATTCGTAACATTTTTGTGTGTCTCGTAACTTTTATAAAAAAGAATCGTAACTTTTACAAAAGAATCCTAACTTTTGTATGATACACACCCAAATAAGGAGTGTGTATTGTAGCTTTTTCCATGAATCTAATATAGCTAATTACTAATACTGTTCTCCATTGCTTATAAATGCTAGTTGGGAGATTATTTTTACTTCAAGATCAAGCATAGTCAATCTAACTGAAATCATAAGGAGAGGGCGGATCGCTTGTATGGATCCATCTACGACTCGGAGTTAATTAATTGGTATGAGATTCATGTTCTAGTCTTGATACAATGGGAAGAGCACTTGATAAGGCATTTTACGGAGGTCGTTAGGCCACTGACGATGCCACTAGTACACCCATGAACTATGTTTTTGGTAAGTTCAAACCTTACATTATTAGGTCTAACATACTACAGGACTAGAGGCTTTAACATTTTCATCCTCTGTTATTTTCGATCAGGTATTATTACACACATGAATGATAATGATGCCTTTTGAGCACTAGATTATGAAGATCATGGAGAGATTGCGGATGTTTGTAGTCAAAATACCACTTCTGTAGAGACTAGAGATTCCTGGTGTTTAGAGTCAAAATACATTTAATGTCCAGTACGGAGTTGATGTTTTATTTTCAATAAGTGGCCCCCTATGTCGTCCCATGGTATTTTTCATTGTTGCCTTTTCCAATATCTATTGGGACTCTGGGAGTTCAAGTAGATTTCCGATATATTTTATGACAATGATGGGCAATTGGCTTGACAAAGATGATTATTGACTACATGGCCATTTCATGGCATAAGCCATGAAGCCACCGTTTCGGGCCTCCTAAAAATTGTAAAAATTAAATAGGGGTCCCAAAACATGTAAGTCTCTCATATATTGTAATTATTGTTTATTTTTGGATAACTATCCATTTAAATTTGTTTAACCTGTTTCCTTTCATTTGTAATTCCAGTTCAACCAAAATTATCAACAGAGGCAATACATCTAATAAGCCACCACATGACTTTCGACATTGAAGGTTTTGTTGTATCAGTTGATTTGAATAATTGCCCAGCGTAACTTTTAGGTTCGCCAAAATAAAATATTGGAGGCAATTGTTTGCATGATAAAAATTATCACCCCTTGATATCGATAAAAGGGTGATTAGTAAAAATTATCCGTCGATGTCGATTTTAATCGATTTTTGAATAATTGCCCGATATTATTTTTAGGTTCTACAAAATGAATTCGGGGGCAATTGTTTTCACGATAAAAATTACCACCCATCAATATCGATAAAAAAGTGATTAATAAAAATTATCGTCCATTGATATTGATTTCATTCGATTTGAATAATTATCCAGTATTATTTAGGGAGAGTTGGTATAGGATCCACTATAGCAATTTCCTATAGCAATTTGGGTTAAAATTCGGGGACTTAAGGCAGCAGCCTTACTCACCTTAGCTCAGGGTCGGCCCTGCTGCTGTGGAATTTACTACTGCTATTTATGTCAAAATTTCTTGCCCTGGCTCAATCTTGGAAAATTGAAGTTGATAAGCTATGTATTGCAAGACAATTAAACACTGTGTTCGTTTCGTTGGTTTCAACCAAAAAAATTTTGAAAACACTTTTGCCAAATAAAGGTTGTGCCAGATGGAGTAGGAGTAGCCTGACTCTTATTAGTCAAAGTTTTGCCAGCAATCCAACAAGAGTGGGCTCCACTTTTGACTGCAAAAGGTTGTTGAAAGTTTGAGACTTTTGACTGCCAATTAAATGTTGAGAGTTTGAGGAGAGAGAGAGAGAGTGGGCTGTAGGCGTGGGAAAGAATTGGGTGAGTGTCAGAGGATGAATCCAACGGTTGTGATTAACCCATCAATACAACAGCCGGCTAGGATTACGGAAAAAAAATTTAAAAAGGTGCATCATTCTAATTAATCGTACAGCATATTTAAAAAGATGGCTAAAACATGTATGTTGTAATAAATTTATTTCTTTTCATTAAAATTTTAATTATGGGTCTCAATTTTTTTATATTTTGTGGAAAGTAAATGACGTGCACAGATGCCCTAAAAAATTGAGATACGTAAAATAAGAAAAATTAATCAAACAAATTTTAAATTACACCACAACATACTATGACAGACATCGCTTCGGAATGAAGTTGCTAGAGACTCCGCTCGGGGTTCAGGTTGCTTAGTTCGCGAATATTCTTAAATATTTTTAGTTTATTTTTTAACAAACTTAATTTATAAATGATGGCAAAATTTGTTTTTACCCATATATTTTTTGTTAGTGACAAATTACATTTGAGACTTCAAATTGGTACATAAAAAAAAAAAAAAGATAAAACGCGAACATAGTACAAACATTTATATGTGCACAACAAACTAACCAAATAGTTGTTCGGTTCCAACACCGTCAATCAAAAATCATAAATAAAATACGACAAAAGTAGAACCTAGGAAGAAAAGAGTTTTTCATATTGCAAGTACTTATGGCAGATTATTCCTCATAAGACTCCCACATAGCGAAAGCCATTTGTTCCCTCCTTTGCGCCATCAACTGTATGTTTTGAGGAGACATGTTGATTGGCTCTACCCCAACCACATTACCGGCATTCCCCCCTTGGTTGTCATTCCCACCTGCCCAATTGAAGGGGTCAGTGAATCCCTCAAAAAACTCATCTATCCCCCTGGTAATTAATATGAAGTTGTGAACAACACAACATGCCGTGACGATTCCAGGTTGACAGGCTTCCGGATAATTTGGCATGTGTTTGAGGATTGGAAACCTTCCTTTCAGAACCCCGAAGCACCGTTCTATGACATTCCTCAACGACGAATGCTTGTAGTTGAATAACTCCATTGGAGTTCGAAATACAGTATTAGCCCCATTAAATTCATCCCTGTGATACCGGCGTCCTCGATAAGGAGCTAAATATCCCGGCATGTTCGTGTATCCAGCATCCACAACATAGTACTTATCTACGACATTAAAGTTAGAAATGTAAGTGGAAAGATTTATTTATAAATTCAATGGTTTTTTTGTTTGGGTTTAATTTTCAATACATAATCTTAGTTTTTTTTTAACTACGATCAATTTCTTCTAAATACATAATCCACAATGTCAACTTAATTTGATGTAAACTAATTTACTTGCACAAGGCTTGAATGTTACTTACTAATTGGGGGGAACGGGAAGTTATTAGTCGGTGTTGATACTGCCGCACTGAAAACACGTCCATCGTGGGCACTCCCTTCCCATCCAGGGTACACATAAGTGAACTTCATGTCGAAAGAACAAACAGCCATAACATTTTGCGTTATTGTGGGCTTCCTCCCGCGAGACGCAACTTGCCTATTACGCGGTACCCAAGCTTCTATCTGGGTTCCATCTATAGCTCCCACACAGTCCTTCAAATAAATACAACCAACCATCAAAATCATGTCACATTCGTTGGCCAAGTAAATTAATGAACTCATTCGTTTCGGTAAAGAAAAAAAAATACCTGGAACCATGGAAAATGTCTATCGTCGTGTAAAATTTCAGGTGGCGTTGCATGGAGGTCTGGTGGTCGAATGATGTGCGGTGCCAAGTTGCAAATAGCACGACGCATTAACTTGAAGTGCACGCTTATGGTGCTTGTAGAGCGTTGGAACCGATCCGCGGCCATTCGATGCCTTTGGCTATGCCCACATATGTATAAAAAAATTGCCAATGACTCCTCGACACATAGATGCTTATTATCCCATTCCAGTTGTCCTTTAGAAATAAGTTCAGACACCAACGCTCTAAATGTAAATGCATCGACGCGTAAAATGTCTTTAACCTGGATGGAAATTGAACTGGATGGAAATTATTGGCCTTAGGCAGTTCCCCAGGTGGAATTCAACTCGACGACATGGGTTTAGCCTGGATGGCAATTGATGGATACAAAGGATATGAAATTCATGTTCCCGGTGTCCCTAGAAAAAAAAAATTACGAAAACATGCCATAACACCCAGGGAGATTATTGGCCTTAGGCAGTTCCCCAAGTATTCTCCAAACAAAAAGCCTTAGTTTATCATTATTTGGTATATATGTTCAATACTTAAATAGTATTTCAAGAATTACAGTAAGGGCCAAGTATTCAAGTTTTATAGTTGTCATTCACTAAACTGTAGATTCAGCTAAAAGCCCAAATGCATACTGAAGCAAAGAAAAAATCAGCCTTGCTATCAAAAGCACGCCCAAATATGACAGCTTCGTAAGCTTTTACATTCAAGATTTGGAATTACATTTATTAAACTGGAGATTTAAGCAAAAGGTCACAAAGGAAGACTTAAGTTGATACAAAAAAACAGAATAGGAGTACATTCTTTAGGACCCCAAATATGACAGCATAGTATACAATTTCATGGTCAAGTGCAGGCAGCTCAAAAGAATTGACCGAGAACTCTTTGAGAACTTCTACCGAACAATAGCAAAACATATAACTTGACATATAACTCTTTGAGAACTTCTATCCAACCACTGCCAAATAGACAACTAATCTTAACATCATATTAAGTCCAGACCCTGTAATACTCATGAAATTTATCAAGAGAAATTGAAAATCCCATTTTCTAATGAAGACAACTCTTAATTTTTGGTACAAGGGGGTGAGATTTTTTTCAGTATCAACCTTGTGGAGCTTGGGTAAGGGGGCTCAACAAATAACACATCAAACTGAATTTTTTACCATGCCTCATAGTGGTATTAGGGCATGGATGCCCTGTAAATATGGAACTTCCGAATGAAAAATAGGTAAATTTTCGCCGTTAATTCAAAATCACTCACAAAAGTAACGTGAATTTACTAAAAACAAATAGATAGGAGTGGCAGTTATCCCACCATAGAAACATAAAAGGATATTCAGTCCCTCAAAATGGAATTGCAGTAGCCATATTGCATTCTATTGCTACAACATAACAGACACGAAATGGAATTGCAGTAGCCATATTGAATTCTAGGAAATTCATGTCACAGGATCAATATTGCAGACTGGAATGAATCAGATTGTGGACAACAAACCTGATTGGTACTTGAAATAAATAAAAGTAGCGAAATCAAGGTCGAAACATATTACACAACCACGAAAAAGGTCCCAAAAATAAAACTTACATAAATAGGCAGTTCTAAAACACAGCAGTGGCTTTCCCATTGTTCCTAATTATTGATATTCAAGTTCCTCACCCACTCAATCCTCTTTTCCGGCGAGAGTCGCATGAACCCTTGCCTCCAATCACCTCCCCCTGAACCGCAAAATAAGCCGTAGGCCATCCAGCATCTTTGCTCATCAACAAAAGGCCGAACAAGGTCAAGGGCATCAATGCATGCTTCAATGGTGGAAGAGGATTGTCCTACATTATTGGCGATCAAGGTGTCATAAAACTGAGCCTTTTTTTCGTTGGCAATTGCTACCCTATCATATGCCTCATGCATTTGCTCACCCATCTTTTGTTTCGTCACGGACCCACCACTTCCCTCAGATTTGCGCTTTCTTCCCGTAGACATGACATCGCCCCTCCGTACGGTCTTCGGGGGACCATACTTTTGTCGGTCCGCTTCGGAATCAGAACCGCCATTCGTAGAGGGATTTGCGAAAGCACCGTTCGCCAATGAGCCTTCAAGAAGCTCTTCCAACATAGTCCTATATATGGTCAATGGGTTTATCGCGAAATTTCCCATATTCTGCGTTCCTCTACATGGTATAACATAAAAAATATATATATATATATATATATATGTTATATATTTGGTGTGTTAGGGTGCTCTAAATGAAAAATATAATACATAAGTTGTAATACCTTCAATAAATCATCCCATACTTCATCCGGGAAGGTGACGGTTTGAAGCTCTTCATCCAACCCTTCCCGGTGTGTGTCATTAAGTCTTGCCAAAGCCTATATTCAGCTTTGATGCGGTTGTACTTGTCTTTCAATTGTTTGAGGGTGATAAGCCCCCAAAAGTGTTAATAATGGGGTTTATCTCGCTCACTTTGATCACACACACGCATGCATATTATTGCTTTAAACTATTGATTTTGCGCAAGGTTGTGTTTTTGTATTAGCAGGAAGAACGGGAGAAAAAGACATGTTTTGACACCATGGTTGAACCAAGGGATGCCCGAACACCGGAGGCCACATGGCACCCCGCCACCGAGTCTCGGGAATCAAGGAATGAAGTTTTGAACAAGACTCGGGAAGCCTAGAGGTCATGATGACAAGCCGGAAGGTCAAGGGATCAAGCCTTAGAAAATTCTCAGTTTTTAGTCTTTCAACCGGTAGAGCATTTTTGCTCTACAGGTAGAAGCGTTCCAGTAAGTTTTTCAACCGGTTGACACTTTTTGCTCTACCGGTTGAAGCTTCAATTTTCTGCAACTTTTGAGCCCGATCAAGAAATATCTTGTGGCATTTTTGTAATAACTTGGCACGACTTTTGGGGCCTTTAAAGGGTCCCCAACCTCAGATTTTTAGGGTTAGACTTGGTTTTCACCTTCTCTCTCTACCTCCATTAGTTTGTACATAGCTTTGCTCCACCTTCTCTCTAGTTTTTCAAGCTCTTTCACTTAGATTCAAGGTAATTCATCTTCTTTAATGTTGTAGTACATGTTAAGACCTTTATATAAATCTAATTTATTTCCGTTTTTGTCGGTTAATTCGTTTTCTTGATTTTCTAGCTTAATCTTTTGAAAACTCTTGGTTCGATTAGTTGTTTGTTGATTTCTCAAAGTTTAAAGTTGTAGACCAACCTATAATCCTCCATAAAAATCAGTTTTTAAAGTTATATGTCATGTTCTTTATTTCCTTTGCAAAATTAGTTATGTTTCCCGTAGTTATGATCGAGTAGTCGTTATAGGCTCGGTCATGGGGTGATTAGCATCCCGTGACTTAGGTTGATTCACTCTCCTCGCCATAATGCAAACTTTGCTTGTTGATCAAAGAGTTAGGATTAATTTTATGTATCAAAATTTGGATTTGTTAATCCCGTTGATCATACGTAGCCAAAGGCTTGACCACTTGGCACGTGTGATGCTTCGGGCGATGTCAATCAAAATGTTTGTATAAATGGCACAAGAATCCTACTCTTTGAGAAACACAATTTCTTGTCAAACGAGTTTAAGTACCAAATCTTCCGTTCGGGGTCGTTTAACGACGTCCCCGAGCCGGTTATTTTAGAGGAGAATGAATCGGCCTAAGGCATGGGTGTTGTGAACCCCTTGACTTAGCCTTGTTTTAATTAGTCGTTTTTAATCTTCCGAGTCATTCACGAAGTTAAGTGAATTCCACCCCCAACCTACAAAAGCCAAGTTTGCCGCTTTAAGGCTAAAACCATCACTCACGAATCAAACACTCACGCTCAGCGCATTCGGTCTCTGTGGACTCGACCCGGACTTCCGGTTATTGTGCTACCGCCGGCCTGAACCCTACGCTTGGGGAAATCATATTGGAATACAATCCAAGGGCGCAAGCATTTTTGGCGCCGTTGCCGGGGACCCAATGGTCCGCTCCGCGTGAGTTTGTCTCGCGCCACGCCACTGTAAGTATCCCATTTCATTAGTACATATCGCTTCGTTTATTTTTGTTCAACCAGTATAGTTCTAAGGGCGGATACCTCTAACCAAACAGTTGATTGTTTAAATTGAGGTTTAACGAAGCTCGAGGAAGTATATTAGTTTTTAAATTTCTGTCATATATATATATAACGAGGTGGTGGACTAGCCCCTCGGAACTGTTCTTGTGGTGAGGCGGTTGCATAACCCCTCCGTTCTGCTAGTGCTAAAAATCCTATAAAAAAAAATATGGTTGCAATGAAGGGCTTTTTCTAGACATCACCAATTTCTATCAACAAGATGATGAGTCTTTTCTGCAGTATTGGGGGCGATTTAAATGTTCCATATTCTCTTGGGCAATTTTTATCTATGAGCTTGGGGATCTTCTGGCTATCTTTTGCCGAGGTTTAAACTCTATGACATGTCAATTTGATTTGTTGTCCAATGAAGAATTCCTGAGTAAAAATGCCGAAGAGGGTTGGGACTACCTTGATGAATTAGCCCAAAAGTCCCAATTTTGCGAGTTGACTGAAATTGAAATAGAACCTCTGTTCTTTGATGAAGGGGTTACTTTAGCTTTGACAGAAATCTCAGAGGTTAAATGGGATGATGAGCCTATTTTTGATTATGCTCCCCAAGAGGATTCCGAGTGTACCCTTGATATGCCTTTTCATGAGAAATTTTTTGAGGTTAATGTCACTAGCACTTCCATTGAGTCTTCTCCACCACAAGAACTTAAAAGAGTCGAACTAATTGATTTTCTAGGTGTTGATAATTATGATTGTGTTTAAATCCATTTCTAGTAAATCTTGTCAACACCTTGAAAATGAATTTGGGTCGAATTATACACTTGGTGGAACTTAATTTTGTTAACCAATTTCGGCGATCACAATACTCTAAGTATCTTATCGTGTGGTACGGTCGCGTTCAATTCTTGTCGAAGAGCTTAGTGTGGAGTGATTTGTGCATTATGAGAGCTGTTCAAAGTATGCGAGAGTTACATTTGAATGTGGTTAAATTAATCATGTTTTGTTGGTTCTAGTACTCTACTTCTTGTGTTTTTAGCTTTTTGTAGTTTGTCTTGTTTGTCCTTTCTGCTTTTAATTTCAATCAACTTCGGTATTCGCCGTTTTCGAACGGCTTTTGATGGTCTGGTATAGCCACCTATCTCTAGCTTGAAGTGTTGTGTGACTTATTCTACGACACTTTGAGTGGGAGGTGGGGAGAAAAGTAGTACTCGTGCGATCGCGTGAAAATCATCGGTGGTTTTCCTTTTTCATTGTATATATTGTTCATTGTGAAGCCCGGATAACACGAGCCGGGCGGTTCTCATATCGTTTCTCTTAGTAGGTAGTCGGCAATTAAGTCTTTTGCAGGGTGACCATGCTACCGTACCAGCCTTGGTAGTTTGCGCCTAACTTGGCGGCGAGTGCGGCATTCAGGAGCTCTAAGCATGGGTGCGACGAAACGTCGCGGTTGTAAGGCCTATAAAGTCGTGGAGGATGGTCCTGTACGACTAGCTGTGGTCCTGGAGAGGGGCCGAAGGAGGAAGCCTTGGGAGCATTGCCGATGACGAAAGGAGCAAGCGGTAGAAAAATTCCTCAAACTTGGTCGAGGTATTGGAGGTTGACATGCCTCCCCGTCGGTACAATTTTTGTTCCCCTATCTCTCTTTACTTTAGTTCTCTTGCATTGAGGACACTGCAAATTTTAAGTTGGGGGGAGGGAATAGTGTAGTGTACATATTCCAGTTTAATTTCAATTTTGTGTTTCAATTTCCGTAAAAATTTCAAAATTTTTGAAGTAAAACCTCCCGTTTTATTAGGTTTTAACATGCTAGATACCTTACATATGCTCAATTTTGTTCATAATAGCAAGAGTCGGTACCCCGGTGAATTCGGTTGTGTGTTCAAACCCATTTCGATTGCATATACATGAACTTCATTGAACAATTTGAGCCCTTGTTGGTCAAGTATCGTGCACCGTTTAGAGTAGAAATTCATTTCAAAGCATCCCATTTTATTTGCTCTCATTTCTCGCATTTGCGTACATAATGTTCTTTTGTTCATGCTTGAGTAGTGTAAATATCTCGTATGCATCATACTGGAGTTGGTTGGCGTACTTAGGAAATGATTCAAGGCATTTTTGCATGATTTTACCACAAAAGTGTCTCTCTCGTCCTTAATTTTGAACCATAGTCCGTGTCTCCATTTCATTGATTAAACTTAGGAAACCGGATGTTCGGAGGGTTGGTGGAAATGATTTCAATATTGTAAAGGTGATTGGGAGGTGTGTGAGCAAGGCGGAAAAGGTTGGAAGTAATCTGGAAGAAGCTTGAAAATGGGAGCAGAAATTGGTCCAGCATACCGGTACCAACTTAGCAAAATCTGAAAATCGTTTGTAATCTCTCTCTCCCCTTTCAGTATATAAACCCAAATTCCCCAAAGTTTTATCTCTCACCTCTCTAAGCCAAAATTGGCCTTCTTTTCTCTCTCTCCTGCAAATGTTACTTCTTATGACTCTAATTCTCTCTAAGAATAAAAGAAAAAAGAAAAAAAAAAAAAAAAAAGGAAAAAAAAAAAGAGAAAGAAGTTTATTGTGAAAGAGCCAAAGAGGAATTCAAATAGAGTTGATTACCGCGTTGTAAGGTTTGGTGAGACATCCGGGAAGTAGAATAATTGGGATGAGGATGACGACAAGGAAGATGGCAAGTGATGTCGGTGATTTAGTTTAGTATCTATCTAGTAGTTTAGGCATCTCGTGGTTAGTTAGGATTGAAGTGGTGGCCAATGGGTAGGGATCCAAGCTAAAATATGGCCATCACTCATTTTGTATTCCCATTTCCTTGTACCCAAGGTCGTTATAAGCTAATAAAGACCTTAGTTGATTCTAGGAACGCCAATTTGACTCCACGTGATGCATGGTTGATATTTATATTTTGTTTAAGCATGATTTCCTTATTAGCTAGATTGGTTGTGAATAATTCGTTTCTTTCTTCTTTCGGCGCATTTTTTATAGCATGCATGGCTCTTTTGTGTCTCGCTATTGCATTTTTCTCGATAGCGCTTGTCATGGGATGTGATTAGTTTGCAATAAGTGGATAAAATTCGAATTGAGCGTATCCTTGTGAGTTTTTGGAATTGACACTCGATATGGTGCGTGTGCTTGACTGTTTTGGCATAGTTTTTCACTTTAGTTCATGGCATGCATTTGCGTGGGTTGCACGTGATTGGTTTCACCGGGGTGTGTGTACTCTTGCTTTGTTTTTGTTAATCGAGCATAGGTTTTGTATCTTTAGATTTTGGGAAGTTTACTTAAGCATAGCTAGTAAGTTAATTTAGATGGGTTTACTCGGGACGAGTAAAGTTCAAGTTGGGGGGTGTGATAAGCCCCCAAAAGTGTTAATAATGGGGTTTATCTCGCTCACTTTGATCACACACACGCATGCATATTATTGCTTTAAACTATTGATTTTGCGCAAGGTTGTGTTTTTGTATTAGCAGGAAGAACGGGAGAAAAAGACGTGTTTTGACACCATGGTTGAACCAAGGGATGCCCGAACACCAGAGGCCACATGACACCGCCACCGAGTCTCGGGAATCAAGGAATGAAGTTTTGAACAAGACTCGGGAAGCCTAGAGGTCATGATGACAAGCCGGAAGGTCAAGGGATCAAGCCTTAGAAAATTCTCAGTTTTTAGTCTTTCAACCGGTAGAGCATTTTTGCTCTACAAGTAGAAGCGTTTCAGTAAGTTTTTCAACCGGTTGACACTTTTTGCTCTACCGGTTGAAGCTTCAATTTTCTGCAACTTTTGAGCCCGATCAAGAAATATCTTGTGGCATTTTTGTAATAACTTGGCACGACTTTTGGGGCCTTTAAAGGGTCCCCAACCTCAGATTTTTAGGGTTAGACTTGGTTTTCACCTTCTCTCTCTACCTCCATTAGTTTGTACATAGCTTTGCTCCACCTTCTCTCTAGTTTTTCAAGCTCTTTCACTTAGATTCAAGGTAATTCATCTTCTTTAATGTTGTAGTACATGTTAAGACCTTTATATAAATCTAATTTATTTCCGTTTTTGTCGGTTAATTCGTTTTCTTGATTTTCTAGCTTAATCCTTTGAAAACTCTTGGTTCGATTAGTTGTTTGTTGATTTCTCAAAGTTTAAAGTTGTAGACCAACCTATAATCCTCCATAAAAATCAGTTTTTAAAGTTATATGTCATGTTCTTTATTTCCTTTGCAAAATTAGTTATGTTTCCCGTAGTTATGATCGAGTAGTCGTTATAGGCTCGGTCATGGGGTGATTAGCATCCCGTGACTTAGGTTGATTCACTCTCCTCGCCATAATGCAAACTTTGCTTGTTGATCAAAGAGTTAGGATTAATTTTATGTATCAAAATTTGGATTTGTTAATCCCGTTGATCATACGTAGCCAAGGGCTTGACCACTTGGCACGTGTGATGCTTCGGGCGATGTCAATCAAAATGTTTGTATAAATGGCACAAGAATCCTACTCTTTGAGAAACACAATTTCTTGTCAAACGAGTTTAAGTACCAAATCTTCCGTTCGGGGTCGTTTAACGACGTCCCCGAGCCGGTTATTTTAGAGGAGAATGAATCGGCCTAAGGCATGGGTGTTGTGAACCCCTTGACTTAGCCTTGTTTTAATTAGTCGTTTTTAATCTTCCGAGTCATTCACGAAGTTAAGTGAATTCCACCCCCAACCTACAAAAGCCAAGTTTGCCGCTTTAAGGCTAAAACCATCACTCGTGAATCAAACACTCACGCTCAGCGCATTCGGTCTCTGTGGACTCGACCCGGACTTCCGGTTATTGTGCTACCGCCGGCCTGAACCCTACGCTTGGGGAAATCATATTGGAATACAATCCAAGGGCGCAAGCAGAGGGTATAACCTTTCCTTGTAGTTTCCCTCTCAAATTCCTTATGGACATTTTTCCACTGATGGGCATTGAATACACGCGTCTTACGTGTATTTGCACTTTGTTCTTTCTTAGCTTCTTGAAGGAGTATTTCGATTAATTTTTCGGTAGTGGCATAACTCCACATGCCAACATCATTTTTTCGACGGTCCATGGTGGGCTTACACATACGAAAAACAGATAACCAATTTAATGCATATTCAACAATGACTATGATCATAGAAAAAATATTCCACAAACGAGACGAAATATATTGGGGGAGAGAGAGATGTGGATAAATACCAATTGAATGGAGTTTTCGCTGGTGAAAGAGTGGGCAGAAGATGTAGGAGACGGGGTACTTCGCTTCCTCTTCAACGGTTTGCTGACAGGTGGTTTGACAATAGCTTCGTTGTTCTCTATTGTCAACAAACCAAACACAAAAATTAACACAAAGAGCACTAACATAAGGACTGTTTGTTATATATATAGAGTCAGTAAATCTTAAAGCATTCACTGACTTTTCCTGAAACAGGGCAGGTTTTGATATGTCAAAGCATGTTGGTCTATTTGAAGCACATTTTTCACTCCAATTAGGGCACTAAACTTCAGTTTTCCAAAAGAACCAACATGACAATAAATAATTTTTCACAACACAAGCCACCTCAGATTTACTTGACCATGCAAAAGTATCAATCCAGCAGGAGATGCCAAAACCCAAAAAAGAACTAGCTTGGTAACACAGACAGCAGTAAAAAATTCATTGAGCTCAAGTTCGTTTAAAAACTAAACGAACGAACTTCAAATGTTGAACATCTTAAAACTCAGCTCGATTTGGCTCGTTCGCGAACACAACCTTTAGAAAAAGATGACAACTATCGGTACACCATTTGGTGTTCACCAAATATATACTGGTTTATGCGAGACTCACTTTAAGGTTCCACAATAGTGATCGATCGGAACCTTTCTGATATCCATAGAATATTATTTTAAGGTATTAGTAATAAAAACCAGTTGAATCGATTAGGCCTTAATTGATTGTTTTACCTGCATTTTTCATAGAAAGTGTGTCAGAATTCCTCTCGGTCCCCTTCAGATTTTAATTTTTTTAGGAGCATTTCGAATTTAAGAAAAAATCAAATTTGTTCATTAATTTGTAAAACTCATTGATGTTCGAAAATTTATGCCAAAAATGCTTATGGTCATTTCGTTTGACATAAGAAGGATTATGTTTGATCAAGAAAGAGACAGTTAACAATCTATTTTTTTCCTTGAACAAACACAAGTCATTCATCTATCAAACAAAGTTCGATCAAATTGATTTGGGCAACAGATATAAAAAATAAACACAAAGACCAAAATGAAATCATCTAAAACATGTTCGAAAATAAAGTCGAGCATAAACTAACTGAAAAGAGACACATAGACATAACAGATCGGAAGTACCTCTAGCTTGTCGATTTTTTGTCGATCGGAGAAGCCATTTGCCACGCCTGTAGGAGTCGTTGCTTGGGTTCTCCGTAGTGGATGGATTGCCGCTCGACGGTGGTTCTCCCAACCCTGCAATCCACCGACGCAATTATAGCACGTCTTGAAGAAGAAAAGCCCATCCAGCTGTGTCTGTGAACGATGGGATGGGATATGTAAAAAATTTCAATGATTTAACAGTGTAAAAATCTTCATAGGGTTGGGTAGGGGGAAGATGGGTCTGGAGAGAGAGAGAGAGAGAGAGAGAGAGAGAGAGAGAGAGAGCTATTTGCGCATTGGATTCGCGCATAGGCTTGTAGTATTTTCGGATTCTCTGTATAGAAATCGACAGGGGAGATTCGCGGCCAAGGCTCTGCTGTTGCAGATCTGAGGAGAGGAACGTGACTACTTGGTTCGGCTTTTGCAGAAGGAGAGGTAAAGGATGAGAGAGAAGTTGAAGCTTGGTAAATGGTAATGGAGGAGAGAGAAAAGGGCGTATCAGAACAGAGGGGAGAGAGAGACGTAAAGGAGGAGAAGGAATGAGTCAAATGGTAATAAACACAAGTGGTTCAAAATTATTGTAGGGCCCATGACCTGTTTTCCATCCGATCACCTCTTTCACAATTAAATTGTTTTGAAATACAAATCCCACTTTTACGTTACCAAACGAACACAGTGAAAATCTTTGATTCATTAATTTAGGGTAAATAGAGGTGCCAATTCATCCCCCCTTCCGGATTACCTTGCTCTCTCCAAGACTTCTCACCCTATGGCGACTCGTGCCCCATTTTCGTGTCGAGCGCTGTTAATAAGGTTGAAAAATTAACACATACTATATATATATATATATATATATATATATATATATATATATATATATATATATATATATATATATATATAGGGTCTCCTTCTCCTCCGGACTCCGGACTTCCGGACCTCCTTGATCCGAGTATTTTTTTGACGATCCAATCCGTCCAATGTGTTCAGAAGGTGTTTTCCAAGGTCCACTGGGGAAATCTTCAAAAAAAAATACCGGGAAGGGCTTGATCCAAGCAGTTTTCGCAAAAACTTTATATTTACAGTTTTTACGAAAACTGCTTGGATCAAGTCCTTCCCGGTACTTTTTTTTTGAAGATTTCCCGCGTGGACCCTTGAAAACACCTTATGAACACATTGGACGGCTCGGATTTTCCAAAAATAATTTGCAACACAAAAAAATCATTTTTTTTTCTAAGGGATCCCTTATTAAAATTTGGTGCGGACCTCACCTTTCCGGATCAAATTTTGATGATCCGAACCGCTCAATTTTTTTAAAATGCGTTTTTAAGGGCCTACATGAAGATTCGTCAAAAAAACAATACCCGAAAGGGCTTGATCCAAACAGTTTTTGATAAAACTGTACATATGTACAGTTTTATCGAAAACTGTTTGGATCAAGCCCTTTCGGGTATTTTTTTTTGAAGATTTCCCGCCAGGACCTTGGAAAACGCATTTTAAAAACATTGAGCGGTTCGGATCGTCAAAATTTGATCCGGAAAGTTGAAAAAAGGCTAGGTCCGCACCAAATTTTAAATAAGGGATCCCTTAGGAGATCATGATCCTATATATATATATATATATATTTTGGTTTTGTTTTCATATGGGCTTTAAGTCCCAAATAAACACGCTTTCTAAATTCTAACGGTAAGAGCCACAAAATGTTAACATCCCCTTTTTATAATTCTTTTTATCATTCGATCTGTTAATTAAAGTCGGGGGGTTACATTAGGTGAAAAAGGCATTAATTAAATTTTTTAATTTGTGTAGGTATCTTTCTTAGAACAATTTTTGAAAACAAAAAAAATATGAATCATATAATAATAGTAATCTCCAAATTACATTAAAATAATTTACTTTAAATAACTATTAAATTTATGATGCGCATATGAAAAAGGATATTCATTTATTATTTTTGATAACTTGCAAAGTAATTTTTATTTAAACATACACTACAATAATTGTAATATCAATGTTGAATAAAAAATGCTAAATCAATAAGTAATAAATATTAAATGATTTAGTAGGACCTTCCATTGAACCTACTTACCGCGACTATATGACGTGTTTACTTAAAATTGGACCTATTAACCAATATTTTAAAAACCGGACCGGTGAGCGAACCGGAAAAGGACCGGGTGGATAGGTCACCGGTCAAACCGTGATCGAACTGTGATGTTGAAAACAAATATAATGTACTAACGAGTCCTGGGGGGGGGGGGGGGTGAAGAAGACGACATTTTAAAAATTAAGTCTAATTAAGATATATACAATCATTCATGCTTTATTCAAATTGCCACAATCTAATATGCGAAATGTAAAGCAATTAAAGTAAAGAAACAAAGACAAAAGATATACGTGGAAACTACTTAGGGTCTAAACACCCAAAGCATAAAACCACGGCCTAGTCCTACTTATACATTTCATAAATCAAAAGGTTTACAAGAATTAACAAGACTAGGAATTACCCAACAAGCCCCTTGAGACACCTAGCTCCAATTTTTGATGTAGTACCCCGTACCTCTCTTTGATTCCATGGACTCCACAAGCACACCCGTCTTGATCTCCGAGTCAACTCGGCACTGGTCCAACTGGCTCATGTAGGAACCAAGGCAATCAACCATGATGTGAATGACATGATGATGAATGAAGATTTTTATGAATAATAATTAAACTAGATGTAATCCATGGAGTATTAGAAGATTAATCTAGATTGACAAAATAAAAGATCAAACACAAGGTTTAAAAACCCATAAAAGATAAAAAAAAAACTTGATTTTAATGAAGGTTTTTGAATGAAGAAAATCAATCTAGAGCAAATTAAATACATGGTAAACAAAAGTATTGCACTAGGTTGACATAAAAGATGATCAAATACTAAGTTTAAATCATACTTAAATCATCTAAACACATGAATATAAGAAAATATCTTGAAGATGCAATGCCATTTTGAGAAGAATCAAACTAGAGCATCTACATAGATAATATAATATAGCACTAGAATGAATAAAAGATGATCAAATCAAAATAGAAATAACCTCTAAAGCATTGAACCCCACGAACAAAAGAAGGAGAAGTGTCTCTCTCTAATGTGGGTAATGCTCTCAAAATCTGACCTAGAAGAGTGAAAAATTAGTTTATATAGTGCCAAGGTCGGAGCCCTAAAGAGGGAAAATGAGAAAACGCCACATACTCAAGAAAATAGGCGTTGCGCTAGTAAGCGCCAGACGAATAGCTAACGAGCGTTGCGGAATAAAAGGGTGACATCATGCATGACCTCAAACGTGCGGCGCCAATAAGAACTACGGGCGCAATGACGAGTGCTCATCAAGCGCTGATCTCTGAAACTATTTTGAATGAAGTAAACTGAAACGCTAGATTAGCATCAATAGCACTGAACGAGCGTTGCGCTCAGAATCTCTACTAAAATAGGTACATGCCTTAGAAAAATACTTGATGCTCGCATTATAAGGCTAAAATGTAAAATCATGCAACATAAAAGGATTAAATCCCTAATCTAAATGAAGAACATGATAAATGCAACTTTATACCTTTCATAAGCCAAATATGAGTCAAGGTGCATGTAACTCCATTTCTCCAATCCTTCAACTATCGGGTGGAGCATCTAGACTCAATCAACTAAGCTACCTCCCAAACCCAAATGGAAAAAGATAGAAGTACATACACCAATGGTTTGTCGAAATCCGGAAAATGCCAATAACACTAACAGATGTTAGAATTATGTTACATATATATAATTTACTGGAATAAGCGTATAAAAAAAAATCAAATAGAAAGTTTGAGGAAAAGAAGGAAGGGTGCTAAAAAGAACAATGCTATGAGTACACCACTTGTGCACCCTAAATGCACATTACCCTGATGTGGCAAATGAGGAGAAGCCCAATGTAGTCAATCTGGGACTTAGGAGTGTGCTCTATACTAGATTTTTTATTCAATTCTCATTACCAACAATACTTGGGGCCACCTCAAGAATTGTCGGTTCCTTTATAATTCTAAATATCTATATTGGTGTTCATGCATTTGACTCATGGGATTTATTGAATGTTAAAGGAAACTATTTGATCGATGGGTTAACATGTTGGTTAAACTCTTGAATTTTGCAAGTTTTTGTCTCAATGACACTCTGTTAAGAATTTCGAAGAAAAACAGTATTTAGCATTTTTTTTATTTTTGGGAATGGAAAATAGAATTTAATATTTGGTATTTTGCATTTTTGTTATTTAACATTTATTTAGAAAGTAGTATTTAGCATGTTTTTTATTCTTCATATTTTATGCATCTTGGGATTAGTCTTAAAAATTTCACTGAAGCAGGCACTCCTAATAAGGACAACTAGCGATCTAAACATAGTATTTGCTCAGGACACTCTATGCAAGACTCTGTGAACTCTTAAATACTAACATGCATGCATGTTGGTGTGTTAAACGAAATAATTGACTCTCGGTAAAACATAGGAAATTTTTTTTATTAGTAGTATTCAGAAAATGAAAAATTTTAAATTATGCATATCATTACAAATATTTAAAACAATCACTTAAAATATCACTTAATTTCTTGCATTTGTAGCCGCATAAGTGTTACTTATGCTCATATAATAATTTTTTCTCTTATTTTACATGCTCATTTCGAATGAGTATAATTTTAACCCACATAATTTTTTAGGGTCACTCACCTTTAATAAAACTTTGGGGATAGTGGGGAACGCCTTGCTAGCCCTTGTTTGGCTTCATCCGGAAACAGATAGAAAACATTTAAAGTCATTTGCCGGTTAGTTATGGTTGGCTTCATCCGGACTTTGGTTTCGTCTATAAAAAGATGCCCCTCAGGCCTCACCATGCATCCACATCCACCTTCTCCTTACACGACTCTCTCTCTATGGAGATCGGATTTCATTCAGGTGAGGTGAGACTCTTTTTATTATTGTTCTTACGTACACTTAATTTTATGTTAAACAACCCCTAATTGTAAATGTTATTGTTACTCTCTTTATTCAGATCTGCTTCCTTCTGGCGGTCCATGACATGAAAACCTAAGCATTTTGATCAACCTCCTCGTAACCTATCATTAAGGTTCGTGATGTGGTGTCTTTTAATTATGGCAATTGATAATGCCACGATTGAATTTATTATTGCCACGATTATTTATCTACTTTGACAATGTTACCCTCACATGTTCCTTGACTCTTGCAATTACCCTTTTTCTCTCACTACAATACAATATAGACCCACTAGGGCCACTTCCCTGTCCTCTATCTGAACCCCTCTGCTTATTTCATTCCAATTCTCTTCGTTTTACGGATGTTTGCAGTTGCAGGAGTAAATCATAGGGGGTGCAAATTTATGAGTAGATATCTGAATATCTTCTTTTGAAACCCCCATGAGAACAGACCCAACCCTTCTTGCCACACACTCACAACATCTGAATATTAACAATCCTCTTTACCAATCCAAGGGTGAAGAGGAATGGTCTATTGTCTTCAACTCATAAGTTGCAGAGTGGTTACCTTGTACTGGTTAAGTTGAAAGGATGCAAGGCAATGGGGTTTGATGGGGCGTTAGGGTTGATTCTAGTGAGATAGGATCGATAGATGAGAAAGAGAACCCAAAATGGCTCTCGTAGTGACGGAAACAGAAAAGGGTGGTAGGAAGGAGAAAATTTTGGGTGCAAATAGGGTATGAGTGACGTGGTGTCCCTTCGGCACATCCGAGCCGTCCAAAAATGCATCGGACGGCTCGGATGAAAACACACTTTATTTTTTCTTTTCTACTTTTTTAAAATCAGGACGGTACTTTCAATCTAGACCGTATGTTGCATTGTATGGAAGGTCCGGATGTGCCGAGAGGGTACCACGTGATACCCTACCCGTACCCAAAATTTTCTCCGTAGGAAGAGCAAATGAATTGGAATTGGTCCGCCATTGTTGTGTAATGGTAATGAATAGCGAGGCATTCAATGGGGAGAAGGTAAAACTGTGTTATGAGAGAGTGAGAGAGAGAGCATTGAATTCATTGAGAGAGAGAGAGAGAGAAGCACTGAATTCACGGCCGACAAAATATTTGTCGTGTCCCTAACAAATGCAAGCGCCAGCCTTTCATTATTACTATATTATTATGAGCTTCATAATCTTGATTTATAACTTTTTGGGATATATTTTTCATGTTGATTAATTTTTTGCAATTTTTTCTAATACAAATTTATATTATATTCAAAGTGCCAAACTTAAAGCACATGTACATAATGGAAATTTCATACACAAACTTATATATGACGTTTATATGTGTAAACTTTTACACACGTGCTAAAAACTTATATATATATATATATATATATATATATATATATATATATATATATATATATATATACGTCAATTATCCAATCAAGGATCCCGGATGAGAGGTTTTTTTGATGTTTTGATACTTTTAAAAATTGTTTTTGGAAAATCCAAACCGTCCAATATGTTCAAAAGGTATTTTCAAGGGTCCACGCGGAAAATCTTCAAAAAAAAATACCGGGAAGGGCTTGATCCAAACAATTTTTCGCAAAAATTGTATATTTACAATTTTGCGAAAAACTGCTCGGATCAAGCCCTTCCCGGTATTTTTTTTTTGAAGATTTCCCGCGTGGACCCTTGAAAACACCTTTTGAACACATTGGGCGGCTCGGATTTTCAAAAACATATCGGGAAGGTGGAGTCCCGGATCCGGGAATCCCGGATTAGATCGGGATTCATATGTATATTGTCCCCTTAGATGTGTTTAAAAAGTGTTTTCAAGGTCCAATGGGCAGATTATTAGCGTTTTTGTGAAAAACTGCTCCGATCAAGCCTTTTCGGGTATTTTTTTTTGCCAAATCTTCGCGTTGGACCTTGAAAACACCTTTTAAACACATCTAACGGTTCGGATTGTCGAAATTTGGTCCGAAAAGTGGAGGTCCGTAACTTAAGAGGGTCCGGGAGTTTGGACCGGAAGTTTATTCTATATATATATATATAAGCTAGTATTTATTAATTATTTGTAATAACTAGGAATTTTATTATTATGTACCTACTAAAGTTCTAGACATTTATGAATCTCGTGAAAAGCTAGAGCTCAATTCAAGCTTAGGTCAGTTTTGCTCGGTTCAGCTCATTTGCAGTTGGGATTCGGTTACATACACAATGGGTGGAAAAGGAAAGAGGTTTATCGCATATGAAACAATTTAAGTCATCTGAGATTGACCAAATCTTATACGAGTACTTTACTACTTTTAGAGACATTAAATGATCCATTGATTGCACAAAAATCCAATTCTCTTGTCTTTAACCTTTTTTTTTTTTTTTTTTTCTCTGGTTCAAGAATCTTCTGCAAGTCAACAACAACTACCGCTATTGTTGTGAAGAATATGGCTACTTCCTGGGCAGAAGGATCATCTTTCCCCATCCTACCGCTATTGTTATTCGGTAATCCTACGGGTACAAACGATTTTGTACAGAAAATGTACAAATCGGTCTTGGGGACCCACTTTTGGGTCCCACAAGAGTGATCCGAACCGTTCATTATTTTTAGAACATTTTTCCGAGGGGTTCCACAAAATTTCAGCTCAATCGGACGGTTAGAAGTGCTTGAACCAAAATCACGTCGTTTCGTTCAAAATGAAACGGCGTGATTTTGGTTCAAGCACTTTTAACCGTCCGATTGAGCTGAAATTTTGTGGAGCCCCTCGGAAAAATGTTCTAAAAATAATGAACGGTTCGGATCACTCGTGTGGGACCCAAAAGTGGATCCCCGAGACCGATTTGTACATTTTCTGTACAAAATCATTTGTACCCGTAGCAGGATCCATTGTTATTATACCATGTCTTCTTGAGTTTCAGAAGCGTTGATACTCGTAATGGCTTTACAAGTCATTTGTTTGCCGCTTTAGAGCGAAATGGTTTTCACACATTCATGGATGACAAGAGGCTCAAATTTGGAGAATATATTAGCTCACAACTGATGAGAGCAATTGAGGATTCCAGAATTTCACTTATAGTGTTCTCAAAAAACTATGTTGGGTCGAGATGGTGCCTTGATGAACTTGTGAAGATCATGGATTGCAAAGAGGCTTTTAACCAGATTGTCATCCCTATTTTTTACAATGTTGACCCATCCGACGTGAGCGAGCAAAGAGGAGTTGTCGAAAAAGCATTTGCCACGCATAAAAAGCGTTATAGAGAGGACACGTTGGAAAAGTGGAAGAGAGCACTTACTAATGCTGCCAACTTGCCAGGTTGGGACTTGCGATACGTGGCAAATGGGTATTTTCCTTGATCCTTTTAATATTATTTGAGATTGACCTTAAAACAACCGAATTGATACAGAGCTTTACTCTAGTTTTATAAACGCATCGAATTCTAATGCCAATTTACAGACTGTACTCGCCTCAGATCTAGGCATAAGTTTTCATGATTCATTTTCCGCACAAATTGGCAGAAATGAAGCAGAGTTAATTAACAGAATCATTGCAGCGGTTGGAGAAATAGTAGATCCAACCCAGGGTTACGAACGCCATTTTCAGATCTCTCAAATCCGGCCTCCAATTCCTCGTCGGCCGAGTCGCTTGTTTCCTCAAATAACAGAGAGGCCGTTATGCCCAACGTGTCGGCACCACGCCCCTGTTCTCGAGTACTCGCCGCAAAGGTATGTATCAATCGTCAATGTTCGATATATTCTTTTTTGTTAGTAATATTAAAAATCTTGTGTTAAGAGTTAAAAAATGATATGCTTACACCACAGTTGGGGTATTCAAGTGTGGTGTACCCATAGGCGTGTTGTAAATGATATGCGTACACCACACTTGGGTATCCCAAGTACACATCAACAAATCTCAACCGTCTAAAGACATTTTGGACGTTCTGGATTTAAACAAACTATTTAATTCCCACAATAATTTGTTTAAATCCAGAATGTCCAAAATGTTTTTGGACGGTTGAGATTTACTGGTGTTGCACTTGGGGTAGTCAAGTGTGATGTACCTATAGACGCCTTGTAAATGTTACTACCGTTGATTTGATGTGTAGGTTTTGGAGGTAGCTAGGGAATGCCGCGAGGGACAACAACACCTTGTTTGGTTGGGTTTTTGAGAACCCAACTTGAGAACCTCATTTGAAAATGGTTTTCAAAAATGGTATATTTTCTGTGGGCCCCTCCCAACTTTTAAGTCCAGAAAAAAGAAAAAAAAAAAAGAACCTAAACGAGGTGTTGTATCATCTAATGCCCTTCAGTAGTCAGTTGTGGGTCCCTTCAATATGATACTCTCTCGCCTTTCTCTCTCTCTCTCTCTCTCTCTCTACAATTGTCTGTACTTTTTTTACCATTTTGTGGATAAAAACTGCAAGCCAATTGTTCTGACTAAGGTCAGATCCGACTCAGAGGGTTTTTGGGAAACCAAACAACATTGAGGTCTCAAAACCGGTTTCTAAGAACCTAAACAAACAAGGCGCAAGAAGAGTGGGATTATGAAGACAGCAGCTTGTTTCTGGGGTCGGTGGCTACTGCGAATGGTGGAGATTGGATCTGTTAACAAGAGTTGTGAATTTAGTGTCTCTGTTTAAGAAACCAGTTTTTATTTATTATTTTATTTTTCCTTTGATCGGCTGTTTGAGAAACCAGTTACCACTTGGTTAGTTTTATTTCTTCTTTTTTGATGAGTCATCATTGGAGGATTTATGATTATATTTTTTTTGGTCATTTGTTATTCATAATCTATTGCATGGGGGAGGCAGAAATGAGACTCGATCTTGAGATGCAGTGTGGGACATCCAAAAGCTCTAACGCATGAGCTAGCCAATACTACATCCTTCGTCTCAAAACGATAGTCCGTTCACAAAATGATAAATTAAAAAATAATACATATTTTTGTAAAAGAAATTTAAACTTTTTCATGAATTAAAAGAGCAGATTAGATTTTGTAAAATTTCTAAAAAAACATTTGAATTTTTCTTGAAAAAATGAATTATTTTTTACTTATCATTTTGCGAACTGAGCTGTTATTTTGGAACGGAAGTACGTAGTACTTTTCTCTCTTTCAATCCTTTACAATTTGCATGGATTTCCTTTATTTTTGTGATGAACGATACCACTTCTGCAGTTCATTATTGTTGTAGGGGTGTGTTTCTCGTAATTTTTTCCTCCGTTGTTCAACCGTAGAAAAACACAAAGTTCTTTCTCTTATTACTCCCTCCGTCTCAATTTAATAGTCCCTCGTTCTATTCTAACCGGATAAAAAACTACTTATAACTTGAAATCGGTAATGGATTTCATATTCAATATGGATCTTGTTTGATAGATCACAATTAATTCTATAAGACAATACTTTCAAAATCACGTAAAACAATGTAAATTACGAGATATAATTAATTGAAAAGTGACACGAACTCCAAAAATGAACTATTAAATTGGGACAGAGGGAGTATAATTTTTTTAGCTTTTAGTCTTTTTCAAAAGGCATAACCACATTACTACCTCGGTGAAAGAAGCGCATTTATCATACAGATAGAACACCCTTCTGCATTTCCTTGCGGGGAAAAAGTTGATAAGGAGTACTCTAGTAGTGTAGCTATAGCCGCACTGAATCATTATTCCACTACGCCTGTTGCTCGGTTGTTACGGGGGGATCCAGCTGCACAAGTTGCAGAGCACGTAGTTGTCAAATAGCTAGGCCTTGTTTGGTTTGGTTTTCCAAACCGGTTTTTGTGGATCCATTTTGGCAAAAACCTGTTTGGTTTCCAAGATGGTTTTCCAAGGTAATTACTAAAAGTCAGCAAAAGGTACATGACAGAGAGTGAGAAAAGTACGGAGTATAAGAAAGTAAAAAAAGTTGTTTGGTCGTTGGGTTATGCTGGGAAGGAAAATGATATGGATACACCATGTGTGTACCCCAAATGCACAACACTCTAAAGTGACAAATGAGGAGAGGCTAAACGTGGGACTTACCCAAAAAGTGGCCTCTTCTCATTCGCCACCTCAGAATGGTGTTCATCCCAATGCTTAGTGTGTGAAAGCGGTTCGGGGGATGGTGCAATGCACAAAATGCACTGCACCGTGTAGTGCACTATCCAACTGTCCATTTCGACAATGAACGATTCGGAGTTAATCGGAGCAGTGAATTAAATTTGACCGTCGACTGTTTGGATTAAATCCGAGCCATCCATTATCAAAATAAACGGCCGGATGATGCGCACTGTTTGTTAACACTTCAAGAAATGAATTTCTGTAAAGCTTCTCTTTCTCTTTAAAAGTGTGACAGAAAATCCTCTTTTTCATAGTTCGTCACATGTGATCCTACACTTTTTACTTGGTTCTATATCAAACAATCAATTGGATTGGAGTTCTTGAATGAATTATTTAATTTTATCATCTTTGATTTTATCATCATCTTTTACGAATAGATTTTATCACACTAGATTTTATCAACTATTTTTGAAACTCATAGTGGTCCACAACTATTTTATCACCTAGATTTTATCTATTGGGAAAACAAGGTGATTTTATCACCCATCAATAAAACACCAACTAAAATTAACTTTCCCATTTTATCTCATAAAATCCATTCAAGAACCCCCCTAAAATGGGGGCCTAGCTACGTAAAGAGCACAACAACTGGCTGGGTCCAAAATTCGAGCGGGTATTTTTTTTTTTTTTTGTCATCCGTCATTCCTAATCTATTACGTGGAAGAGGGGGGAATGAGACTTGATCACGGGTTTCATTGTGGGGCATCCAAGAGCTCTACCGCATGAACTAGCCACCACTTTCCCAAAATTTGAGTATTTGGTTGAGTCAAAAAATGTAATTTTAACCGTTTACTATATAGAGTTTGACGCTTTACTAAACGAATCACATTTTTCGACAATTATAAATCGAAAAAATATACTCTAGACAAACGGAGTTCGTTCACTGAAAAAATATACTCTAGACAAACGGAATCTCTCTCTCTCTCTCTCTCTCTCCTCTATTTTCTCACGACAACCAAAACCATCAAGTTTGGAAGTTTTCTCGGTAATCTAGTCCAACCACTTATATTCTTTTATTTTTGGAGAGAAACGAGTAGTCAATTTGAGCAAGATTTATTTGACGATAAATTCGGGATTAACGCACGGCTCCAAACTCATGGGTAAGCCTTTAATACAGATTTCCCCCCTCACATTCTTGAAATTACACTGACCTCCCATGTCAATAGATGTGTTCTAATAGACAGAAAGTATGATATTAGCTAGAGGTGGTAAATGGGTGGGTTGGGTTGGGTTGGATTTGAGTGGGTTAATGTGGGTTATGGGTAGAATATGAGTGAATTGAATATGTGTTGAAAGTGAATGGAGAGCAATGAACCGACCAATCAACTTTTTTGATGGTATTTACGTCCAGGTCCACCTTGGATGGGAAATGTTACGGGCAAGGTAAATTCCTCCTGTTTGTTACCCTTCTATCTCTCTACCCACTCCACATAGGCACTTCCAAATTCCTAAATCCTTGGTTACCTTAAGAAAATACCTAAACCTAAATCCTAGGATATCCTAATAAAGTGTCTAAACCACTAAAACCCTATAATAGGAAAATACATCAAAAACCTAAACCTAAACCCTAGGGTACCAAAGTACCTAAAACTCTAGGGTACCATATGAAAGTGCCTAAAGGGGTACGCAGTGAAAGTGCCTAAACCACTAAAATCCTATAATAGGAAAGTGCACCCTAAATCTAAACCCTAAAAAAAGAGTGATTTACCTTAATGATAATTAAAAAAAGTAACTTACCTTAATGGTAATTAGATGTCACTTTTCTAGACTTGGAAGTAAAAATCTGGTGAATGGATTGAACATGAGCTAAGTTGAATATAGATGAAGCAAAATCCAATCCGACCCGACCCAACCCAACCCAACCCAAATATTTGTTCTTTTTAAAGGTAATGCGTTGTTTAATATCTCACCTCAAAATACATTCCACTGGAAAAGGGATTATATCAATACGAAAGTCACAACCAAAAAGTCTGCAAATCAGACACCTCTTGATCCACCAGTAAAAAATTTCGCAAAATTTCGGACAAGGAAGTACGGAAATGAGTTTTTTTTCACAACCAAAAAGTCTGCAAATCACACTCCTTGATCCTCCAGTAAAAAATTCCGGACAAGGTGTACTGAAATGAGTTTTTTTAATTTTTTTTAATTTTATTTTATCCCCAATGAAAAGCATATCACTCATCTATTTTTTTGTACTTTTTTTCCGATCAAAAAATAAATTACTTCTGTGCATTTTTTTGGCATCAAATTAAATTACTAATAGAGATCCTTAATTCAATATATATACAAAACGACCTTACTCACAATTGAGACTCCTCGCAATTAATCTAAGATCGGTTGCCGACTCTTTGTTCACCACACCCAGTATTTGATTGTCGTTGCCTCGAATCCTCGAGCCTTCCAAACGTTCTTACGGAAATCCATTGGAAAAACACTTGAACTCGATTATTGATGTAGAAACCTCTTGAAGCTTTGATTAAAGTTCCATTGATCTTTTGCTTCAAGATTCACTCTCGATACTCTAGGGTTTTTAGTAGGTTTGAGAACAAGTGCTCTAATCTTTCTTTGCAGTTGACTTCGCCCTAGATCGAAAAGAATGATTTGATTTTATAATAGATGACGTTCCGATCAATCGCATTCATAAGCCGATTGATCGGTCCATTGGTGATCCGATTTCTTTGCTGCCCGATTAAATTGCCAATTGATCCCACAAGTAATCTATATGCTCTAAAACTGCCTCCAACCAACGGGTCTAGCTCAGTTGGTCAGGGCTCTTGCATCTCACTAGGAGGTCAGGAGTTCGAATTTCCCTGTCTGCGTGCATGGGCTTTTCCTTTCTTTGTTTCTTTTTATGTTTCTACCTTGTAACTGACTTATTTCTTGTATTGATTAAGTTGTTGGGCTTGTTTGTCTCGTGGATTCTCACTATTCATGTAGTGTCCCGGTTTGGTACTTGTATTTTTTTTTTTTAAACTTGTGATGTAGATAGAGGTTGCAAGTTTTCTGTATTGTCTTATTTGCTCAGTATGGAAGCTAAAATATGTTTGTTACTCCATGTTGATTCACTTATGGGGATTCAAGATTTTGCTCGCCTCTTAACTTTCAAAACTAAACCACCTAAGTAGTCTATAGATTACATAACAGTCATTAGACTCGTTACCAATGTTTATGTAATTATGTAATGATTAGTAGAATTTTATATTATTTTAGCTTTCTCGTATTGTGATTGTCAATGACGGAGCTAGGACATAAATCTATCCTGGGCTAACCTACCACACAAACTCAATATATATATGTCAGCTGTCAGGCCACTTCCTACGAGGGATTCCGCACTTTGCTAAAGTGCGGGATTCAGCTTTCTGATCAAATTTTGAGGATCCAAACCGTTTAATGTGTTCAAAATGTGTTTTTAAGGGTCCTAGCAAGTAATCATTAAAAAAAATAACCGGTGAGGGCTTGATTTAAGCAATTTTTGATGAAATTTTCGTTTTTATTTACAAAGAGTTGATAATCCAGGAATAGACACTAGGTTCAGTTCAGATCCATTGATCCCCACCCCTTTTTGTTTTTGATTGACTACAGATCCTTTTTTTTTTCTCTTTCGCCTTTTTGATTAGTTATAGATCAGTCCTGGATTATGGGTTGGGCTAAGTTTGGACCAAGATTTGAATGGATTGGGCTTAAACCATTTTACGGGGTGGGCTAAATTATATTGAGCTAAAAGTTAACATACAATGTTTTCTTTTTTTTGTTTTTTTTTCCGGTTCCACCTGGGCTGGAGCCCACCTAGCCCAAAGGTTCTTCCGCCCTTGGTGATTGTTACTAGAAAAATCATTTACGTGTTGTACTTGTAGGACACAATTTTGGGGCTAGGCCTAAGGCACTCCAAAGCCTTAGGCCGGTCCTGCGCCCTCACAACCAAAACAATTTACTCTTGATTACCTTAAACGGAAAACATAAGGGGACCGATGGTGCACCGACCGTTGTCAGAGACCCACTTGTGGGTCCCAAACGGAAAATCCAAACCGTTGGATCATCTTAAAATCGTTTTCCGAGGGGCCCAACGCGAGAATCGAGACAATCGGACGGCCCTAAGTGCTTGATCCAAAATCACCCCATTTCATCCAATTGATCTAACGGTTCGAATTTTCCGTTTGGGACCCACAAGTGGGTCCATGACAACGCTCGGTGCACCATCGGTGCATATAGAAGGGTTCTACCTTAAATTCCCCATTTCGTACTCCATTTTAAATATTACTGTGTGAGGACACTAGCGTTGCACGTATTCTTTGCCGTTAAATCTAGGAAAGAGTTCACTCAGTGCAACAAGCAATGTGTTGCTCTTATACTAACCAATATTAATTTGTTGCTTAAGTTTCTGCTATCTCATTTAAAAGTATGTAGGCTCGTTTCATACTAAGATCACGTTATCACGTGATTCCTCAAAAAGATTCAGCAAGGGGAGACATTAAATCACTCATTAGACATATTAAATCTCACGTACAAAAATTCTAGTAAATCACTCATTAGACATTGCAATGCACAAAATTCCGGTAAACATTATAGTCAAATTACTTTACTACTAAGCAGATAATATGGTACTGAAAGAAACAAAAGACTTCTACATCTGTTGGCCATAAGCTTTGAATCGAAGTTCGAATTCTGGAGTTGCGTTCATTGCCCGTGTCTCGACGATTTTATTAGATGCAACACGGGCAAAATCATGTATATATTACATTCACCCAGACGGAGCCTGGATCCGGTTACGGGGGTGACACGTTTCAATGAAAAACTATTTACATGTTATGCCGAAAAATATGAAGGAAAAAGTCCCGGTGACACCTATCCACGCCTCTCAATGTTAGTATCTTTGCAAAATAAAATTGACTAGCAGCTCCGATAGTGGTCGCTTTCTAGTTTTTTCTTTGGCAAAAGCAATAAAAACTAAATAAATTGACAAGTTTTATGTATGCTGGAGCCAATGGAAAATCTCTCTTTCACTATACGGGCTAGTAAAATGATGAGTAATCCGTAACTTATACATACAAATATGTAAATCGATATGATTGTGAATTCATTTTCATTGTACACTCATACATACCATGGTCCGTAAATAAACATGCAATAAAAATGCTAAACTTTGAGAAAAATTTTAATGTTCAAATGTGTCACGTTCCTCTCCAATTAGTAAAAAAAAATTGCAAACCTTGAGAGAGAGGGAGGGGAACAAGTAAAAGGCCATTCCAAGTACAATAGTACTAAGTTTATACGCTTCTCCTGTTAGAGAGAGAAGCTCCCGCCTCTCTCCTCTTTTGTTGCTGTTAGAGTTTGCTTTGGGGGGAGGGGGGCTGCCGCCTCCTCCACCTCCTCCTCCCCCCGTCTCTCTCTCCTAGCCGGATACTCTGCAAGCCAGCGTTCTCCTTTCCTCTCCACCCTCTGCTGCCTCCATCAACCCCCATCCACCGTTGTCAGCGGTGGATTTTCTGATACACCTCCATCGGCTCCGTTCCAAATCTCAGGAGGGCCAGATCTGAGGCGAACGCGAGGTTTTAGGGTGGTTCGGCGACCTCTCCAGCAAAGAAACGTCCAAAGTCGTTGTGGCGGCGGCTCCGGCAACAGACCAGCTCACCGGAGGTTCCTGTTTTCCGTTTTTACTTTATTTTTTTGTTTTGTTATTCCCTGCGTGGAATCAATACCCCCTTCTGAGGGTGGTTCTTTGCTCCCTTTCGAGGGTAGTCTTTTGTTGTACTCAGTGTATTCTCATTCGAACCACATGGATAATCCGATTATCGGGGGTTTTTACCCTTCGATGGGCTCCGGTTTGGGGTTTGTAGCTCCTTGGGCGGTTTTTTAGTAATAAAAAATTTCTGAGTTCGATAAAAAAAAAAGAAAAAAAAGTACAATAGTACTACGAACAAGGGGATCCGTCCCAGCAATCACCACCCTTTTCTTTTTTTTTTTGAACAGGAGAAAAGCTTTCGCATTCAAAAAAGTCCAGCGGCACTTACAAGGATTGTAACCAAATATATTGGAAATAATCTAGAGAACAACCCAAAAAATGAAAGATAGAAATAGCTAAACCCAAAGTAAGGATGTCGTCTCAGGCACCAAGATGTAAGCCTAAAGCTCGCTAACCCATATTGCGCAGCACAACCATCCATTGCGTGGGCAAACCGAGCCAAAGTTAGGTTTAGGGTGAATCAAGATGAAAGAGACTAAACTTCTTACGGATTGTGAAGATTACAATTAGATTAAACAATTGGCACAGGTGCAATCTGGACCAAACAACCAAACAAAAAACAACTAAAAATAACTATTCACAACCCAATAACATAGATCTGCCTGGAGCATCACTGAGTTGAATCGGGACAGGCTGGGATGCATTGAGTTGAGGATGAGTTGCTTATTTCCCACCACCATCCCCACCAGATCTGGAAAAACCAGATCGGTAACAGACCGGATTGAAAAGGCAGCCGGTAGCAAAGCATGAAAGCAAAAAATCACTTCTCCGTCTCCTCTTTATTTGAACCTCCACCAGCCGCCACCCACCTCATCATACCCCGCTGCTTCCGTTTCGCCGGACCACCTTTATCTGGATAAAGTTGAAGCAGCAACGCACAGGTACCACTGGAGGGGCTACGACTATGTGAGAGTGGTCACTTGACAACCTAAAAAAGATCATATCATCTATAATAAACATCAAAATTTTAGGTTAGTCTCCCTTTGAACACCCGAGCGAAATATAAATGAACACTCAAGTCCCATTCTAAATATGAATGAATACACAGTCCAAAATTAATGAACACTCACTAAAAAAATTAGCCCACAAAATGCAAATCAATCCAATTTGAACAACTCAATAATCCATAACAAAATAAAAGAAGGAAATAGCCCAATAGGAGAAAATTAAAGGCAATAATATGTAAACACATCAATCCAATTAAACACCTAATATTAAACACTTAGCCCAAAAATCAACACACAAATCAATCCAATGTAAACAACCCAATTAAAGGTAATAATTCAGAATTAAACACCTAATTTATTAACTCGAAACAAAGTACACACTCTTAATGAGAAAATTAAAAAGTATTTATTGGTATCGATATCATGCTTTGACTTCTCTCCGAACCACAATCAATTTTATATCTCCAAAAATAAGAACACATGTTAAAAAATATCCGTGTGAACCTATTAATTTGCCATACGATTTCGTACGATAAAACTAGTGCATTTGTGCGCCGGTTTAATTTTGCTTTGCTCAAAACATAAAATTTGCCAAGGTGACATTTTATGAATTTTTGTATTATCTGGTCTCATTATTCACACCACTATATTGATTTTTTTGCTTGTTTGTATTAGTACTAGTTAATAGAGCTAGCAGAGTTTTTTTTTTTTTGGCTCGGCAACAGAGATAGTACTCCATCGCTAAGGTAATTTTTGAACATCCTACCGAAAATTCCTGGAGCCGCCACGGCACATGAACATGTTTCGGTGAATGACAAAGAATATGGTAAAAAGGATGAAGTATCTTATCAAAATTCATACTTAGTTTACAGAAGCATTTCATTGAACATATGGAATATTACACCAATTCATAACAACAAAATGTTATACAACAGTCTTCACTGAATACACACAATACCATTACAATATATCAAAGTTAGAAATCGTCTTCAAACTAGGGGAGCTAGTTATAGTGGTCTACCCACCACCCATCAATAGAAGAACAAAATCACGGGAACAACAAAATAAATGAAACTAATTTTTCGATACAACGACATGTATGTTATGGTGATGAGTGGTAAAAGGTTTGAAGTTTTTCCTTTCACCAGTTTTTTGGGAAAAGCCGCCAAGAATTCCGGCGCATGGTGACTTGTAGTGATTAGCGGAGAATTGCCCAAAGTTTTTTTTTTTTTTTTTAGCCACCATGAATGGCTTGTAGTGATGATTGGTGAATCGCGCAAGTCCTTTTTTGCAAAGCCACCAAAACAAGCGAAAGCCGCAAAGCGACTGTTTCATTACTCAATTGGTTGTGATTCTTGTGAATACTACATGCAAAATTTTCCTTGCTTAGTTTGGGAATACCATTTCTAATTGAATATGTCATCAGGGGACCCAGGACTCTACTGTCACGAAGGGATGGCAGAGAGTGCCGCCCTTCGAAACGGTGCATTTTCAATGGTTTGAGGGGTTCCCTCATCCTTGTTGTTCAGATTATTGATGTGTTGAATTTTTGTGGACTCCATCTCGGGTCTCGCTGAGATGATTCAATCCGCTCACTATTCTTAACTTATTTTTTACCCCAAGAATTCTGAAAATGCTCTTACCGATATCGGATTGAGTTATTTTCTGCAGTAAGAAAACATTTTAAGAAGAATGAGGGGATTAATCATCTTTGTGAGACCGAAACGACCTCACAACAGAACAATAAATCAATAATCTGATAAGTATTTCGCCTTACGAATTCTTAAAAAATCCTTAACGATTTTGGATTGAACTAATTTTGTCCACAAACCTATAAAAAAAAAACATTTTAAGATTAATGAGCAGTTTGGATTATCTTTTCGAGACTTGAAATGAGCACCACAAAAAACCAATAAATCATTAATCTGTAAGTGAATATTTCGCTATGCAAACGAGAATTTAGCAACAAGAAGGAGGACCCCCTTAGACCATTGAAAGTTCGCCGTTTCGAAAGGCGGCACCTTATGCCGTCCCTTTGAGACAGTAGAGTCTCCGAGTACATAATAATTATTCCTAGCTAGTCAGTTCCAAATGTAGAAAATATGAAAATATGACATCATATTTCTAATTCTCCCTTGATATAAATGTCGTCCAATTTCTTTCTATTTCTCAAAAAAAAAATGTCGTCCAAATTAAGCCTTAAGTTTGGGATATAGGAGTACTTGATAAAGTTTTAGTTAAATCTTAGTAGTAAAACAAATAGTCCAACTGTCCAAGTACCTGATTTTATGTGAACATAAAGTATCAAAAATGCTAAGGGTACCGAACAAACTACATCTAAATCGTCACATTGAGTTGGAGAAAACACATCAGAAACATTAACCTTGGACCATGCGAATGCTATGAATTTTTAAGAATTTGATTAATTTGATGGTATTAGGATGCTATTATTTTTGGCTCCTGACTTTTATGAGCCTTATGGATCAATAAAAATGTTTTTGACTCATCATCCGTAATTTACTTCAGAGTAAGCAATCTCGGTCTGCTAAGTGCTTTGACTCTTTATTCAAAAATGTATTTGTTAGTTTTGCGTGAGAAATCCGTCCATATATATATTTAAAATCTTATGGACCAATAGGAAGCACATCCAAACCATTAAATACAAATTGAGAAAACATGGTAAAAAAAAATTGGATTTAAAAACATTCACGATCCTCAAATTACTTCGTTGAACACATCCAAACCATCAAATTAAAACCAAGAAAACACAAAAGAAACAACTTTTTTTTTTTTTTAATCGGCAACAGAATTTATTAAAACTCGATAAAGGGTACATCGAGGGAAAAGGAAAGCCACAAAACGGAATCCAGCGAAGAACTGGACAAAAAAGAAAAAAAATGGAGGAAAAACAAGAATAGGAAAAAAAAAAAAAAAAAAAACAGCAGCTATGAAATCAGAGGCCAATAACCAATTGCTATGATATCCAAACCAAAGCCTTGCTCCACATAACACGGCCACAGCTGCAACTCAATCTTATCATCAGCAGAATAGGAACCTGGGACTCCAAGTAATATGAATAGCAATACATGTATCCCTCATTTACTGGTTCCCTCACCTTATTTTCCTCCTGGCCTTCAAATAGAACAGCCGTCCTAACTTGATTGGTCTCTTTAATTGAACCCTCTGAATCCACAACCATTGATTCTAGATCATGAGATAAATTTGAATTTACCTCAAAATTTTCCTCAGCCTCCTCTAGAGCCATGGAAAAGTCATCTCTTGAAAGCATGTCACTCTCCACTAGGGTATTAACTGTTTGAAGCACTGGGTTATTAATTCCTCTGCTCGCATGCAACATTAAATTATCCTTTCCTGCCTCCTTTTGATTACTCTTCATATTCTCCTTCTCATCCATGTCACCTATACTTTCCTTATGAGCTGCCAAGTCATCCACAGAATGACCATTACCATCCACGTTAGCTACTTGTTCCTTATTGTTTTTGTCCACATCATCGTCTTCTTCAGCTACCTCAATTCCAGAAACTGAGCTCAATAACAATGGTGTTACTGTACTATATGACTCCTCCTCAATCACATTGACCAGATACTTTTCTCCATTGACCTTCAGTTCTATTGTCCCATCTATCTTCCCAATGAACTTAGTAGCAATAAAGATTCGTCCCTTAACGTACGAGATCTCTTTCAGAGTGTTATCATCTACCTGCATAAACTGACCCCATTTGCTTCCTATAGTCCTGAAAGTAGGAACACTCCACACATCAAGTGGCATTCCATAGCATCCCAACCACACAAATCTTTCCAATTGAGCTGACTCCCCTTTCCATTCCTTTATCTCATCGAACCAACTTTCTAACCAACTTTCTTTAATTACTTCGTTTCTGATCTCTATATCTAGAAAAGTAATTACTGCAAATCTACCCCCAATTGATTTTATCTGAACACATACATCCCTTTCCTTCTTAAACATCTCAATCAACATCTGAGAGGTTATTAATCTTTTGATTTTGCCTATTGCACTTCTCATCAACCATCCATTACCTGAAGATTGAAGACTAATAGACCCCAACACTTTACCTTTATCATTTTCCTGTGGTTCCATTCTGTTAATCATTTCTTCTCCTTGCTTGCTAGATTCTGGAATTCCTTTCTTCCTCCAGATTTCTTTACCCCTTACTGCTTCTCTCAGACTCTGTGATGTATTTCTATTGTGATATGTCTTTAGACTCTGAGCTTGCGCTTTCTTGAAATCTTCATTAACACCTGATCGATTGATCCTTCCTCTGAATCTCTCATTTTGCTTCGACAACCCTTTTCCTCTGAAATCTTTCCCCTTCCATGGCTCAAAGACCCTTGACCTGAGATCTTCCCCCTTCCATTGAACACTACTAGGTTTCCGTTGATGATCATTAACCTTCCATCCGCTACCGTTAAAGCTCCTTTGATAATCGCCTACTTTGAAAATCTGAAAATCACTTTGTCTGTCTTGAGTCTTTAGAAATCTTGCAAACTTAACTATTAAATTGTAGCCCCAGTACAAGGAATTGTGGGATTTTGAAATGGCTAGGGCTGCTTCCGATATATCACTAAATCGAACAAAACCGAAGCTTTGATTCGTGATTTTGCTCCTTTTGTTGGGAATGAATATATCTCTCATCTTCCCAAACTTGGAAAAAAGGTTGTAAAGCCAGACTTTACGGATCTGAATCGGTAGATCATCTATGAATATTGTAGGACTCCTCACTGATCCGAAGTCTCTCTTCTCCTCTCTCTCTCTCTCATCTCTCTTCTCCTCAAAACTCTATTTACTACAAAACGTAAAGTTAACGGTCCTCCACGGTTTGGCAGTATATTAGAAGTTTACTAAGATATTTAATATCGGTGTGATTAATGATATATTAACACGTTGAATTCGAAAAATATATTACATTCAAATGCCTACTTATGACCAATAGTAAACGAGAATTTTAGAGGCAAGATCCTCAAATTCTTTCATAGAACACAGCTGAACCATCAATTAAAACCAATAACACACATTAGAAACAACTATTGATTGCAGAATTTACTCGATTGCTTTATAAATTTGGACTATAAATGAAATAAAAATTAAAATAAAAGACATTGGCATGTTTATGAACCAATAGAAAGTGAACATTTCTTTGTCATCATCCGCAGGTTATCTCATAAAGCACATCCAACCCGTTCAATAGAGCTTGAGAAAACAAATGAGAAATCATTGTCATACAATCTATGCCAATTTTTTTGAATAATGTGATATATTAATTTATGATAGTATATTGTTTAAAACAAAAGGAAACTACATACAAAATGCATAATCATGGACCAATAGAAAGGGAGAATTTTAGTCTCATGATCCGTTAATTACTTTAGAAACCCTGCCTTCTAACCCCCTCACAAGAAACCTATAAATACAGCCCACCGTTCCGCTAATTAATCTCACCTCCTTCTTCATAATAACTAGAGGTCGGGCACACACGATGCGTGTGCAAGTCGAACTTTGATTAAAAAAATTATACACAAAAACTCTCAGATTATCGTATGATCGCTTGTGCATTGCATTATCGTTTTTGGACAAATAAACAAACTATAAAAAAATATCTCACTAAATATGCTATTCATAATTTCCCATATTTACGTAATGTAATATGACAGATTGCACGTAATCAAAAAAATACAACACCATGCTAACACCGCGTTGCCACCGTTTTTTCTCGGTCAACTTGAACATAATTCCTTTTCTAGTTCAATCACATTTGCCTATTCTTTTAACTGTACGATTTAGCTACATATGAAATCTAAATAATAATAATAATAATTGAAGAGTAAACAAAGGAAGAAAAAAAAGAAGGTAAACACTGGTTTAATTTTTTTTCTACTCCTAGTGGTTTTTGTTTTGAAGACGTTTAGGTTTCTTTGGGGAAATTATCGACTGTGCATGCTTAGGTAACAATTTAAAATCACTGCTTTTAAGTATTGAGTTTTTTTTTTTAACATGTCATTTCTTCCTTCTTTAAGTAGAACTGCCCTCAAATCTTTTCTGGTCCAAAGGTGGGCCATACGTAAGAAACATTTGTTTCTGTTGTACTCCTAATTTTTTTCTTGGAAAATTATAGAACAATAAAAAGAAAAAAAATGCAGTAATTGGTTAGCAATTCAAAAAATTTAAATTAGTGATTGGGTTGTACTTTCTTAAAACAAAATGTTCAAAGCACATCTCTCTCTTTGAAAAATTCTCTACAGATTCTTTGTTTCTAAATACACCAAATGAAAAGAAAAAAAAAATTACAATAAAGGAGATTAAAAATGGAGGAAGAAAAAATTGCATAATGGGAAAACAAACAAAGAAAGAAAAGGTAGAAAAACCTTGGTAAAGGAAAAACACCAAACAGCTTGTAGATGAGGCAGCCACACTACATTTTTGGAAGTGCAATTTTGTTCACCCTCTTTTAAAGAGGGTGAACAAAATTTATTGAAATGGTATAAGTCTCACCCCAGTGATACACTTTTTTGGGGTTGCTGCTTCGTTCGCTCCACGTACTGTGTTTGGTCAGATGGAGATGGTAAGTACTGAGCAAAAAAAGAAGAAGATGGAAATGGTTAGTGTGAGGCTTGGCCATTAATGGACAACGAAGAGAGGAAAATGAAGCCACCATACCTGTCAGTGGAAAAAGAGAAGAGAACGATGGCAGTTCTTGTAGCGACAGGTATTTGCGTAAATTTGAAATTTAAGGGGAACGTGGGGTAGGTAGTTGGGGCAAGGATTTTTTAACCTTATTGCCCTGTTGGTTATTTGTTGTGTAGGGAAGAAGCAGTTTTTTTAACAAAAATTAAAGGGGTAGGAGTGGAAAACACTTTTGTGAGCCAGCCTAAAAAATGATCCACACCAAAAGGTTGCTCCCCCTTAATATATTAGAATAGATGTGTGTATCTTGGGGAATCGGAAGTTCAGTGGATGGTTAGGAAGTTTGTTTTGTTGTTGTTTGATGGTTTGAGGGTGTTGTAGTTGTGTGGGTTGCACTCGGGGTTCAAATCCGTGAGAGGGGGAATTTTTTTGAAATTTCATAGGCTGAACTAGTTCTAGCTTTTTGCTAGAACCGGTACCCTTAAGTCAGTAGTATATTCAACACTCCTTGAACCGGTTCTTGGAAAAAGTCTAACTGGTACAAACTTACAGATTAATTTCAAAAAATTCTGGTCGCGGACTAGCCCTCTATAAATTTACCCATTTTAAACTCTAAACCCATGAAATAAACCCTAAATTCGTCTCTCTCACCTCCCTCTTCAAATCTCACCCAAACCCTTTGATGTATACATCAAACTTCATCAAATCATCAAGATCTAAGCATATCTCACTCCAATTTCACCTAGATTTCGAGTTTTTCACTCAATAAGGTAAAACTCCATCATTTCAATGAAATTTCCTCTCTCTACTTGAATACTTGTTGATCATTGCCTTTGTGTTGATGGGATTCAAGCAAGGTTCACTTGATTGAGTTAGGATTTTGCTCAAAACCCATTAGGTAGGGATTTCTCTCTTCTGTCTACATGTCTAGCTATGTGTTGTTAGGAGTTCTTTTAACACAAAAAGATAGTTGTATTATTGCAAAATGGAGGGGCCAGAGGCCGAACATCATCTAGAGCTGGGTTGGATAGCCATGGGGGAACATCATCCCTTAGACTTGCCTTCCTAACGTCTACCAGAGCAAGCTGAGCCACATTGGGCTACCCTGTTAAATCCACGTTTAACATGGGAAAAAACGAAAAACAAGATGCTAGATTTAGACAATCTTGACTAATAGAGTCACAGTATGCATATATCTTTTCCTGATTGAGAGCAAGGACTTCTTGCAATACATCACCTTCCACTATGACCCAAGAGTAGTTCCATTCCTTGGCCATCATTAAAGTAAAGCGAAAACCCATGGCTTAATTGATAATACGTGAAGAGAAGCGTACATTGAATGATTCAAAAGCAGCCCCAAGGACAGAACCTTCCGCATTCCGCGCAACTAGCCCTATTCCACATACGCCCTTTCTGCCCTTCCAAATGAACCAACAAATGAAGGCCGCAAGTGCTAAGGAGTCTAGATTAGTATGACTAGAATCCTGCAATCGTGACAAAGACCACCACTGAGGAAATGTTATTTTCTTCCACGATTGAGGGAGACGCCATGGAGTGAGAGGATTTTCCATACAGCTTTGGACTCCTTACACCAAAAAAAAAAATGTTCAACAGATTCATTCTCCTTATTACATCTGGGACAATGAGGGTTGACATCAATACCTCTCCGGCAAAGGTTACCGAGTATTTCTATCTTCCTATTTCTCGTATTTCTTGACTATCGTGTTGGTTTCATTCTTTATCAAGCAATTTGTTAAACTAGTTAAGCTGAACTTTTGATAAACCAATGTGTAGATGGATTTGTGGCGAAATGAGAATGACGGTTGTGGTGACCTACTGTATCTCTTAGTGTTTGATCGTCGTGTTTGGCGTGGGTGAAACTTGTTTGAATCGAAACTCCATATCTTTTTTAGAAGGCCCACGAGGTTCCGGTACCCATGTTTTCTTTGAACCGGTATCACCTAGAGAGTCATGTCTATTTCTCCCTTTGATTGTTACGCCCATGAGATTGGAATAATACGTGTGTTCGATATACATGTGTGTGTATATATATATATACACGTTCATTTTGTGAGGAAATGAAAATCGATAATTCTGTTAAGAAAATTGGCCATTTAATGACTGAAATAAAGAATGGGGAACTAGGTCTACGAGTAGGTGAGACGCTAGCTAGGAAAGGATTCCATGAGGTCCATAAGACTCGAAAAGGATCCCACGAGGCCCATAAGACTTGAAAAGGGTTCCACGAGACCCATAAGACTCGGAAAGCGTTCCATGAGGCCCAAAAGACTCGTCAGGGGATTGTGGTACCCAAAGCACCCGGATGTTGATCTTATGAACAATTGATAATGGGTGAAGATTTCGGTTTTTGTGAGTTGGGGATATACACAGGCATTGAATTTCCATATGCACTGGCATTGATACCCATATGCAAGGGCATTGATCCACTTTGAGGTAGCTAGTCAGTATAAAACAAGAATTGAATGAATGAGATACGGTTAATGAAGCTTGAATGAAGTGCTTCTGTAATGTATAATTGACTTTGGTGGCAGGGGCGACTTGCATGTAACTAGCTGGGTTCGAAAAATGCACTGAAAAAAAATAAAATTTACATATAAATTAAATTTTTTTTACTATTGTCAGCGCTGGATTACTCGTGCCAGGTTAAAATAAATGTTTCCTACTAAATTTGAACCAAATTATTTTAGCCCTAACAAAACAAAAAAGAGCCTGGCCCAAGAATGCCCAATGTATAATTTAATAATAAAGATAGTGGATAGTTTTTTCTTTTTCTGGGTCGGCAAAAAAAAAAAAAAACTCAAAAAAAGAAGAAATAGACTCGGGCAATTGATTAAGGGTGTTTAGTTTAGCCTACTTAAAAATTCATTTCTCCTAGTTTAAAATTTTATTTTTGTCAAACAATATATATCCCCTCCGTCCCAATTTAAATGTCCAATTTGGGAAACGTGTATTTGGTGAACGTTAAAAAGTGTACTTCCGTAGAATATTTTTAAATTTTTTTACACCGAATTAAAGTACTCAATGAGCACTTTAATTTGATGTAAAACAAATTATTAAATTACATAGAGAAATATGTTTTTTAGGTGTTTGAAATTGCATATATTCTTATAGTGGACATTAAAATGTGATGGAGGGTGTATGTCTTTTGCCTAGTAGATTTTTTTTTTTTTTTTTTTTATACAATTTTTTTTATCATAGACACTATATATATTTTTGTCAGCGCTGGATGAAAATTCTGGAGTCGCCCCTGTTTGGTGGAGTTTTTATTTTGTGTGAGTTTCTTTAATAAATCATTTATAGGTGTATTCTCCCTCGTTCATAACTTGATCATGTCATCATTTGTAAAACAACCATTCCTTTGCATATATTATCTTATATGCACATAGAGATAGTTGACATTTTTCTACTGGGCAACTCAATGCCCAATCGTTTCATTTTTAAGTACAAATCAGGATGCATAGTTGGAGTGTGTGGCGTGCATGGCATGACACTCTTTTAAGAGTTTCATTAAAGAGTTATTTTATCACTTTTGTAAATCTTATTTTTGAAAGATAAAGTTATAAGTATAATTATTACTTTTGACTTGTCGGGATGTAAATTCATCGAGTCCTTCTACAGGCACACCCATTCGGTCACATACCCACCACACCCACTCGTGTGCAACCTATTTTGAGGTCCCACACGAATAATCAGAGCCGCTCAATTTGTTTAAAATATGTTTTGAAGAGTTTCTGGAAAAAATCAGCTCAATCAGATATCGGGAAAGGCTTGATAAGTTTGTTAAAGTTTTGATCCATTCGATTCAGGAATTGAAATTTTAATGAATCAATCGAGCTTTTACGGGTATCCGATTGAGCCGGTTTTTTTCTGGGACCCTTAAAAAAACATTCTAAACAAATTGAACGGCTCCGATCACTCGTGTGGGACCTCAAAATAGGTCCCACATGAGTGGGTGTGGCTGGTATGTGGTTGAGAGTATGTACCCCTAGACTTTCTGAAATTTATCAGGTCTAAATTTTCCCCTTTATTACTCATGGCATCCCAGGTTGTAATCCAAAGATTTTCATTGGAAAGTTAAGTCCGATTTTGGAAAATGACGCAAGACAACATCATGTATCGAGATTTGGAGTTTTAGATACGGAAATAGACCCATGATCCGTAATTTACTTCAAAGTAAGCAATCTTGGCGTGTTAAATCAAGCTTGAAGAAGCACATCGGAGACAATTATCCATTGTCAAATTTAATAGGATCACTGTAACGTATGTTTACAAAATACAAAAACAAAAATTAGAAATACAAGCTAATGGACCAATAGGAAGCGAGAGTCTCAGTGTCGAGATCCGCAAGTTACATTAGAAAAGCACATCAAAGCCGTTAAAATAAAGATTGAGAAAATACATTAAAAAGATTATAAACTGTACAACCTACTCCAGTTTCCAAAAATAGGAGTGATTGATGATATATAATGCGTTGACATAAAAATTAAAAAAATTACTACATGCAGACACCTACTCATGGATTAATGGTAAACGAGAATTTCAGTGCCACGGTCCCCAAATGACTTCATAGAACACATTCGAACTGTCAATTTAAACCACGAAAACACATTATGAACAACTATCGACCGCAAATTTACTTGGATCACTTTATGAATTTGGATTATATGAAATTTTAATAAAAATAAAAGAAAATGCATAAGACCAATAGAAAGCGATTGTTTTAGTATCAGATGCGCAAGTTATCTCATAAAGCACGTCCAAGCTATTAAATAAAGCTCGAGAAAAACACAAGAGAAATAATTATCGACCATACAATAGATATTCAAATTTGTTTGGAATTATGAGTGACTTTAATGGTACTTCAAACAAAAATAAATTACACACAATTGCAGAATTTTGGACCAATAGAAATCAAGTATTTTAGTCTCATGATCCGTTAATTACTTCAAAAAAACAAATCCAAACCGTCCAATTAAATCCCAAGAAAACACAAAGTAGATAATCAGCAGCCGTCCGATCGAACACCACGTTTCAACTGAAACCCCGCCCTCTAACCGCCTCAAAACGTACCTATAAATACAGTCACGACGTCCACTACTCTCCCCACCCACGTTCTCCACAATCACTTTCTCTTCCTCCTGTTTGTTTCTCGAGAAAATCTCTCTTTCTTTCTCAAATTCCTCCTCTTCCAACAGGTATCCATCTTCTTCTTCTTCTTCACTTTTTTCTTCCATGCATATGCATTCCGATTCCAGTGTTTTAGTTAGATTTTTTTGCATGTCTTCTGTTATGAGGTTTTAACGAAATACTATTCCGAGTCTCTGACTCTGCTGCTTACTCAGGGTTTTGAGGTTTTTTTTACATAATCAGTATGGATTCTTAGAGATTTCGTGAATTTGGAGATTTTTCCTCTGTTTTTACGAAGAATTATTGAACCTAAAAGGTTGACCCTGTTTTCTAAAATGTATTTTGTTATGAGGTTTCTTTGAGTACTGTTTCGATTCCGGTAATTAGTTAGGGTTTTAAGTTTTCTAAAGAAATCAGTACGGATTCAGAAATGTTCATGAATACGTAGATTTTCCTTCGTACTGAATTTTTGAACCTACAAGGTTGGCTTTGTTTTTTTACTTGAATTCCGTTTGGTGTTTTGTTTCTGTGGGAAAGCAAACTGAGATGGCTCGTACGAAGCAGACTGCTCGCAAGTCGACCGGAGGAAAGGCGCCAAGGAAGCATCTGGCAACCAAGGTTCTGATTCTACTCTCTTGTTCTCTCATTTTTCGACATGGTTCTATTTCGACTCGTCAATTTGGCAATTCGTTCTCTTTATTTTTATGAATCGTATCAGAGGTTATGGGATTTTATACATCTGATATCGTTATGTTGTTGTTATTTAGTCCATAGATACTCTCCAAGATAGGCCAATATAATGGCCGTATGACTGTTCTTTTGCTCCGTTACTTTTGCTTATACCGCAATTTTTAATACCCCTTATACTCGTCAACTAGGGAATTTGTTCTCTCCATTTTTGTTTCCTAAATGTGTTGGATTTCTTGTTGTTTATTATTTTGGTGTTGGCTGAAGGTTGTTCGCAAAACTGTGCCGGCTACTGGTGGAGTGAAGAGGCCCCACCGATACAGACCTGGAACTGTTGCTCTACGGTTTGTTGCGCTAATTTCGGTCTATCGTTTCACTGATTCAATTTAGATTTGTTTCCGTACGCTGAATTTGTGGTTTGGTGTTATGATGTAGTGAAATTCGCAAGTACCAAAAGTCTACTGAACTACTAATCAGGAAACTGCCGTTCCAGAGGCTTGTTCGTGAGGTTGCCCAGGACTTTAAGGTGCGATTTATCTAAATCTTTTATCTTATTTGGTTGTTGTCTTTTGTGTTATGCATGTATTGTTGAATAAAATTAAATTACAGAGTATATTACATGATGTATAATATAGAATTACACTTTTTTGTTACTAATGAAGATTGCAGAATCCATATCCGTTTCTGTCATGTTCGTTTATGACCATTGTTATCTAATGTCCCATTTGGAATACAATGAATAGACGATGTGATTTGTTTTTTTTGTCACCAAACAGTAACTGAAACATTTTTTAATTATGTGCTTCCATTGATACCAGTTTAATAAACAAGGTAATAAAAGAAAAGGAAGAAAAATCTGGTTCTCTCATCTAGATAGAGCTTTTATCCTCATAATGTTTGGATTAGTAAGAAAGAAAAAGAATATCAGATTGGGACCGCTTTCTTCCTTGTTTCTTATTGTTTTGTTCCTTGCCAAATCCCACAATTCTTTAATGAGAATTCAGACCACGGAAGAAAAGAGACTGATGACATATTGAATTTTGGGTGCAGACTGATCTGAGGTTCCAGAGCCATGCAGTGTTGGCCTTGCAGGAGGCAGCAGTAGGGCTGCACATCGGTCGGTTTGACCGGGTTCGGGTCGGATTTGACCCGATCCGACAAGTGACCGGATTTGAGAAGACTGGCCCGACTCCGACCGAAACTTTTATCGGGCCCCGACCGAATGGTTATCGGGTTCGTCGGATTGCGCTCGGATCGGGTGACCGGGTTGAACCTCCTTCATCACAAAGGGTTGGAGCTCATTTAACCCAGAAAGGCAGAAAGTATCAAGCTTTCAAGTTTCTACACAATCAATAAATTTATTCAGATAGCAGTCAGGCTCACAGCATCATTTCTAAACTAAAACAAAAACACAAAAATAGTGAACTCGACTGGGTTTGTCAAACCGAGATGGAGAGGGAGAGCCGGAGAACGTGCGACGGGTGATGGCCGACGAGAGGCAGAGATGGGACTGGCCGACTGGGTTTGGGCCGGAGAATGTGCGAGCACGACGGGCGACGGCCGACGAGAGCCGAGAGGGAGAATGTCCATTTGGCATTTGGGGGTGGGTGTGTGTGTGTGTGTGTGTGTGTGTGAGAGAGAGAGAGAGAGAGAGAGAGAGAGAGAGAGAGAGGAGTTAGAGAGGGTCTTCTTCTTCCAGATCTAGATTCACTCTGGAGTGCGGCTGTGGGTGGGTTGAGTTTTAGGGTTAAGAGAAAAAGACGTATAGAATAGAGTAGTATTTATAGTAGAAAAGTTTCGGTCGGATCGGGTCTACCCGATCCAATATTACAGCACCCGTAACCCGACCGAAAAACATGAAAGTCCAAATAATTTGACCCGGACCCGACCGTATTAACTCTTCGGACGGATCGGATTGGTGTTTTTTTCGGGTCGGATCGGGTCGGGTGGTCGGGTCCGGGTATAATGAACAGCCCTAGGCAGCAGAGGCTTACCTTGTTGGGCTGTTTGAAGATACCAATCTCTGTGCAATTCACGCCAAGCGTGTCACCATCATGCCTAAAGACATCCAACTTGCAAGGAGGATTAGGGGTGAGAGGGCTTAGTTTTTCTGAAAAGGTGGCTGATTTTGTGCTGCAAAGCTCGTTATCGTACTAGTAGTTGATTACAAAATCACAAAAAAAAGTTAAAGAACTAGTAGTCGTCGTTGTTTTGTTGCTTTGAAAGTTACTTAGTAAGCAAAACTTTGGTTTTTTGAAGTCTGGATTGATGGAAAGCATTCTCTATTACTCTGGTGCAGTTTTCCATTTGGGTTTTCTTTCTGGAAAGTACTTCCATCTTTTTCGATTGTGTTTGATTTTCTTACTTCAACTCTGTTAAAAAGTTACATGTAGTTCATGGTGAATTAAGTTTAGGATGTAAGTCATCATTTCAATGCCTCTTGAAAGTATGGAAGTATGCTCGTGTCATGGCTTCGAAGTTTGATTCTCTTGACTGAAGCAGCATCATAGGGAACTTAATGACCTTTCACAACTTTTTGGCATTGAACTTACCATTAGTTGAAGGAACTGAAAGTCGGAAAATGTATAGGGTATTATTCAATACTTCCACTACCGTGCCCGTTACGTATTATTCGATACTTTCGTTACTGCAACAGAGTCCGCTTTTATTATTTAAAACCTTGCAATGCAATACACTGCTTATCAACTTCAATTTTCCAAGATTGAGCCATAGCAAGAAATTTTGACATAAACTCCAACATACCAAGAAGGAAAAAATATGTACTAAAACTACACCTTGCCTTTCAGTTTTAACCATGGTGCAAACTGTTAGCTGCAAATTTCAATAGATGAGATCAACGAAGAGTAGAACGGAAGACCTTTCTGTTTTTTCATAGCAACGTTTGCCAATTTGGTGCACATCCTTCAACTCACAATCTATGAATTTAAAATTCAAGTATGCGCAATTATACCAATCTCAATCCACTCATGAATTGAGGATTCACCTCAAAATTATCACTAGAAAGCTCGGTCGACACAATCCCGACCAATAATTCGAGATCGTCGCCATCCAATAAGCTTTAAAAATCAGAGACAACTCTATTTTGTGATGTCAAACAAATTTAGCATAAGTTTTGCTACTTTTAAATCAAAATTAACAATGTCGAAATACCATCCATGGCATTTTAATGCCAGATTAATCAAAACAAAAAGCTTTTTGAATCCAAATTGTTCCTACAGTCTACACCTAAACTGCTAACCACAAGCTAAGAACTGCAATGAAGCTTGGGTAACAGGTCATCCACGAGCCATCCTGTCATGCGCTTGTACGCCTCTTGGGTCAAATGAATTCCATCCCAACTGATGAGTTGATTGGGATTCTGACAGACTGAAACACCTGGTGCTCCGCACATTCTAGTGAGACTGAAATTATAATCTCCACCACTCCCACAGCAAGCTTTTTGCTTAGTCGAAGAATCAAATCCTACATGCAACAGAGTAAAAAAAAATAGTTCTGATCAAAAGTTAATCTCAAGAATCAAAAACACTATAATTTGTACCTTTTCTTCATGGATAAACAGTATAGAGACAGAGACTTACCGAGGTAATCAGCGTTTTTATAAAGCCACTCAAATGCCTTGTAGTAATCGCCGTATATAATGACAGCATTCGGTAACTCTTTCTTTAACTCTCTGATTGCTTGTCGTAAATGTTCATTTTGGAACTTTGAAAGCTTGTTCAGGTCTTTTAGGCACTTGTGTTCGTCGTATGCAGTTGATTTGTTGGTCTTGAATCGAGTTAGGTAGATAGGGAAACAACCGATAGGAAAGTTACCCGGTACCACTACTCTAATTGCCCCATAGCTGACGACTGTCTGCAAGCCAGCCATATGACAGAATTCGACTTAGAGTTTATTTCAAGTGTTTAAGGAAAATTAGTAAAAAAGAAAAACTAAACGAAAGCTTACCCTCACAGCATTCTTTATGGCTTGGACAATACTAGGCACAAGGCTCTTTACTTCCTTGATGCTTTTTCCTTGAAACAACGCATAATTGATATCGTTACCTCCTATCTCTCCAACCATGAACAGAGAGTCTTTAAGTTTCTCTACACAATCTGTAAAACACAAGCAAGTAAACTTGAATCATTTCCCGGAATAAATCAAAATTAATCTATTGTCATACATCTTTTACAGTAGAAAATCACTTGTCCATCGTTTTAATCAGAAAACATGGCAAACCTCTGCTAGTGTTGCAGATAGAATCGAAATGTTTGGACATCCAGTCGAGTTGCACGCCAAGGGAGCTGGTGGTTACTGGAGATAAGATGTTTGTTTTGGCAAGAGAATCCACCGATAAAGCAGTAGAGCCGGCAACCGCAAAGTTCACTCCGTGTGTGAAGTCTCCATTAGTATCTTTGTAGGCATCGAGAAACGGAAGCCCCGCTGCCTTTGCTGTGAAAGTTCATGAATAAATTGATAAAGTTGATGACTCAAGGGTAGTGAAAGTATTAGTCGTGAGAAGGAAAAAAGTAATTTATCACCAAAAGCAAGTTTGTAGACCAAACATAGAGCAAGTGTTTTGGCTAAATAAACCCGGAGGGGTTGGTCTAGTGGTCAAAGCTTGGGATTTAGAGGTTTGCTCCCTCATAAGGTCGTAGGTTCGAAACTTTGTAGGTGCTATCAACTCCTTTAGGACCAGTCCATACTTTAAATGGGGTCCCCACTAGTGGACGGTGTGATTGATCTCTCAGGATTAGACGAGGTGTGTGAAAGCTGGGCCGGACACTTGGTTATAAAAAAAATGTTTTGGCTAGTTAATAAGCCACTTGGCTTTTTCTCTCTCTTTATTTAAAATTTTTCTATGTTCATTAGGTTTGCTTCAACTTTTTGTGAATTATTGGTTTTTCTCGATAAGAAAAATAAAAAAAAATATCCAAACTTAAATTTTTTGAATAAAGACAAAAATAGTAAAAAAAGTCAAATTTTTTGGCTTTATTCAAAAAAATTTAGTTTGGATCCTGATTTTTTTTTTTTCTCGATTCCTCTCGTCGAGAAGAATCAACAATCTACAAAAGTTCAATGGGAAATAAACAAATAGGAGAAAATTATGAATAAATACAAAAATAAATAAATAAATAAGCCAATTGACTTATTTAACTTAATTTGTTTCAAGAAAAATTATTTTACTACTTTAGATTCGTTAAAATCTTTATCAATTTACTTTAATCGGTTATAATTGGTACTTCAATCAAAACACTTCCAAAAATCAGAACAATTTTGCAGCGGACGACTCTAATATCGAGCTCCTACATCCACCATGCAGTACATACAAACTAATAAATAGTCCATCCAATAGTTTACAAATATCAAGACTACAACATGACGAGGTGAATAAATATTTATATATAAAAACAACCATATTAAAAATTCATACCAATGAAATCAATCATGAGTTGACCGTTGGAGCAACGACCCGTGGCTCTATGGAAGAAAGTTTCACCATACGGAGGCCTACTAAAGGGACTAGCTGCTCCCATAGGGCTCTCGCGAATCAAATTTCCGGTGTCGGCCATCGAATCACCCAGTTGATATATCTGATCGAAGTTACAGATCTTAAGCGAACGTCCATCGCAAGGACGAGGAAATAGGAAAACAGATGTGCTTAGTGTAAGAACGAGAGAGAAAAACGCTCGAGAAGTCACAGCCATTGTAGTTGATATGGATCGAGGAAGGAGAGAGAGAGAGAGAGAGAGAGAGAGAGAGAGAATTAAGCAGCAAAGGTATGAAACGTTGTTATGGGTGAAAACTATTTGTGATATTGCCTTGGCTACTAATGGGTATATATAGATAGACAGAGAGTACTAGAGAGAACAATGTTACAAGTCCTACTACAAATGGAAGTATGATTTCATTCCTTTTATGGACTGCAGTTCTGTGTTTGGATTACATCCGGATTCCTATCTCAAGCCAAAATCTGTGTCTTTTTTGGCTTTTTTATTTTCTTTAATTTGTTGCAAGTATATCCTTTTTTGTTTTGGTCTACGGGTTAACTCATAATTATTCTTGAAGCCCCAACAGGGCCTTAAATCTCGTCCCAAATTAGGGCAAACTTTACTTATTAGGGCTTGTTGCACTAACTTTGGTTTTTTCATTTTTTAGATATTTCGAGTTGATGTTTGTAAGGAGAATGACCTCTGGCGTGAAACGTGAAAAATCAAAAAAAGCCAACAAGATCTTTAGTGGAACAGGGCCTAAAGCTCCTGTGATTTGGGCGGTGTGCGGATACCGATACATCCACTAACATTCACTTTGCTGCATTTGTAACCCTTGTCCTTTGTTAAAAATTGCATCTGCACCCAATTAATGAAAATAATTCAGAATCCACCTTGCATCGTTAACGAAAAGGATGAAAAGTCCAATATGCCATCATCTTCTTCCTTTATTCTTCTTCTTCCTTGAATCTAACCAATACATCCCCTGTACCAAGTATTCGTCTCTCTCATCCATGGCATCGGGTTTTTTTTTATATTATTAATCATTCGTCTACGTCTAAAAAGTGAAACTTTAAGACCAAAAGAAAAGTAAAAGACAAAAAATGTTTGAAACAATTATCTTTTGGTCCATTTTTTCTACTTTTCTAATTCCTAAAATTTGCCCAAACACCTGGTTATAAAAAGAATGCCCTTCATTTAAATATGGTTAACGCTTTCTGATAATAGTTGTAGATATAGCAACCATACACACATTGTGGATTGGAAATGCAATCAAGGGACTGCATGCAAAAATGAATAGCAGATTATTTGCCCATCGTTTAGGGGTCTTTCATGTGGTTTGTTTGGAGCGATTAACATCTTAGTATCTGATATTGGGAACCTTGATTTGATGCATCCTAAGAGCAAATCCAATGCTAGTTGCAAAATGGCTATAGCTATTGCCATATTTTGGCACTAAAACGTGATTTTTGGTGCTTTTTGGTGCCAAAATAGAACCCAACCTCCAGTGGATGGTTCTATTTTAGAACCAAACGGTTCCAAATTTAACTAATTTTCCATTCACCTCACTTTTTATTACTTTTTCAACCCCAATCAACTATCTATATTATTTTCGACCCCGTTATGATCTAATTTTTTAACCCCCATTCCCAACTAATTTTTCAACTCCTGTTTTACTTAATTTTTCGGATATTTTGTTATCCACCATTCACAACCCCCGTTCTACCTAATATTTCATAGGGCCAGACCTGTTGTTTCAATTTCTTTGCTCCATATTAAAGATGTCATTGTGATCTTTAACTTGATGCAGACAATGTGTATGTAAGATTTTGCCAATCTGGATTGAAGGAGATAGGATTAATTGACGGTATTATGACGTGTCAAATACAAATACTGATTAATTTCTTTGGGTTTTCAAAAGCGAGTGATACAAATGTATGATTATGGACCAATAGAAAGTGAGAGTTTTAGTGTCAATAATTCACAAGTTACTTCACAAAACATATCTAAGCCGTTAAATAAAGTTTGAGAAAACACATTACGGACAATTATAAACCATGTGATTTACTCTGTTTTTGGAAAAGAGATATAATGTATTAAAAAACAATATACCAATGCCTACTTTGGACCATAGAAAATGAGAATTTTAGTTAGTGTGACGATCCTCACATCTGAACCGTCAAATCAAAACGGCCAACTCACATAAGAAACAACTATTAATCGTACAATTTACTTGGAGCACTTTATGAATCAGGAGTATGTATGAAATTTTAATATTAAAAAAAAACATAGAAAAGAGAGGATTTCAGTGTTACAATCAACAAATTACCTAAAAAGGGAAGCGGTGAGGGACAACACGCGTTTAAGAACAGCATGCGTGCTGACCCCTTCTAAGTCGCTCGTACTCGGCAATCAACGGCCTAGACCAGTTTGGTATTGAACGGTTTCATTACTAAACTGATCTAAGCCGTTGATTACAGAGCACCAGACGATTTGGATGCAGACAACACGCCCCCGAATCCCCTAAAAAGGGACGTCCAAGACGTTAAATAAAGCTCAACAAAACACATCAAACATAATGATTAGGCATATGATCTACACTCCAATACTTCCAAAAATATGAGTGATTCATAGTATTTCAGTCGGGAAGAAAATTACAAACAAATGCACAGTTATGGACCATTAAAAATCGAGTGTTATATGATCCTCTAATTACTTCAGAAAGCACATCTAGACCGTTGGATCAAGCTTGGGAAAGCACATGAGAGACAATTATCGATTGTACAATTTACTCGGACCACTTCATGAATTATTTACAATAAAAAAGAAAAACAATGGTTATGGACCAATAGGAAGCGAGAGTTTTAATGTCATGATTCACAAGTTACCTCAGAAAGCATATCCAAGCCGTTAAATACAGATTGAGAAAACACATTAAAAATTGTGTCTGATAAATGATACATAATGTGTTGAATTTAAAAAAATTCTTAAGTAAGAATTTTGGAGTCACGATCCTCAAATTACTCTATAGAACACATCCAAACCATCAAATTAAAACCATAAAAACACAAAAGATAGAAGAAACAATTATTGACCGCAGAATTTAATCAAATGACTTTATGAATGTGGAGTATGAATGAAATTTTAATAACAAATTAAAATTTTGAAATAAAAGACAAAGGCATGTTAATGAACCAATAGAGAATGAGACTTTCAATTTTATGATCCACAAGTTATCTCATAAAGTACATCCAAGCCGTTAAATAACACATGAGAAATAATTATTGACCCTACGATTGATTAATTTATTGTATATTATTTAAAAGAAAAAGAAATTACATACAAATGCACAATTGTGGACCAATAGAAAGGGAGAATTTTAGTCTCATGATCCGATACTTACTTTAAAAAGCACATCCAAACCGTTAAATTCAAACAAAGAAAACACAACATGAATAATTAACCACCGTAGGATTAAAGCCTCACGTTTAACTGAAAACCCCACCTCCTAATCGCCTCATAAGAAACCTATAAATACAGCCCCAACGTCCCACTAATCTCACCTCCTTCTTCATAATAATATAATTCTTTTCTTCCTTCTGTTTGTTTCTCGGGAAATCAATTTTCTCACTCTTTCTATCTCAAGTTCCTCCTCAAATCATCTTCCAAGTTCCAACAGGTATCCTTCTTCTCCTTCTTGTTTCCTTCCTCATATATATTTTGTTCTTAAATTTGTGGCCTAAAGCAGCCATCCCTCGAGCCAACTCTGACCTATTGCAGTTCTTTTCGATTTTTTCGGATGATTGGTTAGGGTTTCCTGTTTTCTTACGAAGTGACGTCATTATCAATATAGCTCAGAAATTCACATATGTAATGAGATTATCCTTTTTGTTGTATGACATGTATTCTGTTACCTTTTTCTTTTGCCTATCGAAAAGTTGCAGATGGCTCGTACGAAGCAAACTGCTCGCAAGTCACACGGAGGAAAGCACCCAAGGAAGCATCTTGCGGCCAAGGTTCTAATTCTACGCTCTTCTTTATCATTATCAGTTCATGGACTTGTCAATTAGGAATTTTCTTTTGATTTTGGATTCTTAAATGTTGAAGGTTTGTCGCAAATCTGTGCCGGCTATAGGAGGAGTGAAGAAGCCCCACCGATACAGAGCTGGAACTGTTGCTCTTCGGTTCGTCTTGCAATTTCTGTTTACACATATACAAGATAATGTCATTACCAAATTTAACTTTGATTTGTTTCCGCGCACTGAATTTATTTGATGGTATGATGTAGCGAAATTCGCAAGTACCAGAAGACCACCGAACTCCTGATTAGGAAACTGCCATTCCAAAGGCTCGTTCGTGAGATTGCCCAGGACTTTAAGGTGAGATTTGATCTTCCAAATTTGGTTACACTCCCGTTGGTTGATATTTCAATAATGTAGTTGTTATTATGAATGCAATGTTCAAATTTCTCGTATGAATGTGAGTCATGTGCCATAGTGTAGTACTCTGTTTTGTTATAAATAAAGATTGTCGAAACCATCTCCAGTTACCATCTTAGTTCATGAATGAAGATTGCTTCCCTTATTACTAGTGGCGGACACATGATTTTTAACACGAGAGACCAAACCACCTGTATTCATAAATTAACAATAAAATACCACCACTATGGAGTAATAACATAATTTTGAGGGAACCTTTTAAATAATGTTGAATTTTGGGTGCAGGTTGATCTGAGGTTCCAGAGCCATGCGGTGTTGGCATTGCAGGAGGCAGCAGAGGCATACCTTGTTGGGCTGTTTGAAGATACCAACCTCTGCGCAATTCACGCCAAGCGCGTCACCATCATGTCTAAAGATGTTCAGCTTGCAAGGAGGATTAGGGGTGAGAGGGCTTAGCTTTTTTGAAATTGTGGAAGAGATTCCGTAAGGCAAATCTGGTATAGTAATAGTTGTTGATGATAGTAGCCTGGACACACTTAAGATACTCTTGACAGTCTTGGCAGAGAGGTATTTGTGAAACATGTGTATTTGCTGCTTATCGCGTTTCGAATTACGAGGCTTTGTATTGATCTAGATATATCCTTACAGGAAAAAGATCATTTCGAAAAAATATGATAATACATAATAGGTATGCAAATCGAGGTCTTTTATGTTTACCATGGTCTCGTTGCATATATTTACAAGATTCTTTTTGTTTCTGAGGTGTTTTTGAAGCTTTTAAGTGGGATGGGGGTGATTAATACATTCAGGGATTGATAACTTTGATTTATCGCTTGATGTCCCTCTTATGCTCATCTCAACCACAGTATTTGTTTTTCTTCATCATTTTTCTATTTCTTTATTTTGTGGAGGGTTGGACATTTACACTTGCGTCATCGTCATTTAAAAAAGTTATCATCATTTTTCTGCCCTCTTGGACGTGGCAAACTACAGTTCATGCTCGGTTTAGTTCCTCATCTCTTGAAATGTTCATGTTTGGTAATTCATGTTCAATTGCAAGTCACTGTTGAGGTGCTGAATGGAAAAGTGACATGTACGTGATGGTACCTTGTTGAGTGCTGATTTTTCTTCGAATATTGCCTTTATAAAGTTTACGTCTCCTGGACAACAAAAAGTAGCACCAGTTGCAAAAATGTTTGTAACCAACGCATTGGCTATGGGTTGTACCAGTCGGGGTCGCGGATTGCATGACACAGACTTTAATTATTGCCTAGCTTTCACAGGGTACTTAAAGTTTATTTGATTGACCTGGGATTTCTCTCACATATATATTTAAAACGATGGAGGTGTTATACTGACTATAACTTGTGCTGCCCTTTTTTCTTAGTCATAGGGTGATCAATAAGATCGAAAACAAGAAGTCTGATGCAAGGACTTCTAGGAAGGTCATACACGCATTTGTTCAAGCAGGATCTCTCTCTCTCTCTCTCTCTCTCTCTCTCTCTCTCTCTCTCCCCGCGCGTGTGTGAGTCACAATGTACTGCTATATGATTGTCTAAAACATGAATTCTTTTATTTGACCTTATCTTTTGCGCAGTCATGTTGTTCTAGTGAAAGATATTGACAGCCAGTTGTTTTAGGTTTGTAACGCTAGAGGTTTTAGGTCCTAGACTCTTAGCAGAGACGGACGTTTTTAGTTTTGTGGTTTCTCCTATATATGTACTGAATATGTGAATTATGAACTGCTTAAGGATCATTGATTTTAATGATATTAGCCCATTGTAGATGCAGAGATTTTGCAAATGAAATGGGTGAATTTGCACAAGGTTAGAAGATAGCTCACTGTCAGCTACTTTTGAAGTCAAAAGTGAACAACGAATTGCATATCTTGGTGCAATATCTCATGGTTGATAAATGGTGTAAAAAATGATAGATACCTCTCATCAACTGTTGACTTGAGGTATATGTTTATAAATATTCTTTGCCCCATAATTAATTCTTCGAAACACAAGGTGCGGAATTGGACTTGATCAGTACGCCTCTTAACCATTTGGAGCGTTTCCTCGCCTGGATTGTGTGCGTGTTATTGTCTTTTTCCCGGATACCTGTATTATAAATAAAAAAAAGTAAATGGTATAAGTAACGAATTATATTATTTGTTTTGCTGTTCAAGTGCCATATTCATATGAACTGCTAAAAAACTGTTGGAAGTAGTACTAAGTGCCATATTCCCCTTATTTTCGTTTTTTTTTTTTTTTGGAATTCGCATGTGTTGACTGGTAGTTTGGATCAGTTGGATGGATTGGCTCTATCCTTTACAACTCATTGCCACATGCTCTCAACCTTCAGAGTAATTGCTATTTCTGGCGTTGGAACAGTGGTAGGGAGTAATGGCTAGAAGAGTTTTTTCTCCTATATAATCTGTACTCCACTTGCTATGCATTTGTATCAGAAAACAGAGAGAGATACACGAGAGTATAGTGAGGCTGTAAATTGTGAGTGTGAGTGATTGTAATCCTCCTCCAATATAGTGAATCCGCTGCCCCCGTGGACGTACCCGAGTTTGGGGAACCACGTAAATACTCTGTGTTCTTGTGTGTGTGGTTTGTGAGTGTTTGATTAGGTACCGTTTAGCACTACAAGTGGTATCAGAGCAGTGTGGTGGGTGCCCCAAAACACAAACCCAGTTGTTGCTCTCTGTTTGTGCTCTGTTCGAAATTTGCAGTATCGCAAACGAAGCCAACGCCGCTGGAATCACCTCAATCGGAGGTCTGTAGCCTTCTCACGCTCCATTTGAAGACGGCGCGTGTTTCACGCGTTAGATCCAGCGCGCGCGTGTAGTGCATGCGCGGATCAGAGGAAGAAGGAGCGTGTACTGGTCACGCGCGTACTATTCACGCATAGTCAACAGTCAAAGCCTCGGTCAACCACGCGTGGTCAACGGTCAACAGTAAAGGGTCCAGCCCGACACGGCCTGACCCGAAATGACCCGGCCCGACCCGACCTGAATAGTGCCTCACCGGTCCGGTTCAGCTCAAACCCGGTTCATCCAAACCGGTCCGGTTCAATACCGGTCCAGTACAAAGCCGGTTCAACCCGGTTCAGAGGGCCAGAATCAATTTTTAGCCGGTTCACGGCCGGTTCAGTCCAGTTCCCGCACAATCACGACATTCCGGATCCAACCCCGTGCTCTGTTTTCCGAGATCTGAACCCGAAGTTGAAGAACAGTTGAGTTTTTGGTGAGAAAAACGTGTTTTGGACGTTTTCAGACATCGGAAATCAACTTTGGTGGAGTGAGAAGTCTTGCTATGGCAGACGGAGAAAAAGAAGTTCCCAAAAGCACTCCTGACTCAACTCCTAAGGGTGTCTCGGAGTCCTCGTCCAGTACGAACAATTATTGGCAAAGGAATACGGTTTCCAATGCTAAGTTCGAGGTGGAGAAATTCGACGGAACGAATAACTTCGGCATGTGGCAATGTGAAGTTTTGGATATTTTATATCAGCAGGAGTTGGATATGACGTTGGAGAAGCGGCCCGATGATATTTCCGATAAAGATTGGTTAAAGCTCAATCGCCAAGCATGTGGCACCATCCGGTTATGTCTCACAAAGGATCAGAAGTACTTTGTGATGAAGGAAACACTAGCTAAAGAGCTATGGGAGAAATTGGAAAACAAGTACATGACAAAAAGTGTTGAGAATCGGCTATATCTAAAGAAGAAGCTCTACCGGTTCCAGTACTCGCAAGGTATATCTATGCACCAACACTTAAATAATTTCAATAAGATTTTGTCTGATTTACAAAATCTTGACGTTTCCATTGAGGATGAAGATAAAGCTTTACTATTGTTAAATTCCTTGCCCGAAACGTACGATCATTTGACTACCACTTTATTATATGGTAAATCTGAAATCAAGTATGATGACGTTTCTAATGCTTTGATGAATAACGAGGTACAGAGGAAGGACAAGATGATTCACCAAGACCCATCAGCATCAGCATTGACCACCAGAGGCAGGACTGAGACCAGGAAGTCTACCGAGGGCAAGAAGTCTGGTGGAGGAGGCCGAGGGAGGTCTCGTTCAAGATCCAGAGGTGCCAAATCCAGAGAACGGAGGAGATTGGCGAAAGACGAGTGTGCCTTTTGCCATCAGAAAGGACACTGGAAGAATGACTGTCCGAACAAGCAACCAGTTGCAAATGTTGCAAGGGATGATCTAGAGTCAGCACTATATGTTTCATCATCGCCAGGCCATTCAGACGAATGGATACTAGATTCGGGAAGTACCTACCACATATGTCCCAACAGGGAATGGTTCTCGAGTTTTTCAAGATCTCGATGGAGGAGTTGTTCTGTTAGGTGATGAGACAACCTGCAGAGTACAAGGGATAGGTTCAATCCGTTTGAAGTTATATAATGGAACGATCAGGGTGCTCACGGATGTTCGGTATATTCCGGACATGAAGAAGAATCTCATTTCACTTGGAGCCTTTGATGCAAAGGGCTACAAGATTACGATGGTGGGTGGAGTGTTGAAGGTGGTTCGAGGGGTGCTAGTGGTACTAAAAGGCAGCCGAAAGGGGGACGTGTATTTCCTAGACGGTTGTGCAGTCACAGGGAGAGCGTCTGTTTCTATAGGCTCAGACGAAGACGATGCATCCAAGCTATGGCACATGCACTTAGGGCATGCTGGCGAGAAGGCCTTACAGGGTTTGGTGAGGCAAGGCTTGTTGAAAGGAGCCAAGACAGGGAAAATTGGCTTTTGTGAGCATTGTGTATTGGGCAAACAGACTCGAGTCAAGTTTGGCACTGGAGTTCACCGCACCGAGGGGATTCTAGACTATGTTAATTCAGACGTTTGGGGGCCTACAAAAAATGCTACTTTGGGAGGTAAACGATGGTTCGTGACATTTATTGATGACTATTCCAGGCGTGTTTGGGTTTATCCAATGAGTCACAAATATGAAGTTCTTCGCATTTTCCTTATTTGGAAGAAAATGATAGAGACGCAAACAGGTAGAAAAATCAAGAAGCTGAGGTCAGATAATGGTGGAGAGTACAAGTCAGATCCTTTTCTCCAAGTCTGTCAGGAGGAGGGGATAGTCAGACACTTCACAGTTGCGGGGACGCCGCAGCAAAATGGAGTTGCAGAGCGCATGAATCGCACTTTGGTGGAGAAAGTTCGGTGCATGTTGTTAAATGCCGGGCTTAGTAAGGCATTTTGGGGAGAGGCAATCAAATATGCCTCACATCTTGTCAACCATTTACCATCAGCAACAATTGGAGGGAAGACTCCGTTGGAGGTATGGTCTGGGAAACCTGTTGCAGACTACGATTCGTTACATGTGTTTGGATGTCCTGCTTATTACCATGTAACTGAATCAAAGTTGGATCCGAGAGCCAAGAAAGCGATTTTCTTGGGCTTTAATCCAGGTGTGAAGGGATACAAGCTTTGGTGTCCTGAGTCAAAGAAAGTTGTAATAAGCAGGGATGTTACTTTCGATGAATCTGCTATGCTAAAGTAGGTTCCTTCCAAGGAGAATGTGGAGCCGAATGTTCTACAGCAGGTAGAGCATTCAGAACAAGCGAGAGTAGAGTCGTCACTCGTTCCAGTACGGCCTGATCAGCCAGTTGAGAGTCCTATGGATCATTCTGTTGAGCAGGACATTCTCGAAGAAGAAGAGGCTCCAATTCAGGAAGCATTACAGCAGCCAGAGTCCATTGCAGTTAACAGACCGATGCAGGACATCCGGAAACCCGCTCGTTATGCCAATGTGGTGGTGTATGCTCTTCCAGTTACAGACGATGATATTCTGTGCACCTTCAAGGAGTCAGTGCAGGGTACAGACAGTGACAAATGGAAGAAGGCGATGGATGAGGAGATGGGTTCACTCTCCAAGAATCAGACTTGGACGTTGGTGCAACTTCCTAAGGGCAAGAAAGCAATCGGCTGCAAATGGGTCTATGCCAAGAAGGAGGAGGGTACAGGATCTGAGAAATTCAGGTTCAAAGCAAGATTGGTAGCCAAGGGTTACGCTCAGACGGAGGGGATCGACTACAACAAGGTGTTCTCCCCTGTCGTCAAACATTCATCGATCAGGATCTTGCTTGCATTGGTAGCTCAGTTTGATCTCGAGTTAGCCCAAATCGATGTCAAGACCGCTTTTCTACACGGAGATCTGGATGAGGAGATCTATATGACTCAACTAGATGGATACAAAGTTGAAGGAAAGGAGAATTGGGCTTGTAAACTGCAGAAATCGCTATACGATTTGAAACAGTCGTCGAGACAATGGTATAAGCGATTTGATCGGTTTATGATGGATCAGAAGTACACAAGGAGTCAGTTCGATCATTGTGTTTACTTCCGCAAACTCCGGGATGGATCATTTGTCTATTTGCTCTTATATGTCGATGACATGCTGATTGCATGTAAGAGCAAGGTGGAGATTGATAGACTAAAAGCTCAGCTCAGCAAGGAGTTTGACATGAAGGATCTCGGGGAGGCTAAGAAGATTCTCGGCATGGAAATTCAGCGGGACAGAATTAAAGGCACAGTTTGTTTAACTCAGACACAGTATCTGAAGAGGGTGTTGCAGAGGTTTGGTATTGACGGGAAAGCGAAAGCTGTTAGTACACTTTTGGCAGCTCATTTCAAGCTCAGTGCATTGATGTCGCCGCAGACTAAGAACGGACGGAAGCAAATGGCTCAAGTTCCCTATGCTAACGCAGTGGGAGCTTTGATGTATGCTATGGTCTGTACACGGCCAGATATTTCACACGCGGTTAGCATGGTTAATCGATACATGCACAATCCTGGAAATGAGCATTGGCAGGCTGTGAGATGGATACTACGGTACTTGCAGGGTACTGTGTATGTTGGTCTGAAGTTCGAGAGAAACAAGACAAGTGGTCAGCATTTAGTTGGATATGTGGATTCTGATTATGCTGGTGACCTAGATAAGCGACGGTCGACAACAGGCTATGTGTTTACACTTGCTGGAGGACCGATCAGTTGGAGGTCAACGTTACAGTCAACGGTGGCTTTGTCTACTACAAAGGCGGAGTATATGGCAGTAACAAAGGCTTTCAAGGAGGTTATTTGGGTTCATGGTTTGATAGAGGATTTGGGAATCGATCAAGAAAACGTGGAGGTTTTTTGTGATAGTCAAAGTGCCATTTGTTTGGCAAAGAACCAGGTCCATCATTCGCGCACCAAGCATATCGATGTCTGGTTCCATTTCATCAGGGAAATTGTAGAAGAAGGGGATGTTCTGCTTCAGAAGATTCCAACTGCAGATAACCCTGCAGATATGTTGACGAAGGTGGTCAGTGGGATCAAGTTCAAACACTGTTTGGACTTGATCAATATCTCTCGGACAGGTAGCGCCTAAGGGCGCATTGGGGCAGCGTTGATTCGAGGATTCTCGCCAAGGTGGAGATTGTTGACTGGTAGTTTGGATCAGTTGGACGGATTGGCTCTATCCTCTACAACTCATTGCCACATGCTCTCAACCTCCAGAGTAATTGCTATGTCTGGTGTTGGAACAGTGGTAGGGAGTAATGGCTAGAAGAGTTTTTTCTCCTATATAATATGTACTCCACTTGCTATGCATTTGTATCAGAAAACAGAGAGAGATACACGAGAGTATAGTGAGGCTGTAAATTGTGAGTGTGAGTGATTGTAATCATCCTCAAATATAGTGAATCCGCTGCCCTCGTGGACGTACCCGAGTTTGGGGAACCACGTAAATACTCTGTGTTCTTGTGTGTGTTTTGTGTGTGTTTGATTAGGTACCATTTAGCACTACAGCATGTAACGTGTCTGTATCCTTGTCCGTATTCGTGCTTCAATCTTATTGGCACCATTGCCTATTTTTCAATTGGTTATGTGTCCTAAATTGATTAATCTTTTATTGATGTTCTTTTCATTATCTGGGCTTATATTTTGCATACCATACATCATTCTGATGATCTTCTTACTATGTTCTTCACTTTACACATACTGTGATGTAAGGTAGTGTTATTTGGAGACCTCTTGTCCGGCCAGAGCTAGGAGTTATTGGTATCATTCACTATGAGGTTGGCCGCAATACCATAGCCACACCAATTGATGACGTTTTGAAGTATCTGGAGTGCTTGTTGGAATACAGGTACGATCATCCAATCCATGTTTTTTTAACTCATCGATGGTTAAAGAAAGAATATCATAACTTTATCTGTACAGCATGGTTGGGGGTATTCTGGGGAATAAAAGAGAAACAAGGTTTACACAACTCATTGTATTGAAAAACCCGTACACGTATTACAATCATACACACAAGTTAGTCTTTACTCTGAACTTCTCTTTTGTCCCCCACAGTTAAGTTTACTAATCCAACACTCTGATCTAGCTTTAGAGCACTTCTAGGCACTCCATCTTCTTTATGGTTATTCTTTAGCAAGAGTAGATTTACCAGGGTTTTTGTTGTGCAGCATTGAGATCTCATATATGTTTCTATACAGAAAGTACTGTTGCATTGACTATCGTGTGATCTGTAGGGAACAAGATCCTAAAAGTGTTGCGTGTACTTGATGGTATATTTATGGGGCTACTTTCGAAGGAGGAGTTTCGTGTACTCTAGAAGTTACTTTTCCATGGTGCATGTAATGGAACACAAACTCGAATTGCCATTTGCTTGTGAAGCAATGTTAAGTTATGTTTTTTTTTTTTAAAGACTCTCGTGGGAGGCAATCTACCTACTATGTTATCAACTTGGAGGAGTTTAATGTCAAATTATGATTTTGTTATGTTGGCATTTCTCATGTTATCTAATCTACGTACTACTATGTTTTAAGCACTGGTAGTTACCAGTCGTGTTAAAGATGGTGTAAATTTTTTTTTTTAAAATGTCAAGTCAATTCCATTCAAGAAAATGTCAAGTCATTTCCATTCAAGAAAATGCCCGAGGGCAAGACGGATTTCATTAGAAACAGTAGGAATGAACCAAAACTATCAAAATCTAGACGGTGGCACCGTTGCCCGAGGAAGACCAACAATTGGGCTAGGCTAGGAACTTGTCCACGATCTGCTAGTAGAGATCCTGAGGGTACATAGCTCAAACCTTAACACTAATCACGAGATGAAATCGAAGAAAGAAGCACCCAAAAAGGGGCTAATAAACCACCTATGACATGGGTAAACAGCTAAACCAAAAGAATAAACTGAAAAAAAAACAAAAAAAAAATCCCCCGGTGGAGTAACCCATCGACAGATCCGTGGGCTTATTGCAGCTGCAAAATTTTATTGATGGAGACCTTGAGTTTGCATAATCGTAATGTAGAGATGCTCGTGCTCGAGTTCAAACGGATTTCGACTCACTGAGTCTTCCCTTGAAGACTCGTACCAACAAGCCCAAAAACTAAATTTAAGAGTAAAAGGAGTGCTGATCACAAATCCATGACCAAAAAAGAGCTCAACTACCTCATCAATTTTTTCATTGCCAAAAAAATCCATATTTAAGTGGTGAAATTTTTTCAGGCACCCTATTCGACTCTCCAAAATATATAAGCATCACAGAATTAGTAGTAGAGAGAGAGAGAGCGTAGTGAAACGACGGACATTGGGAATCAAACCCACATCGTATATAGCCTGTCAAAGGATTTGGGACTGCCGGGCTTTCGAGTGGGCCTGATTTCCTCGACCAACGGAAAACAACTATCGGCCGCCACAAAAATGTCTAGCTTCTAGTTCGTTACATGTCAAACCCAGTTCTTCCTATCGAAAATCCTCGCCGATAAGAGATTCACGAGAAACTACATTAGAACTAACAAGAGGAGGATCAAACAGAGAGAGGAAATGCTTGTTGGTGGGGTTTTGAATGTGGGGATAAAATGTTTGGAGAGCAATGCTAGGCTTTTTGTTGGGCCGAGATGAGGCATTTGCTAAGGGATAATTCATTTGACGGGGGAAATGGAGCTTTGGAAAAAGATTGTTTACAAAGTTGGGCTGAATATAAGCCCTGGGCCAGTTGGTTTCGGATTTGTTTAGCGAATGTCTCGAAAGAGGCCCTAAATGTCTCGATGAAGCGCATCAAGGCCTTTGTTAAGCCCATGGGCCGTAGGATAAATGGTTTCAACCAAAGGGAAGTGGTTTGTAAATGACTATTTTTAAGTGGGCTTTCTAGTTGTCGTTGTGTGAGGAGGCAGACCGTTAGCCTCATGCAAAGGAAAAGGGTATTAAGTGCAAGTGAGAACCGCCGGCTTTCCCGCGGCACACGCTGTTGTAGGTTGCACTATAAAGCAATTAGTTACTACAGCAATATATATGTGGAGATGAAAAAATCTTGAAGCACCAAGTAGCGCTGGAACCATTAAACTGTGTGAAGATGTCTATCTCCCTTGCACGAGATGATTCCAAGTAATCATAGACAATAAAATATCATACCAGCATTTTTTATTGTCTATGACCAATGAGAATGGCAGATAGGTTACTATGGGAAGATGCTAGCTTCATCAAGTCTTGAAACGGAAATATGGAGCATATATCGAGGTCTCACTAGTATCCTTGAGAAGGGCTGGACCAATGTGCAAATTGAATCGGATTCCCAAACTGCGGTAACTTTGTTTACTGAGGGAGCAAATGCTAATCACCCCCAAAGTAACATTTTGAATGATGGAAAATTCTTTCTTAACCGCACCAGAAGCAATATTGTGCACATTTACCGTGGAGCTAATGAATGTGCTGACTGCCTTGCCCACCTGGGAGCTAGCCAAAATGAGGGTCTTGTGGTGGCACCAACTCCGCCTCTTGCTGTTAGAGAAGCTATGATAAGGGACAGCCTCAACCTCCATCATGTCCTTGACTAGAGTTTTCTTTGCTTGCTGTTCTAGTTATGAATTTTATGGTTATTTGGCTGACTTTTGTAATGCTGGCACACCTGATGCGGCTAACCTTTGATCCTTAGTTTCTAATATATTTCCGATGCACCAAAAAAAAATAGACAATAAAATAATATCAATTAAATTTTTGCTTGGATTAAATTTTCGATTCATATAGCTGTCACCGCATCTAGCTATGGCAAATAAAAAATAATAATTCAAAAAATATCCCTGAAACTTAAACTTACAAATAAGGCCATGACCATGAAGACCCAAATATTTCTTTGCAATCCCTCGACACAATGCAAATCATGAAAACACATAACGTCTAATTACATAAAATAAAAACTCAAGCGAATTGGCTAAACAACCGTCATTTATCACTATCTATATTTTCAATTATACTGATACAACACGTTAATGAAATACACGTGTTATTTCATACTTATATTGGGAATTTAAATTATCAGGGATGTTTTTAGAATCTCTAATAAGAAATGACTTGGGTTTTTGGCATTTTGCTACCGAGTGTATCCGAAAAATATCCAACATTTAAGCTCTCTAAAATTCTCATTTAAAATCCCTAGTTGCTACCATTTATCCGGTTTCTTTAGTTAAAAAAAAAAACTTTTTTTTTTTTTTTACTTTTTCAACACGCTAAACACTATGAATAATTGGCCTATTTTCTAGTCCAATTTTATGAAATAGAAAGTGGTCGAAAAATCAACTTCCATAGTAAACTCCTAAAGAGAGTTACATAATATTTTGAGGCCAAATATTTACTTTAGAAATGATGCACACGTTGAAGAAATTGAAAAATAATAGTTCAAAACAAAATTTTGTACTTCTCCGATATTAGGAGAGCAATTCAAATTCGTTTGGTTCCTTGGGAAAATAATATTCCAAAAATCATGGGAAATCATGATGTGTTAGCCAATCAAAGTTTTAATTTTCACTAATTATGTCCTTCACATAATTATCTAAACAGAATTAATTGGTTACCAAATTAAATACTTGAATTATTTTCTTTTGAAAACAAAGTAGTCACACAAGTCATGGGATAAGGAAATCATGCAATCGGTTAATTAACAGGATAAAAATCAAGAAAATCTTAGGATACGATATATGTCATTTAAAATGGTAATTGTGCAAGTCTTAAAGGTTTCCTTTTGAAGAAATCCCATGCTTATAGTAATTGAGCAACTCTAAAGAGTTTTTATTTTTTAGGCAAGTCTTAAAGGTTTCCTTTAGAAGAAATCCCATAATTATAGTAATTGATCAACTCTCAAGGGTTTTTTTCCCTAAACAGTACGAGATGGAGGAGTCCTGGCTAATTGAGCTAGCTCTAGTTGGTTATCTTAAGATTTGCTTTGAAAGGTGGTTGATTTTATTTTTCATTCAACAAATTTAGAATTCCATCAAGTCATGGGATCACTTTTATATTGACATTGCCCAGAAAATCTTGTAATAACCGACACTTTAATTTAAGTGGCAGTAAATACTAAGAGCTGATTTGGGTTTCCATTTATGAAATCAAGCACTAAAATAAAATTATTTTAATCCCAATCTCATATTACAGGTATGAAAGGGAGAAAAAAAATAAGGTAAATTTTTTAATTATATATCCTATGCTTGGATTCATTTTACGAGTGCTAAAAAGATTATGTCAAATGTGCCCGCTAAAAACTCCAATGACAATCCACTTATTTCCTGTCACTTGCGCATCCACAATCCTCCCCACGAAAACCCATTCTGCAATAATATATTAGACTAGCATGAACCCATTCTATGCACGGAGACATGAAATAAAATCGTGTGTTTTTTTAAACAGATAAAAAAATAAATTTTCAATGACAAAGTGTATGAATTACTGAATGAATTAAATAAAAGAGTAACAATTTTATTTCCTATATGCTCCTCTTAATTCTAATTTTCTTTGGTGATTTAATCGGCTATGAAATCATAATCCATATACGTGACTTCTTGGCAAAATAATTAAAGTTGATACCGTGAAAGAAAATGTGCCATAATTTTTGTAAGTCAAAAGTCCGTTGGAAATCTTGGGTTGGTTGGTAGAGTCCTTGCAAATTAGTACTTCAAATTTTTTCAATTTTCACGATGGGTTACGAATCTTTGTAATAGATCCCAAAATACAATTTCTAATCTTTTAAACTAAAGAATTTATCAGTCAATTATTTGGGTCAATCACCTTCTTCCAATTGACTAATTCTTTCTTTCCTGTTAATAGTGTTATCAAAATATTAACATTTCTTTTTTACTTGGGTATTATAAAACGCATAAAAGCAAGTAAGAAAATTCGTATTTAGTGGTCGAGTTAGAAATTTGCACAAAGGGAAAAATAAGAAATTTATGCTGAAAGTCAAGAAGATGTCAATTACCTATGGAATGGTTTGTGTCATTTTTTATGTACCAACTTTTTCTCAGATAAGATGCATGATCTAAGACGGCGTGCTTAAGCTTCTTTGGCCATTTCGTTTGATCAATCATTGTGCGCGCTTTGACATTCAACTATTTGTCTTTTTCGACTAGTCCGGTTTCTATTAGGATCAACATTCGCACAATCCATACCGCAACGTTAAACAAAAAAAAACATTTATAAAGTGCAGCTGCAAGTTACGGTATGCCCACAAGGCAAAAGAAGTTAACAAGTTTTTTTCTCATTATTTATTCAATTAGCTATTCAAGGTGATCAGAATTGCACTCCGAGGAATCAAAAATCAGTTGAATATAGCCATCCTGTTACTTATTAAAAAACCCTAATTGGTTAATGTGAAATACTAATAGCAACTTTCATAGGTACTACAATTAGGCCAAGAGGTCAGAAATGCAAAAGACAAAAAATAAGATAAAATTGATTGGTCTTACCATGCCAATTGTAGCCCCAAAGCAGAACAAGGGGAAAAGATCGAGCCTGAGGTGGCAGAAATTAAGGACTTCTTTCAGAAAATTTGAATAATAGGGCAACTCCATTTAAGAATGTCCCTTCGACCAACTTGATCTTCATTATCATTATCAGCTTTAATCTTACAGCGAATTCTACTCTGATTACACAAGGCAAACACGGTAAATGATTTACCCATTTTTCTGGAAATTTTTTGAAGTTGGTTGCAAACTGAAGTTGATTGAGTATGAGAGGTTGTGGGAGTTGGTATAGGAGGCTGAAAAATGCATGAGAAAGAGAGGGAGAAAGTCTACCAAATGCTAGGGTGAAAAATGGAGGGAGAAAAGGAGTTTATATAGTAGTATGGTAGTGGAAAAGGACAAGGAAACAAGGGAGAAGCGTCTGGGGTTGCAGAAATCGATTACTCATCATAATATTTTCCTTTAAGATGCCTGCACAAAATTTGGCGTGCATTAGTCAACTCGTGCGCACGAGATGGCATGCGCACAAGTTGCCATTCTTACGCACAAGTTGAACTCGTGCGCACAAATGCTATTGGTGTGCCCACACGCTATGCTAGCTTTTGGAAATTTTGGCGCATTGGCGCTCAAGAATTTTTAGGGTTTGGGGGTTGGTGTAAAGGATGGGTTTAGAAGTTCTTGGTCTTTGAAATTTGAAGAAGCGTCACTTCAAGCATTATCGATGTATTTTGACCTTATCTTTATCATCGGGGAGGCCGCTTAGGCCATGGTCCAAAAATCGTAGAAGACCTAAATTGGGGTGTCTACAACATCTCTGTGCAAGCCATCTCTGCTGCCACAATCAGTAAAGTTTCGGAAAATCCCTTCTTCTGCAGGCATTAATCATTCTCTTTAATCAAGTTTTCTTCCCCTTGTTCTAGTCCTCGCTAATGATAACAAAACATTAGTGTTTTGCTTTTTATACTTGTCACTTATGAAGCACCGAAATCTCTGGAGGTCAACGTATCGTAGTGTCTAGACATGGCTAGAAACATGTATGTGTGTCTTAATTTTTTGAATATATTTTTTTTTTTGCAGGGGACACAGAGAGGGACACGACGGGGTCAATTTGTAAAATTATAAATTTTTATCGGGTAACAACATAATTAGCCGCAAGTTTTCGCAAAATGCTGTAATTTACCATTTATATACTGAATCCTCCACGCCAGATCGATAAATCGATCAAATTGGAACCCTAGACTACAACGAGCAGGAGATGGAAGACGGCTCTGTCCCTCGATCTCGTACGTCTCTCTGTGTGTGTGTGTGTGTGTGTGCGTGTGTGTGTGCAACAGTTCTACCTGCTTGGGATGTTGTAGCCAATTGAAAATCGATGAGAGGCGTGATATGGCACTGCACTGTGATAAAAACATGAATATACCTCACACGTTTGTGTTGGTTCCGAGTTGGCCGTCAAATTGATCTTTTAACTGATGAAGATCTGGGTATCGAAGTTTGTTTCATTGAAAAACAAACTCGTTGGCCGTCGGGTCCTAGATGTTTCGTTTTGTCCACTTTTTGCAATTTAAAGTTGAATTTGAATATATATATATATATATATATATATATATATATGTTCCGATTTCCGTGCATAGTAGCTGCTTACATCCACGTTTCTTCTTGTTAGGTAATACAAGTGGTGCTGTTCCGAGTAAACCTCTTTGGCCTAGCACTGAACGATATGGATGCGTTCTTTCTGTTCTTAAGGGTGATGCTGTGACGAACGCGTGGATTAGAACGGCTAGGAGTACGATGGCGGGCTCTCTTGTTTTTGTAGCTGTCCAACAAGGTAAGGTCACATACTTCCTGTGTATTGTGTTCGGGAATCTTGTACATGAGATGGTTCTAGGCTCCATTTTTACGTTAAAAATCGCAATTTGTTATGTAGGTGATGAGATATTGGCTCTACTCCCTGGGACTATAATACGCTCGGATGGTATTGTTGCAACTTGTGCAAGCCGTTTAAGTTTTCCCACAATCAAAGAACTCCGAGTGACGGTTGGTTATCAAACTCCTATATTTCTTTTACTTTTTGTATTTCAGTTTTACAAATAATCAATCTGACTACAACCCCTACCATAGGTCCCTCCTTATATTGCGTGTAGTTATTTCACGTTTAGGTTGAATTGGAGTATTTGATAAGGGTAGTGTAGCGATGGTAAGTGATGCAGGGTCATAAGTGGATTGTATAGTCATTCTCAATCTTTCCTACCAATCGATTATGTTTTCATTCCAAAACAAACAATGGGTCTTGTAGGTTGCACTTCTTTTTCTGTATTTGGAACCTCAAAATGATTTTGATTTGGTTGATCTAAAATTCTTAGTGTTTTTGCAATGTAATAATTGAGTAGTCATTGGTACATGCAAAGAGGGCAAACTCCATTTAGCCTCAAGGGTTTGCCTCATGTGGTTAAGCCTCATATCAAGGTCTCCTTTGTGGGTCTTTTTAAATAATGGGGAGTATACTGCGCTCATGAGGCAAACCACATGGTGCTTGAATCGGTTTTGCCCAAAAATATATTGTAGCCCTCTAAATTTTTTTTACTCCTCAGACTGTACTCTTCTTTCTTGAGGCTTTTTTTGCTTGTGTTCATAAAGTTCATAAGTATTGGTGAGTCGAAATTCATTCTCGTTAGGCAAGTCGACCATGCTCAATACACATTGCTAATACCTATCAAAATTAGCAAGCAAGCAATAGAGAGACCAGCACTGAGTAGCTAATGAATGATATTTCATCAATAGAAGATGATTACAATGCATAGACAAGGACACTCTGTCGAGACAAAGACACTAAAACCTCCATACATTGGTCACCACCTGCCGAGATGATATGCATTTTTAGCCAGTTCTCATTTGACGAGAAAAAACGTACTCCCTGCTTGAGGGGTTATAAGCCTATCTACAAAACTGCGACTAGAAAAACTAGGTCAAGAGCGACCCTTAACGAAAAGGAAAATTATGAAGGGAATTACAAAAGGCCAAGGCCAAGGGTTACAATAGGCTTGACACGCTGGACCCTAAGCACTTGTGCGATCATCATGGGCGTTGTAAGCTGGATTGTGACACCAACCATGTTGTGTCCCTTTTTCCTAAATCTCTACTTTTCACAAACATGGAAAAAAAAACATTTTACCTGCTGAAAAAACACACGACTCTTTTGGCTTACTCATTTTTGTCAAATTGGGATATTGTCTTTCGATTTTCCCAAATTGCTTATGTTGTAATGTTTTTAACATCGAAAAGAACAAACACTTATATCTAGAAAGAAAAATGTGAAATAGAGTTAATTGTTAACCCTTAAAGGTAAGTTCTTTATCGGAAGATATTCGTGCATCAATACTCAGTGCCATTAAGATAAACTTTAAAACGACAGGTCATATGCCATTATGCCTTAGACAAATTTGCACCCTTAATGTTTCTCATTCAATGTAGTGGTGTACTATTTTCTCTGTGGTCTCTTAGTACACCAAATTAGGTGTCATACCATTTAATTAGCAACTTTAAGTTTTCGAATGGTTCCCAAAGTTAACACCAAGAATGTGGACAAAGCAAAAGAAGTTTTCTTCCTCTTAAAGAAATTAAACTTGAAACCGTTATCAATGCTCCGAAAGTGTATTTAAGTACAGTAAACAAAAATAGTTGGTAGAAATTGTACATCATGTATGGCACGCATATGGTAACTTATCATGTATTGCATTTTGCAAAAGGATTATATGTATCACTCAAGATACTCTTGATAGAGAGGTATTTGTGAAACATGTGTATTTGTTGTTATCGCGTTTCGAATTACGAGGCTTTGTATTGATCTAGATATATCCTTACAGGAAAAAGATCATTTCGAAAAAATATGATAATAGGTATGCAAATCGAGGTCTTTTATGTTTACCATGATCTCGTTGCATATATTTACAAGATTCTTTTTGTTTCTGAGGTGTTTTTGAAGCTTTTAAGTGGGATTGGGGTGATTAATACATTCATGGATTGATAACTTTGATTTATCGCTTGAGTCATCGTCATTTAAAAAAGTTATCATCATTTTTCTGCCCTCTTGGACGTGGCAAACTACAGTTCATGCTCGGTTTAGTTCCTCATCTCTTGAAATGTTCATGTTTGGTAATTCATGTTCAATTGCAGGTCATTGTTGAGGTGCTGAATGGAAAAGAGACATGTGATGGTACCTTGTTGAGTGCTGATTTTTCTTCGAATGTTGCCTTTATAAAGTTTACGCCTCATGGACGACAAAATGTAGCACCAGTTACAAAACTGGTTTCAATCACCGCATTGGCTGTGGGTTGTACCAGTCAGGGTCGCGGATTGCATGACACAGACTTTACTTATTGCCTAGCTTTCACAGGGTACTTAAAGTTTATTTGATTGACCTTGGATTTCTCTCACATATATATTTAAAACGATGGAGGTGTTATACTGACTACAACTTGTGCTGCCCTTTTTTCTTAGTCATATGCTGATCAATGAGATCGAACTCAAGCAGACTGATGCAAGGACTTCTGGGCAGGATATACACGCAACTGTTCAAGCACGATCTGTAACTCTCTCTCTCTCTCTCTCTCTCTCTCTATCTCTCTCTCTCTCTCTCTCTCTCTCTCTCTCTCTCTCTCTCTCTCTCTCTCTCTCTCTCTCTCTCCGCGCGCGTGAGTCACAATGTACTGCTATATGATTGCCTAACACATGAATTCTTTTATTTGGCCTTATCTTTTGCGCAGTCATGTTGTTCTAGTGAAAGATATTGACAGCCAGTTGTTTTAGGTTTGTAACGCCAAAGGTTTTAGGTCCTAGACTCTTAGCAGAGACGGGCGTTTTTTGTTTTGTGGTTTCTCCTATGTACTGAATATGTGAATTATGAACTGCTCAAGGATCATTTATTTTAATGATATTAGCCCATTGTAGATGCAGAGATTTTGCAAATGAAATGGGTGAATTTGCACAAGGTTAGAAGATAGCTCACTGTCAGCTACTTTTGAAGTCAAAAGCGAACAACGAATTGCATATCTTGTTGCAATATGTCATGGTTGATAAATGGTGTCAAAAATGATAGACACCACTCATCAACTGTTGACTTGAGGTATCTGTTTATAAATATTCTTTGCCCCATGATTAGTTTTTCGAAGCACAAGGTGCGGAATTGGACTTGATCAGTACACCTGTCAACCATTTGGAGCGTTTCCTCTCCTGGATTGTGTGCGTGTTATTGTCTTTTTCCCAGATACCTGGATTATCAAAAAAAAAAGTAAATGGTAGAAGTAACGAATTATATTATTTGTTTTGTTGTTCGAGTGCCATATTCATATGAACAGCTGAAAATCTGTTGGAAGTAGTATTTAACTATGTTTGCCTGGTCTATCCCGCCGTGTCCATTTCCCCTTATTTTCATTTTTTTTTGGGAATTAGCATGTATCGTGTCTGTATCCTTGTCCGTATTCGTGCTTCGATCTTATTGGCACCATTGCCTATTTTTCAATTGGTTATGTGTCCTAAATTGATTAATCTTTTATTGATGTTCTTTTCATTATCTGGGCTTATATTTTGCATACCATACATCATTCTGATGATCTTCTTACTGTGTTCTTCACTTTACACATACTATGATGTAGGGTAGTGTTATTGGGGGGCCTCTTGTCGATCCAGAGCTAGGAGTTATTGGTATCATTCACTATGAGGCTGGCCGCAATATCATAGCCACACCAATCGATGAGGTTTTGAAGTATCTGGAGTGCTTGTTGGAACACAGGTACGATCATCCAATCCATGTTTTTTTAACTCATCGATGGTTTAAGAAAGAATATCATAACTTTATCTGTACATCATGGTTGGGGGTATTCTGGGGAATAAAAGAGAAACAAGGTTTACACAACTCATTGTATTGAAAAACTCGTACACGTATTACAATCATACACACAAGTTAGTCTTTACTCTAAACTTCTCTTTTGTCTCCCACAATTAAGTTTACTAATCCAACACTCCCGTTAAACTTAATTTGTCTTGACACTCTGATCTAGCTTTAGAGCACGTCTAGGCACTCCATCATCTTCATGGTTATTCTTCTTCACCATTTCTTAACATCAATTGGATTTTGTCTAAAATGGACTCGCTTTAGCAAGAGTAGATTTACCAGGGTTTTTGTTGTGCAACATTGAGATCTCATATATGTTTCTATACAGAAAGTACTGTTGCATTGACTATCTTGTGATCTGTAGGGAACAAGATCCTAAAAGTGTTGCGTGTGCTTGATGGTATATTTATGGGGCTACTTTCGAAGGAGTTTCGTGTACTCTAGAAGCTACTTTTCCATGGTGCATGTAATGGAAAACAAACTCGAATTGCCATTTGCTTGTGAAGCAATGTTAAGTTATGGTTTTTTTTTTTTTTAAGACTCTCGTGGGAGGCAGTCTACGTACTATGTTATCAACTTGGAGGAGTTTAATGTCAAATTATGATTTCGTTATGTTGTCATTTCTCATGTTATCTAATCTACGTACTATGTTTTAAGAGCTGGTAGTTACCAGTCGTGTTAAAGATGGTGCGAATTGCCATTTGCTTGTGAAGCAATGTTAAGTTATGGTTGGTTTTTTTTTTTTTTTTTAAGACTCTCGTGGGAGGCAGTCTACCTACTATGTTATCAACTTGGCGGAGTTTAATGTCAAATTATGATTTCGTTATGTTGTCATTTCTCATGTTATCTAATCTACGTACTATGTTTTAAGAGCTGGTAGTTACCAGTTGTGTTAAAGATGGTGTAAATTTTTTTTTTTGAAAATGTCAAGTCAGTTCCATTCAAGAAAATGTCAAGTCATTTCCATTCAAGAAAATGCCCGAGGGCGAGACGGATTTCATCAGAAACATTAGAAATGAATCTGAACTATCAAAATCTAGACGGTGGCACCCTTGCCCGAGGAAGACCAACAACTGGGCTAAGCTAGGAACTTGTCCACGATCTGATAGTAGAGATCCCGAGGGCAAATAGCTCAACCCTTAACACTGATCACGAGATGAAATCGTAGAAAGAAGCACCCAAAAAGGGGCTAATAAACCACTTATGACGGGTAAACAGCTAAACCAAAAGAACAAACTGAAAACAAAAAAAAATAAAAAAATCCTCCGGTGGAGTAGCCAGTCGACAGATCCGTGGGCTTATTGCAGCTGCAAAATTTCATTGATGGAGACCATGAGTTTGCATAATCGTAATGTAGACATGCTCGTGCTCGAGTTCAAACGGATTTCGACTCACTGAATCTGCCTTTGAAGACTCGTACCAACAAGCCCAAAAACAAAATTTAAGAGTAAAAGGAGTGTTGATCGCAAATCCATGACCAAAAACGAGCAACTGCCTCATCAATTTTTCCATTGCCAAAAAAATCCATATTTACGTGACGAATTTTTTTTCAGGCACGCTGTTCGACTCTCCAGAATATGTAAGCATCACAGAATTAGAAGTAGAGAGAGAGCTTAGTGAAACGACGGACATTGGGAATCGAACCCACATTGTATATAGCCTGTCAAAGGATTTGGGCCTGCCGGGCTTTCGAGTGGGCCTGATTTCCTCGAACAACTGGAAACAACTATCAGCCGCCACAAAAATGTCTAGCTTCTGGTTCGTTACATCTCAAACCCAGTTCTTCCTTTCGAAAATCTTCGCGATAAGAGATTCACGAAAAACTACATTAGAACTAACGAGGAGGATTAAACAGAGAGAGGAAATGCTTGTTGGTGGGCTTTTGAACGTGGGGATAAAATGTTTGGAGAGCAATGCTAGGCTTTTTGTTGGGCCGAGATGAGGCATTTGCTAAGGGATAATTCATATGAAGGGGAAATGGAGCTTTGGAAAAAGATTGTTTACAAAGTTGGGCTGAATATAAGCCCTGGGCCAGTTGGTTTCGGATTTGCTTAGCGAATGTCTTAAAAGAGGCCCTTAATGTCTCGATGAAGCGGATCAAGGCCTTTGTTGAGCCCATGGGCCGTAGGATAAATGGTTTCAACCGAAGGGAAGTGGTTTGTAAATGACTATTTTTAAGTTGGCTTTCCAGCTGTCGTTGTGTGAGAGGGAGGCAGACCGTTAGCCTCATGCAAAGGAAAAGGGTATTTAGTGCAAGTGAGCACCGCCGGCTTTCCCGCGGCACACGTTGTTGTAATAAAGCGATTAGTTACTACGGTAATATATATATGGAGAAGAAACAAACTTGAAGCTCCAAGTAGCGATGGAACCATTAAACTATGTGAAGACGTCTATCTTCCTTGCACGAGATGATTCCAAGTAAGCGTAGACAATAAAATAATATCAATTAAATTTTTGATTGTGTTAAATTTTCGATTCATATAGCAGTCACCGCATCTAGCTACGGCAAATCAAAAAAAAAAAAATTAATTCAAAAAATATCCCTGAAACTTAAACTTACAAATAAGGCCATGACCATGAAGACCCAAATATTTCTCTGCAATCCCTCGACACAATGCGGATCATGAAAACACATAACGTCTAATTACATAAAATAAAAACTCAAGCGAATTGGCTAAACAACCGTCATTTTATCACTATCTATATTTTCAATTATACTGATACAACACGTTAATGAAATACACGTGTTATTTCATACTTATATTGGGAATTTAAATTATCAGGGATGTTTTTAGAATCTCTAATAAGTAATGACTTGGGTTTTTGGCTTTTTGCTACCGAGTGTATCCAAAAAATATCCAACATTTAAGCTCTCTAAAATTCTCATTTAAAATCCCTAGTTGCTACCATTTATCCTGTTTCATTAGTATTTAAAAAAAAACTTTTTTTAATTACTTTTTCAACACACTAAACACTATGAATAATTGGCCTATTTTCTAGTCCAATTTTATGAAATAGAAAGTGGTGGAAAAATCGACTTCCATAGTAAACTCCTAAAGAGTAGTTACATAACATTTTGAGACCAAATATTTACTTTAGAAACGATGCACACGTTCAAGAAATTGAAAAATAATAGTTCAAAACAAAATTTTGTACTTCTCCGATATTAGGAGAGCAATTCAAATTCGTTGTGCCGAGTAGCTTGAAAAGCTCTGTCCAGAAATTCCCCATGAAACGTCTATCTCGGTCTCTCACCAAGCTCTTTGGTACTTCCCAGTACTTGACAATATGCTTGAAGAAGAGTTGGGCCGTCTCCTCCGCTGAAATGTACTTAGGGGCTGCCACGAATGTTGCATACTTTGAGAACCAGTCCACCATAGTCACGATGGTACCGATATCTCCCACTTTAGGCAAGCTCGTAATATAGTCAAGCGACACACTCTCCCATGGTCGTTTAGGCACGGGCAACGGTTCAAGCAACCCTGCCTTCTTCTTATGCTTTGGCTTATCCTGCTGGCAAATGAGACAAGTGCGTACATACTCGACAACATCATCGCACATTTGGGGCCAATAATAACCTTGTTTCAACAAGGCAAGAGTACGTTCCTACCCTGGATGTCCTGCCCAAAGTGTATCATGACACTCACGAAGGAGTGTTCTCCCCAAGTCAGCCTTGGGCACAAAAATGCGATTGCCTTTGGACATGAGCAACCCGTCTTGCAACCAAAACTGACGTGTTTTGCCTTTCTTGACAAGGTCTATAAGATTCACCGCCATAGTATCCTTGTCTAGATTGGCTTTGATTTTATCCCAGAGGGAGTTGTTGATAGAAGTCAGTGAACAAACTTGATGACACACGGCAAGCTCCGCCTTCCTACTCAAAGCATCAGCAACATGATTGGTGGCACCTGCTTTATACTCCAAAGCAAAATCAAACTCCGCCAATTTCTCCTGCCACCTGGCTTGCCGTGAACTCAGCTTGGGTTGTGTCAAGACATGTGAAACCACCGTATTGCCTGTCTTGACCACAAAACGAGAACCCAAGATGTAGTGTCTCCAAGTCCTTAGATAGTGCACTACTGCGAGAAGCTACTTCTCATGAGCTGCATAGTTCCTCTCCGCTTGATTAAGCTTACGGCTCTCGTTAGCAATAGGGTGTCCATCCTGCAGTAAGACACCACTCAAAGCATAATCAGAGGGCTTACCGATGTCGGCAAGGCAAGCACTGGATCCTTGGACATGGCTTCCTTTAGGAAATTGATATTTACACTCCCAATTTTGATGCATGGGCTCCAAGCTACAGTAGTTTTCCAAAATCACCCTTTTGCAAGTTTCGTAATTTACTTCAGGCACTTCAAAAAACCTTTACTCTTCTCCTTTACTTTAGGCACTCCAAAAAAGTTGATAATTTTTTTTTAATCAGAAAAAAGTAGATAGTTGCTCAACTCCTTTTATTGCACGTCACTAAATTGCCTACTTTCATATCTAATGTTTCCTTGATAGAGTTTTTAAGCTATTGTCTCCATGTTTTGCACTAGGACAACCTGAACAAGTGCTGTTCGGCCTATGTTGTAGAACCATCATTTTGTCCATGCAAAGTCTTTTGGAAGTTTTGTTACTTTTCCTCTCAAGAGTTTTCATAACTTTGGTAATGTACTTTGTTTGTCTCACTATGAGTTTTAAAATGTAGATTTGCAGCTGTTATGAAGATTTTGAGAGAAAAATGGGAGATAATGAGAACGAAAGTGTGAAGATACTGTGTCGCAACTGTTATGAAAATTTTGCAGCATCAACATTTTCACTTGTGTGATGTTTATTCTAGCAATGTTTACTTCTTCTTTTTTTTTTTGTGCAAAGTGGAGTGAAGCAATCTGATATAGATGCATGTTTAATATTTAGAACCTAATGTTTATGTTGTGGATGTTTAATGTTTGGAACCTAATGTTAATGTTTAGAACTTAATGTTTTTGTTTGGTTTTGGTTCACTTTCCGTTTGGATTAGTAAATGAGAAGATAATTTGGGATTGGAGTGCCTCTAATGATTTTTATATCATGAAAAGGGTAGTTTTGTAACTTCATTAAATTTTGGAGTGTCTACATAAAAAAAGGGAGCCCCAAAATCAACACTCTTCCTTTAACTCCATGAAGGCCCTCTGGCACTCCTCAGACCAGTTATAAATCCTGCCCTTCTTTAATAACTCAGTCAATGGAGAGGCAATCTTTGAGTATCCCTTCACAAATCGTCGATAATAGTTAGCCAACCCAAGAAATGAACGTAGCTCGGAAACATTGCTTGGTGGCTGCCACTCCTCAATTGCCTTCACCTTGTCTTGATACTTGTGGATGCATCCCTACTGGATAATATGACCCAAGAACTTAATCTTTTCATGGGCAAAGGAACACTTCTCAAGCTTCACAAAAAGCTTATGCTCCCTTAGCTTGGCGAATACTTTCTTCAAGTGCTCCACATGTTCCTCCAAAGTAGAGCTATAGATTACGATATCATCAAGATAAACGACCACGAACTTGTCTAAATACTCCTGGAACACCTCATTCATCATAGTACAAAACGTAGCAGGAGCATTAGTCAAGCCAAATGGCATTACAAGAAACTCATAAGAGCCATACCTTGTTACAAAAGTGGTCTTTGGCTCATCTCCTTCAGCAATCCTGACTTGATAATAGCCCGATCTCAAGTCAAGCTTGGTAAAGTACTTCGCCTTGCTAAGTTGATCAAATGAATCCGCAATAAGAGGAAGCGGATACTTGTTCTTAATGGTAAGCTTGTTGAGTGCCCGATAGTCGATGCATAGACTGAGACTACCATCATGCTTCTTTTGGAATAAGACAGGCGCACCATAAGGGGCCTTAGATGGCCTAATGAAGCCAGCATCAAGAAGTTCCTTGAGTTGCCTCCTCAACTCATGCAATTCAGGAATAGCCATCCGATAAGGTGCACAGACAGGTGGCTTCGCACCCGGCACCAACTCAATAGCATGATCCACGCCCCTACGTGGAGGCAACTCCTTAGTCCTCGGGCATCACATCAGAGAACTGCTTTAGAACGCGCTTCACCTACTTGGGAATAGGACTGGACTCCACAAACTCATCCAGCTTCAAAGCAGCTACCCACGTTTGTTCCTCACGCTTGACACCCTTCTTGAGTTGCATAGCCGAGATGAACTTATCGCTGTTATGGGTAGTCATAGTAGAAATAAGGCATGGTTTGTCCCCTATGACACACATAGAATTGGAGGAAGGCATGACTGCCGTCTTCGTCCTCCTTAAGAAATCCAAGCCAAGAATAGCCTGGAAGTCATCCATAGGGACAACGGTGAAGTCCATTCTTCCTTCCCAAGTGCTCACCTTCAATGGCACTGACTTAGCAATGCCATAGATGGGTTGGGCTGCTGAATTGACCGCCTTGATGCGGCTAGTCTCTTTTTCTAAGGATAGCCCAAGTCTCTCCACTTCAGTCCCCGCAATGAAGTTGTGCGTGGCTCCTGTATCAACCAACGCACGAATAGACTTGCCATTCACCTTGACATCCACGAACATCAAGCTAGTTGTGGATGACTTGCCACAATATTTCTTCACCACATCTTGCTCCTTAGGAGGCACCAACCGTTTTGGTCTAGCATCCTTGCCCTAGGTGCTAGGGCGCTTCTTCTCCATAGCATTCACCAAGTGGAAGGCACCAACCCTTGCTCCACTTGCTTTAGAACCCTTGCCACTGCACCAAGACCGAGTATCCTCCTCCCCATCAGAGTCACTATCGCTTGCCTGGGATACTTGGTCAGACACAGATGTCAAGGCATTCAAAGCCCGTTTTTGGGGGCAATCAGCTATCCTGTGTGGTCCCTGGCACAAGAAGCATGAGATAGTACCACTACGCCCCTTGTTAGTGGCATTTTGATGGGACTTCCCCTTATCATAATGGCTCTTCTGATGTCCTTGGCCACCACTCGATTGGCCCTTGGACGATGACGCATTGGCTCCCCCATTTTTGGGTTTGCCATTACCTTGGGACTGTCCACCTCCCCCTTTCTTGCTTTGGGAGACAGCGTCCCTCTGCTTGGGTTCAGCGTAGTCCGTAAGGCATTCAGCAGCTGCTTGAGCATGGGTAAGATCTTGGACACGTTGCCTCTGCAACTCGATCCTAGCCCATGGCTTCAAGCCTTCCAAGAAGAAGAAGAGCTTATCCTTCTCAGACATATCCTTGATGTCAAGCATGAGCGCAGAGAATTGCTTGACGTATTAACGAATAGTACCAGTGTGCTTAAGATCTCGCAAAGCACGACCGGCATTATACTCGACATTCTCAGAGAAGAATTGCAACTTGAGCTCCTCCTTAATCCTTTCCCATGAATCAATAGTGCAAGTGCCCTTCTCGATCTCAGCATATTTGGTAAGCCACCACAGCTTGGCGTCACCAGTTAGATACATTGTTGTTGTAGTCACCTTGGTTTCTTCAACATCAATCTTAACGGCTTTGAAGTATTGCTCCATATCGAATAAGAAATTATCAAGCTCCTTTGCTTCTCTAGCTCCACCATAAGAACGCGGCTCCGGTACACGGGGCTTGGAAGCATCATAGAAAGCTCCGTCCAGAAATTCCAAAAATCATGGGAAATCATGGTGTGTTAGCCAATCAAAGTTTTAATTTTCACTAATTGCATGTGTCCTTCACATAATTATCTAAACAGAATTAATTGGTTACCAAATTAAATACTTGAATGATTTTCTTTTGAAAACAAAATAGTCACACAAATCATGGGATAAGGAAATCATGCAATCAGTTAATTAACAGGATAAAATCAAGAAAAGTTTAGGATACGATATCCATCATTTAAAATAGTAATTGAGCAAGTCTTAAAGGTTTCCTTTTGAAGAAATCCCATGCTTATAGTAATTGAGCAACCCTAAAGGGTTTTTTTTTTTTTTTTTAAGGCAAGTCTTAAAGGTTTCCTTTTGAAGAAATCCCATAATTATAGTAATTGATCAACTCTCAAGGGTTTTCCCCCCCTAAACAGTAGGAGATGGAGGAGTCTTGGCTAATTGAGCTAGCTCTAGTTGGTTATCTTAAGATTTGCTTTGAAAGGTGGTTGATTTTATTTTTCATTCTACAAATTTAGAATTTCATCAAGTCATGGGATCACTTTTATATCGACATTGCCCAGAAAATCTATAGTCGACACTTTAATTTAAGTGGCAGTAAATAGTAAGAGCCGATTTGGTTTCCATTTATGAAATCAAGTACTAAAATAAAATTATTTTAATCCCAATCTCCTATTACAGGTATGAAAGGGAGAAAAAAAATAAGGTAAATTTTTTAATTATATATCCTGTGCTTGGATTCATTTTACGAGTGCTAAAAAGATTATGTCAAATGTGCCCGCTAAAAACTTCAATGACAATCCACTTATTTCCTGCCACTTGTGCATCCACAATCCTCCCCACGAAAACCTATTCTGCAATAATTTATTAGACTAGCATGAACCCATTCTATGCACGGAGACATGAAATAAAATCGTGTGTTTTTTTAAACAGATAAAAAAATAAATTTTCAATGACAAAGTGTATGAATTACTGAATGAATTAAATAAAAGAGTAACAATTTTATTTCCTATATGCTCCTCTTAATTCTAATTTTCCTTGGTGATTTAATCGGCTATGAAATCATAATCCATATACGTGACTTCTTGGAAAAATAATTAAAGTCGATACCGTGAAAGAAAATATGCCATAATTTTTGTAAGTCAAAAGTCCGTTGGAAATCTTGGGTGGCTTGGTAGAGTCCTTGCAAATTAGTACTTCAAAATTTTTCAATTTTCACGATGGGTTACGAATCTTTGTAATAGATCCCAAAATACAATTTCTAATCTTTTAAACTAAAACTAAAGAATTTATCAGTCAATTATTTGGGTCAATCACCTTCTTCCAATTGACTAATTCTTTCTTTCCTGTTTATAGTGTTATCAAAATATTAACATTTCTTTTTTACTTGGGTATTATAAAACGCATAAAAGCAAGTAAGAAAATTTCGTATTTAGTGGTAGAGTTAGAAATTTGCACAAAGGGAAAAATAAGAAATTTATGCTGAAAGTCAAGAAGATGTCAATTACCTATGGAATGGTTTGTGTCATTTTTTATGTACCAACTTTTTCTCAGATAAGATGCATGATCTAAGACGGCGTGCTTAAGCTTCTTCGGCCGTTTCGTTTGATCAATCATTGTGAGCGCTTTGACATTCAACTATTTGTCTTTTTCGACTAGGCCGGTTTCTATTAGGATCAACATTCGCACAATCCATACTGCAACGTTAAACAAAAAAAAATATACGTAAAAAACAACCTTCACGAAAACACGAACTGATAAAAAAAAAAGATGAAAAATGGAACTATACATGAAAAGAAGAGCGAAACCAATTGTTGCATATAGATTACGTTCGATACACAACCAAATAAAACCGAGGAAGAGGCTACAGAAATAGAAAATCGATAATCCTTCTACGCCTTTTGGCGGACAATATAAAAAAAGAAAGTGAAGAGGGCGTACGTCCTTTGAGAAGTAGATTCTACCATTTTGATCTTTACCTATGGAACGCAAACAGACAAGCGAGAGAGTTGTTTTATTTAAATTTGAATGAATTAACCTTCAGACTTGGTTATTGGCCATATCTAATCTGGTCTTCTATTTTTTTTAATCTTTTATATATTAGAACATTGAGTTGGTTATTAGCCTATCCTATCCCTATTCATTTAATTTGTTTATATTTTTTTGGCATCATTTTCTGGGAATTCAAAATAAAACCCTTGCCAATCATGTATTGCCGCTTGTTGTACTCACAGCTCTCCTTACGAAAAGCCATTCTGCAATACAATATTGGACTAGCATGGACCGGTGCTATGCACGGGGCAATTCATGTACACACAATTAATACAAATTTTTTTCAAACAAATTTGTTTTTATTTAAATTGTCAACATTAAAAAACAAACATCTAAAAAAAATTATTCAAGCAAATAAAATGTTCTATATGAGATCCAGACCTTAATCAACAAATACAATAAAAGATTAGTCACGAAGACCTCATTGACCCTCTGCCATTCCTCGACATTCCTCAATCTATTAGATAAAAAAACAATAATTTAATTCATGACACCCGCATTAATCCCCTAATTTCATTTTTAGTTTATATATACTAGCATGAACCCGTGCTATGCACGGTTGTACGCAACTGTATGATTAATTTTTTACTATAAAATATCTATAAATAGTATAATGTTGTCTAGATGTTAAATTGATATTTAGTCAAGTTGGATATATTCAAAATATTCATTGAAAGGTAAATTGCATGAATATTGGAGATATTATTATATTATGTTTGTTTATTTCAAAGCCCGGCCATATTACTACACTTATCAACCAACGTACAGTTTCAAAGGAATCTAATCTTTATTAAGAACTCCAACATTGCAATAAATCCAAGGATATGTGATATATTTGTGAGAATTTGAAATTCCTTAAAGGAAAGTAACCAAGTTGCTACGGGTTGGAGTTTGATATAGAGCCCCTACTCTTGCTAAACATATACACATAAGAAATTACAGCAAAAAAAACTTGTCACACACCAACCAATTTGAATCAAGAAGTATGTATGACACAACAAAAAAATAAATTAACCAACCGTTTGAGCGACTTCAGTTTAAATTCTTTCGTGGAGTTCGAAAGGTTTTTTTTGGAAGACCCGAGGATTCGGGATTCGGCGATCATGCAATGCAGGGGTACGATGAACGTGGATTCGGCAGGTATTTCTTAGGACTTGTGGTGAGGATACACAGTCTTTATTAAGATTGCTTGTAATCGTACATTTGTTTTTAGTGCATGATTCATTCCCGTGGTTTTTACCCGTATTTGGGGTTTTCCACGTAACTTTGGTGTCTCGTTATTTGGGTTTTTTTTTGTTGTTGTGTGTTTGAGGTTATTTGGTACAGCGAAAGTATTACTCCTAGCATCACTTTAGAGATTTCAGCATAGTTGACATCTGCAGCATATCGGTACCCATTATATATAGGAGTTGCATATTATATAGGAACTGCATAGTTTACCTCTGGTAGATGGTGGAATAGAGGATCTCATATTCTCATGTGAATTAACCATTAGGGCTTTGGCTTCTTAGGGTAATGGTGAGTTGTATGTGCAGGTCTCCTCATCAGCCACTAATCTGTGCCAAAATGTGTATTTTGTATTCTACTATTCTCTAAAAAGTACATGACCTATACAAGTAGATTTTAATTCTGTCTGCCTCTTTGAATTACTCATTTAGCAAGTTATAAGATGATAAATGTGGTTTTTTACTTGGCGGATAATTTTGTTATTGGCTTCGTGCTCCATGGGTTTGCCCCGCGGCACACGGCCAGTTATTTCTCATTTTGGGGTGTGACACTACTTATTTGCTTCAACAACTATACTGATTTTCGTTGTTTATGTTGTTACAAGACTATGAAGTGAATGAAGTGGAGAAAGTTTGTTTTTGTTGGTGGTAGAAGGAATGACATGGTTTGACTGATGGGTGAAAACTTTTGATGTTATAACGTTGAATTTTATTATGGTCTTGTAGACACCCCAATTTTGAACCCGAGATACGCTCGTGCATTTCCAATGATGAAACGGACCAATCATGATTACCTGGGACTTGTGAAAATGACTTGAATTTGATCAAAACCAACCAAGCACCACCCAAACAATCAAAATGTGCCAAACCAACCCAAGCACTGCCAAATCAAGCCAAGCCAGCAAACTGCCATCCATAGCCTTGAGCGCTCAAGCCCATGGCTTTGAGCGCTCAAACCCCTGAGGAGCACCTTGAGCGCTCAAGCCCACGGCTTTGAGCGCTCAACTCCGGTCCAGTCAGCAACTTGCAGAGTATCTCATCATGAGATTTCCTGCATGGGAGCGTCTGGGGTTGATCTTATACGATCTCTATGTGTACAATACACTCCACCAACTCAAAAAATACACCAGGAATACCCCTAAATACACAAACCCACTTCCTCTCTCTCCTCTCTTCCCTCCCACTCACTCTATAAAAGCCACCCACTACCCCTGGTTTTGAGGACGAATGCTCACACTCCTCACCTTCAGATTCCACCAGAAAAACCACTCTTCTCCCTCTCTCTCTACAAAACCACTCTTCCACCATTGAAACCACCTACAAAACCACTCATCAAACCCAGAAATTTGACCCTTGATCGTCGATCAACCACCTACATTGTTCAATTCGCCCAGATTATAAGCCAAAAACGTCCACAATCGTCATCACAAAGCCCAAAATCAAGTTCAAGTTACAATAATTTCCGAAAGGTAGCTAAACAAGTGATAAACTCACTGTTTTGATCCTTCTGAGGAAGGCTAGTGAGTTCAAGCAAGTTCAATATACTTGCATTGAACTCACAGAGGTCTGAAAGTTGCTCAGAAACCATTTTCAAATTTGCAGTTACAACAGGTTTGAGCGCTCAAGCCTCTGGCCTTGAGCGCTCAAGCCTAGTTCTGAACAGGCCTCTGTTTTGCTAACTTCTGAGCTTTCTTTTGATTTTGATCATTATTTAAAAGTTAATTTCGTTCATGTAACACTCGAAGCAGTTTATTTCCACACCAAAACTACATGCATGAATGTAAATTAACCGTTTTATGGTGATCAAAGATCAAAATCTACAAATTTCTTATATTCAACTGCAAAACAGTGGCTGTCAAACCTTTTGAAACTTCATTTTATGCCTTTGGTGATTCTGAGGAAGTATTGAAATCTGTTTAAAGGTCAAAAATTGGAAAGCTATGTAATGGCTTGAGCGCTCAAGGTCAGATCCTTGAGCGCTCAATCTGTTCTTGGCTTTATTTGCAATTTTCCAGCAATTCTGATGATGGATTATGATTTAATTCCTTGTTGGTGTGTATAAATCGTCAGTACAGCGTTTGCAATCTGAATCCCTCTCTCTTGTAAAAATTGGTTTGAGCGCTCAATCCATGAGCCTTGAGCGCTCAAACTGGTTCTAAAGCAAGTATGTTTTAAGCATTTTCTGGTAATTTCTAAAGAGAGGTGATACTTGTGTGATGTTTCTGTGGTGGATCGAAGTCTTAAAGTATCATCAAACGTTAAAAACCAGCAAGGAAAATGTGTGGGTGGAATGAGGGTTGAGCGCTCAAGTCATCACCCTTGAGCGCTCAATCCCCATTCTGGGATTCAGATTGCAAACAGCATGATAAGTCTCATGATCATAATTTCTTGAGTTATTGTACGATTTCTGTTGTAATTTACTTTTGTGAACATTTGTAGTTTCATGTTCATCATCCATGTAGATCGCGCGCACAAGCATCCACTGTAAAATCGCATCCCTCGTATATTTTGTTATTATGTGATTCCTGTCCCCGATTCCCCATTTATGTGAATAAATTAAATTCCAAACATTTTTAAAATCCCACAAAATGTTGAGTAGTGACCGGTTCATGGACCGGGCGAGAGGGGTGCCGTAAAACCCTTCCCCTCTCGTAACCAAACCCCCGAATCCGAGAAATCTTTGGTTCCGTCGGGACTAGCGAAATCTTTTTCAATGGGCAACGAGTCATATTTTTTTTATCGGTTTCTCGGGTTCGGACCTCAAATCCGGGTGGCGACTCAAACAATCGCAATCTTTTTCGAGCAATCCAGGTGGGCCGTCCACAAGCTGGCGACTCTGCTGGGGACATTGGTTAATATATATTTTATTTAATTACACTTGTGCAATTTTTGTTGCACTTGTGTAATTTTATTGAAATACGTGTTAATAAAGCGGGTTTAATTCGAAAAATATTTTGTGGGATTTTTCAAATGTTTGAAATTTAATTTTTGCATTACATTTGCATTGTTCTTAACCCCGCTGGCGTGTTTTGGCAATCCTGCCCGGCTTGCCGGTGACAGGGAATCCCGAAATGCCCAGCAGCTCTCGACCGTGATAAATCACATTGTCACTATCGTTTTTAACGGTAGGAGACGATTTTGATTTTGAGTCCGGGGTACCCTCAGTGACCAAAACCGGCCTTTGCATATAATTAACCATAGAACCCCACGTTTAGCAATCCACCTGTGTGTTAGGTTTACGTGCTCCATTTTGTTACATGCTATGTGTTACCACTTTTTCTCGCCATGCCATGTTGCATTCATGCATTCGCATTGTATATAGTCACTGCGAGCGTCGTTTGTATAGGTTTTCTGTGTACATATCCCATTTGGTTTTAATGCCTTTACAGTTAGTAGAAGGTTGCCTTGGCCCGATGATGAATCGTGCATTCCATATGCGCGTTGTTTTTGCGAGATAGCCTTTAGGACGGCCGGACGTGGGAAAATTTGGATCATCGAATTCCTAAACACTGATCTAAACAGGTTTAAGGGACCTTGGCCCGAGGAGGGTCAATCGCCCTTAGGCATCTGATCTTAGATCATTGTCGGAAGTTGTATGGACCAGAATTTCCCAAATCCGACCATCCGATATCAAGGACTTATTACTCAAAAAGAAAACTTGAGGATTGAGGCAATCTTCCAAAGCTATCAATTTTTAGTCCAGGAGACTTAAAATCCACGGAGTTTGAGATACCTCCGGTGTTGGTCGTGCCCGAACGGCCACCGTGATTTGGACTAGCCTTAAGATCATTGATATCTGGATTACAACATCCAAATTGCTTTGTCTCGGATGATCAAGAAAAGTGATTGGCTCTGATTCCAACAAAGTTTGGAGTTTAACCTGCCGAGTAATGGTCTACCCGGGGTGTTGGAAAATCTTCTGTGCAATGATCTTAAGTGAGATTCGGATCCGGTAGACTAACCCTAAGATTGTACATGTAGTCTAGGAGACTTAAAATCCACGGAGTTTGAGATACCTCCGGTGTTGGTCGTGCCCGAACGGCCACCCGTGTTTCGGACTAGCCTTAGAATCGATTGTAACTGGATGGCAACATCTCATTGCTTTGTCTCGGATAGTCAAGGAAAGGATAACGATTGCAGTTTCAACACCTAGGTTGTAGGTTGAAGCTGCAATTGCCGAGTAAAACGACTTACCCGTGGTGTTGATACAATCTGCTGTGCAAACAATTCTAAGTGAGTTCCGAAACCGGTAGACTAATTCCTAAGGCTAGAAATAAGACTAACTCCGTGAGTTAAGTTGTGGCGAGACGATAGTGAGCATTCATAATTCATTCATTTTGTGCATAGTAGACACATCGAGTACACATCTGAGTCCGGTTTTTGCTTTATAATCAGTTCTTGAATCATTGGGCCTGCAAAGAAGAAGAAGACCTTACCTGTTTGGACTCGACCTCCTGGACAAAGATTGTCTAGATCTTTATCACCAAAGGCCGAGACAAGTATGGCAGAAGAACAGGGACAAGACCCCCCAAATGAGTTTGAACGACTAAGGAAGGAAATGCATGATGAGAGGGTCCGAAATGATACCCGAATCGCTCAACTGATGGCGATTATGGTAAACATCCAGGGTCGACTTCCCCCACCGCAGCAGCGAGTACATGATGATGAAGCTCGGGATTGTAGAGGGAAAAAATCTGGGTATGCTATTTCCTCGCCTCTATGAGTCAACAATATGCACTCTTCGCCGGAACCCTAGCACTGCAAGACAACAAACAATTAGAGCACCTTTGCCTCTCGTCGGCAAAGGCCCTCCGATGCTTAAGTCAGTATCACGTACTAGGAGGAAACCATAAAACACATAAAGCATGTAAACACGAATTACAGCGTACCTTTCTTCATGGATATTGCTTCTTATTTATAGATGCAGGGTGCTTGTTGTCTAGAGATCCTATTCACATTAGGAGTCCTTTCCTATACGGGACTTGTTCCATATAGAAACACAATCTTTATTCTACAAGGATTTCTTTCCACGTTAGGAATCCTTGTCATTATCGGAATCCTCTTTACATTAGGATTTACCCCTTATCACGTAAGAGGCTATTCTAGATCCTTCTAGAACGACCCACCACCTTATCTCGTAGGCGGTTAGCTCGACAATATACTTGCCTATCCGTATATGATGTTGCCGACCAGATACCTTGCTCGACAATGACCTCGTGCACCATCTCATGGTGCTGCCACCATCTCATGGTGCTATCCTGTCTGCACACTTGGCCTATCCTGCTTGGCCATAACCTGGGGCACCACCATGTGGTCCCCCGAACTGAGCCACCCTCACGTGGTGTCCAAGCTAAGCACGTGGTTCGTACGTACTTAAGTATTTTCCTATGTAATTGGATTTTACCCTCTCCAATTGCTCCCCAGCTTTGACCGTCATTGTTATTCATCAATGATGGTTAAAGCTTACCGCTACCTTTCTGTACGGGGATAAATCCACGTAACCCTGGATCACGTGCTTCCTTGAATCGACCCCCGATCTTTTGTCATGGTTATTGCCTTGTATTTATAGGTGTAGATGTTCTTTACATTAGGCATCTCGTGCCCCTGTTTCCTATTCTCTTTAGGAATCCTTTCCCTAATTGGACTTTCCTATTAGGGACGAGCTTCCATATCCTACTAGATCCCGTCTAGTAGAGGTCTTTCTTTCCATATAGGATTCTTCCCTATATGGGGCATACTCCTAATCTCATTAGGACTTCCCATACTGATCCCTTAAGCTACGGGATCGCTCCTTATCTCATAAGGAACCGCCTTTAGATCATTCTGGAATGTCTCACTGCCTTACTCGTGGCGGTGCCGTGCTTCCACATAGCTCGGAATAACCCGTACGTAACTCAACTCATCTCGCCGAGCTGATTTACGTATTCCAGAATGCTATTTAAGCTATACACGTAGCCCACCTAGCTCGGCCACATCAGGGGTATCCCTTTATGTCTTATGCCGAGCTAGTGCATCCTGATATATTAACTTACTTAATTATCCTGACCTTATTCATGGTCCGGGATCAGCTCAGCACAGGGCCCACGGACTCCCTATGTGGTGCCGAGCTACTCACCCTTTCGTGGTGACCGCCATAGGCACGTGCTATGCCTAATAGTAGGGTAATCAGATTTTATAATTCATGCATTTCGGTATTCGTGATATTCATCAAAGCTTCTCACTCGACTAGGCCTGCTCCTTGTATGAATTTTCCCTTGGTATCCACATTACCAAGCCCGCACAGTACACTTGCACTTATACCCACACGTAGGGTTTGGCGCAATTTCTCGAATATTCTCTTCTCACGTGAGGAGACATGATTCTTGCATTTAATGCCGATGTTTGCCTTCCTTAATAGAGTTGGAACGGCCTTTATGGTGACGTTTCACATACGCCATCCCTTCTTTATAGGGTTCTAAAGACATTCTCACCCCATTTCAAAGATCTTTTCGTGTTCTCCCTTTATACATGTACGGGGATAAAATCCACGTATGATCTTGATCATGTGTTTCCTTGCTAGAAACCTCGCTCTCTATATGGGTTTGACGCTTTATTGATTAAGGCATCTCGCAGTCCTTGTTCCCATTCGCATTAGGAATACCCATGTCAATCCCTTAATTCTCGGGATTGCTCCTTATCACATAAGGAACCTGATTTAGAATCTTCTGGAATGTCTCACCGCCCTATACTCTTAAGGCGGTGCCGCGCTTCCACGTAGCTCGGTATGACTCGTACAAACCTCATCCCACTCGTGCCGAGCTGCAACGGGTTGAACCATGTATTCCAGAGTGCTACCCTGACTGTATTAATAGCTTAACTAGCTTGATCATCCCTTTGGTCATATTGCCGAGCTAGTATATCATCAAATGGTACTTGATTTATTACCTTTGACCCTACTCATGGTCATCTCAGCTCGGCATAGGGTTAGGAAGCCCCTATACAATGGTGCCGAGCTAATTACCCTCACGTGGTGGTGAATTATGGCATATGTCCTACCTTTTCCAATGGTGTTTCAAGCAATATTCGTTGCTTAAGCCACTGCTTTTTACTTAGCAACGTTTTTGCAATTTTCGTTGCAAGTTTGACAATGTTCAAGCAATGTTCGTTACTTACTGTTCCAAGTTTCTTCATACTTGGGAAAGTTCAAGCAATATTCGTTGCTTGCCTCCAAGTTTCTTCGTACTTGGGAAAGTTCAAGCAATATTCGTTGCTTAAGCCAAAGTTTCTTCGTACTTGGCAATGTTCGATCAATATTCGTTGCTTGCCTCCAAGTTTTTTCGTACTTGGGAAAGTTCAAGCAATATTCGTTGCCTGCCTCCAAGTTTCTTTGTACTTGGGAAAGTTCAAGCAATATTCGTTGCTTAAGCCAAAGTTTTCTTCATACTTGGCTCACTCGTAATTAGACCAGGCTTAAAAAATGATATAGTAAAAAATATCTTTTTGTGAACAAGATGGAATTTTATTCATAACTCCATCACAAAGCAATTCGTAGCTGAATGAGAACAATAAGCAATATCTTCTATGGAACTCCTTTCATAATTCCACTATAGCAACTCGTATCTAATAATCAAAATATAAACTGCAAAAAGTAATTCTATACTTATCTGTATATTCCATGGCATTGGCACTGATTTCCATCCAATTTCTTTTAGGCAATAGGCTTCAATCCAAGCTATCTTTGTAATTTTGCATGGCCTTTCGTGTTCGGGAGAAGCTTCCCATTTGTGGGATTTTCTTGAGTTTGCTCACACTTGACTAATTTCGTTCAACCAAACTTCAAATAGCCTTAGCTTTTATTTGGATGAGTCTATTCGTACTCATCTATGTAAATCCGAATTTACTTCTCCTTAAATACTTCGGAACTTCTTCGCACTTAGTCACAAGTATACTCATACTCAAATTTACAAGCCTAAGTATATTCGTACTTAGCCTTTTTCCAAGTTTAATCATACTTAGAATTTATCGAGTTTGAGCAATTCGTAGCTCAGGCCCAAGTATTCGATTTCAAGCATGGGGTATATACATTTACTGCTCCCCAATATGGAATTAAAATTCCTCGTTTTTGGTTCCATATTCAAATCAATCAAGTGTTTCAAGCATGCAACAGAAATTTTTCTCGTGATTTCCTTTAATCAAATCAAAAACTAAAATGCAAAATCATATAAAATGCAAAACTTTATTCATATCTCTTACTAGCACAAAACATGAAACTTTACACGTAGTTCATGCTAAGACATACCTCACAAGTTCTTATCATTAAAAACTTGGAACCTTTCGCATGGCCCATAAAGGAAATCGGAGGACAGTATTCATAGCTCTTACTAAAAAATAAAATATGCGTAATTTCTCAGCACTACTCATTGCTACAACATAAGTTTATTCGTACTTTCGCAAAACGCCCAAGTTTTCTCATACTCGAGCAAATAGCTCAAGTTTGTTTGCGCTTGTCTAGCCTTCTAGCATTATTCATTGCCATAAGCCTTTTAGCATTATTCATTGCTATTGGCCTAAATGTATTCAAACTTAGCACATAAGTTTTTTCATACTTTAATAGGATTCCAATTATTGTTCATTATTGTGGCCTAAGTTTATTCATACTTAGCCAGATTTTCAAGTTTACTCTTACTTTCGTTAACAATATCTGCTCCCCTATATGGAGACAAGGAGCTTTTGGCCCATATTTAGCAAACAGATACTAGATATAATTTCATTCAAGTCAACTCAGAATTTTATTCTACTAAGCAATTACTAGTTTTATCAAAGTAGCCGAACACCCATCGATGCATCTCCCTGTTGTACCTTTTAACTACTCCTGGTAAGGTGCAAGTTTTACCAGTAGTTTCTCTATTTCCCGACTTTTTGGTGTCGAGCCATAGTTTCAGCGCTTCACTATTTTTTCATGAGCTGAGCGACTTTCTTCAAAGTCTCTTTCTTTGTCTCTGAGACTTTTTTCGTAGTCCCAAACACTTTTAGTTGTGGACTTTGATCCATCTCTAGAAGCAACAAGCAAAATAAACTAAAACAGAAGATATATTTGAGACAGTTCTGACCTTTTTATTTTATTTTATCCGTTCCAGCTGTGGCCTCCGGTCTTGAAGCTGAACTTGTGGTTTTTGTCGCGATGTGGGTGCTGTAGCGCGTGGTCCTCTTCTCAAGAACCTTGACCCCCTTTCTATATGCAACTTCTGATTGCTGTTTGACATGTAAAAGATAGTTGCTTCGCTAAATTTTAATTGGTCCTCCCGTGGGCTCGCCATAACAGGTGCGTTCCATTGCTGGACGACATCCTTTCAAATATTTTGATCTCTTGTCCGCGATTACTCGTTCGCAAAGCAAGATATGTAAAGCTATGTTTCTTCTGCTCAAAACTTTTTTCATAATCTTGAACTCTCCCATCATTTGATCTTGATGCACCCTCCTATCTCATGAGGGAAACCTAGTTTAGTCGGCTCTTCCGCGATTCCCTAGTTGATTCCTGCTGCTCTCCCATGACTGCCGAGCAGCCGCGATCCCCTAACAGATTCATACTGCTCTCTGGGATTGCCTAGCAGATTTTTACTGCTCTCCCATGATGGCCGAGCTGATTCGGACTGCTCTCCCGTGATCCCCTAGCAGATTCGTTCTGCTCTCCTGGATTGCCTAGCTGATTTTGACTGCTCTCCCATGATGGCCGAACTGATTCGGACTGCTCTCCCGTGATCCCCTAGCAGATTCGTTCTGCTCTCCGGGATTGCCTAGCTGATTTTGACTGCTCTCCCATGATGGCCGAGCTGATTCGGACTGCTCTCCCGTGATCCCCTAGCAAATTCGTTCTGCTCTCCGGGATTGCCTAGCTGATTCGGACTGCTCTCCTGCGATCCCCTAGCAGATTCGTACTGCTCTCCGGGATTGCTTAGCAGATTCAGACTGCTCTACAATCTTTCCTTCATGTTTCTAGGGTTTTCTCCTTACTTATCACATGATTCGCTAATATGTATCCTGCGTTGCTTTCTTCGTAGCATTAAATATAGACGGCCTTTTTTCTCTCTATTGTCACCTTCACGTGGTGGGTTTTTGCTTTGACTGTGGGGAGTCATGAAATATCAGGCGTATTTTCCAAAATTTTGGAATCTCAGGGATACGCCTTATGTCGAATTTCTTGGCAGTGGGTTTCTTTTGTGGTGCTTCCGAAACTGCAGGAGTTTTATCTACTTTTGCACTCTTTCTCGTAGTGTGCGCAGGGGTGTTTTCTACATCGTCCTCCACCTCCTTACGTCGTGGAATGCGTAGAACATGTTCTGAGGCCACCATTGTTGAGTGATTTTTTCTAGGAAAAAGCTTCTCGTACCGTTTCCCACAGACGGCGCCAATCGTAGAGGGAAAAAATCTGGGTATGCTATTTCCTCGCCTCTATGAGATCAACAATATGCACTCTTCGCCGGAACCCTAGCACTGCAAGACAACAAACAATTAGAGCACCTTTGCCTCTCGTCGGCAAAGGCCCTCCGATGCTTAAGTCAGTATCACGTACTAGGAGGAAACCATAAAACACATAAAGCATGTAAACACGAATTACAGCGTACCTTTCTTCATGGGTATTGCTTCTTATTTATAGATGCAGGGTGCTTGTTGTCTAGAGATCCTATTCACATTAGGAGTCCTTTCCTATACGGGACTTGTTCCATATAGAAACACAATCTTTATTCTACAAGGATTTCTTTCCACGTTAGGAATCCTTGTCATTATCGGAATCCTCTTTACATTAGGATTTACCCCTTATCACGTAAGAGGCTATTCTAGATCCTTCTAGAACGACCCACCACCTTATCTCGTAGGCGGTTAGCTCGACAATATACTTGCCTATCCGTATATGATGTTGCCGACCAGATACCTTGCTCGACAATGACCTCGTGCACCATCTCATGGTGCTGCCACCATCTCATGGTGCTATCCTGTCTGCACACTTGGCCTATCCTGCTTGGCCATAACCTGGGGCACCACCATGTGGTCCCCCGAACTGAGCCACCCTCACGTGGATTTTACCCTCTCCTAATTGGATTTTACACTTGGCCTATCCTAATTGGATTTTACCCTCTCCAGGGATCAGGAGATTCCCAATGATGAACATCCGGAACAGCCTCCTCCCCCTGAAAATCCTCAGCTGGCTGAAATGCTAGCTAAAATACTTAAGCTAGAAGAATCTGTGGCTAAAAGTGAAAAGCGAGCCATTACCGGCTTTGACATGAACAAACTCTGCATCTTCCCAGGTGCAAAGCTTCCCAAGTGGTTCAAGCATGTAGACTTCGAAAAGTTTGATGGGACTGGGGATCCAAGAGGACATATTCAGGCATATGTAAGCTCCCTCTCATTGCAAGAAGTCGATGAGCCTGCCATGGCACAGATGTTTCACGAAACTCTCACAGGGCCTGCGCTTCAGTGGCTTTTATCCCTTGACATTTCGAAGAGACAAATTTGGGAAGAGATGGTGGCCGCTTTCATTAAGCAGTATGAGTATAATGTTCAGCTTAAAGTCACCACTCGAGAGCTTGAGAGCATCAAGATGAAGGAAAGGGAATCTTTCGCAGATTTTGTGAAAAGATGGAGAGCAAAGGCCGCGCAAATGACTGACCGTCCCAGTGACAAGGACCAGATGCGCATCATAACCAAGAACCTTCAACCCGATTTAGCTCAGTACATGGTCATGGCCCAAGCACATAACTTTGAAACCTACTTTGAGATGGGTCTGTCGATTGAAGAGGCTCTGCAAAGCGGGATGTTAAAGAAGGGAGACTCATTCCCCAAACCAAAGCGAAACTACATTGGTAACACCTCTTCCCTGTATGCAAGCCCCAGTTACACAGCCGGTACTTCATCCAACGCCATGAATCACCAACCCCATAAAGCTGAACCCATAAACGCCATCTTATCTCAACCAATCCAATCAATTCAACCGCCGCAAAATCAAAGAGGACGGCGTGTCTTCACCCCTCTTCCCCTACCTTTACCTATTGTTTTCGAACGACTCGTACAACAGGGAAAAATCAAACCTCTTCAGCCAACTCCACCTCCACAAAATCCCCCGCCAACATATAACCCTAACACCTTCTGTATATTTCACCAGACACCCGGTCATCCCACTGAAAGATGCCAGCGCCTGCGTCATGAGATTCAAGATCTCATTGACAACAAACAAATCCGAGATCCCACTGAAAAGCCCAATATCCTCACAAACCCTCTGCCAACCCACAAAAGGAATGCTGACATAGGTCAAATTACCTTTAGCTCCACTCAAAAAGACCTAAAATCCACTCCGTTTGACCCAAGCCAGTTCATCTTACCCGAAACAGACCCCAAGCCCATTGTGCCAATACCTGTTGAGCACGAGGTGTGCTTTCTTGACATCCACTTGGACCCCACTGTGTGGCAAGAATGGGGTGATTTGATAATGGTTATGGAAGCTCGGGAGTATGAGCAGATGGTGGCCAACAATGTGGCAAATGAAGAAGTTTGGCCGCATAATGAACAGCTTGATGGAGGACTTCCATTTGGTGCAATGATTAACCTACTTTGGGATCCAATGTTTGAAGATCCACTAGATGGATTTGCACTTCCTAACCTATTTGAACCTTTGCCTATGCTACAAGATCAACAACCTGTGGAAGAAGGACAAGGACAGAATTGGCAAGAAGAGAATGAGGCACCTAATGGGGCACAAGAAGATGAATGGGACCCCACACCTAATGAATGGCAGCTCATGGACCCTAATGATCCTCTGGATGGATCCACACTTCCCATGTTCTTCGAAGAAGCCTATTTTCCAATGCCACCACTATGGGAGGGTCGCCCTGATTTTTCCATGATGAGTGAGTACGCAATAAATCGAATGACGGAAGGGATAGAGTTCACACCTTATGACTACATAGTCGATGAAAATCTTCCGGCACCCCGAGTGCAAATCCCGGAGGACTGCAACATCATGGTTTTGAATGGAGGTCTACCTGATGTTTGGGGACAACAAATGGAAGAAAATGTTGTAGCAAATATGTGGGCCAATCAGAATGAAGGCATAGCACCACTGTGGGTCGGAAACAACGAGGTCTGGGCTGTTAACGAGGCTGCCATGGAAAATGGAGATGTTTGGAGTGAAGCGACTGTGGAAGGAATTACCAAGGGTTTGGAAGGAGCCAGTATTGCAAAGGGAAAAAGAAAGGCGGAAGGGGATCTTGTCGATTTCTACACGGACTACACTGATTTATGGGGGGATGACATCGACTCGGTTCTTCACCTTCTTCGGAGTGGTCGGTTTTATCAACCACCTCAGATGTTCACCGGAAACACTTCCAACCCACCACCGAATACTACAAACCAGCTACCATTCAACCTAGCTCCACAAAACAACCCAGCTCCACAAAACAACCCAGCTCCACAAAATAACCCAGCTCCACAAAATAACCCAACTCCACAAAATAACCTAGCCACACCAAACAACCTTAGTGACCCAATCGCTAACCCAGCTGATTTCCAAAATCTCTTTAACCCAACAACCAACCAATCCCAAGCTACCTCTACGGCCAACAGTCGTGTTCCCCGTCCGAAGCCTCCGCCAACCAATGAAGAAAATCCCATCCAGAAACAACTTGAGAAAACCCCAGCCGCTCTTACCATTTGGGGATTGCTTATGAGCTCCAGTGAGCATCGTCAGAAACTCGCTCAAACATTATCTTGCATGGAAATTGCGCCTGATATCACCCCTGAGGCCATGATGGCCGCCATTGTCACCAAGCCTACCATTGCCACTAAGCCGACTAAACATGTTGTAACCTTTACCGAAGCTGACCTGCCGCTTGAGGGAACTGACCACAATAAGCCTTTGCATGTCACCATGAAGTGCATGGGGAAATGGATCCCGGTTGTATTGATAGACAATGGGTCAGCGCTCAATGTATGCCCTCTTCGAACGGCTTTATGTTTGGGACTTAAACCAAAGGATTTCACGCCATCTAGTCTCACTGTTCGGGCTTATGATAACACCCGTCGCAATGTGCTTGGGACTGTTGAAATGGAGATTGCTGCAGAAGGGTTCAAATCGACAGTTGAGTTTCATGTGCTTGAGATCCCAGCTTCGTTCAATTTGCTGTTGGGACGTCCTTGGATGCATCGATCTGATATCATGGCAGTTCCATCCACCTTGCATCAAAAGGTTTTGCTTGGTTTGGAAAGTGGGACAGTTGCCCTCTACGGAGACACAGGCATTCGCCCTCATGCTGAAGACAATGCTCCCTTGTTAGAAATTATGCATGATGAGAATGATGTTCAGCTTGGGGGCTTTGCTTTCGATACGTCCGGTGGTGTGTTTACGCTTCGTATCGATGATGATTTTTCAATCAGCACCACAGCTCTCGAGATGATGAGAAGGATGTCTTATCTGCCAGGCACGGGCTTGGGTCGAACTCACCAGGGGGTAGCTCAATTCCCAGAATTCCCCTCTCAGCGAGGCCGTTTCGGGTTGGGATACGAACCTACACTGAAAGAGATGCAAAGGGGGAAGACCAATGGAGCGAGTAGCAGTGCAAACCGTCGGATTCGCTTTGTTGGAGAAGGATCGAATGCGCCATATCATGGCCAGCCTGAGCCGTTCGTAAATGAAATAAGTGGAAACGTGCACCCTGGGTTCGAAATCTTTGCTAACAATGCTTGGGACAGCGAAGATGAACATGAAAAGGTCGAGAAATTGGTGAAAGACCTTAAAGCAGATGGGATGGAGGCTTTGGATGGTGGGGTCTTGATGTCAATGTTCGACGAGGTCAGTCTGACAGGTAAGGATAAAGAAGAGCCAGCTGTGATGATGCTCGGACAGGAGGCCCTCGATGATCCCAGTGTGCTGATAGTGGATGCAGTCGGTGAATACAAGAATTGCACTTTCACTCCTGTTGTAAAATTTACTAATGCATTCACTAAGTTAGAGTTCGAGTCTGAGTCAGGGTTTGAATTTGGCTGTGAGTCGGAGTTTGTGCCTCTTGGCCCTCCACGTCGTCATTTCTATTTCGAGTTTGAGTTTGATGCCATGTACTGTGCCCCAGAGGGCTTTGTTAATGAAATAAATGGTGATTTCGCTTACTTTGTTGTTCCCGAAATAAATTGTGTTGACCCAGACAATGATGAGACTGAGTTCGAGGGAGAAATACCCAAAGAACTCAAGTCTCTAATCGAAAGGGAAAATGAAAGGCATGCTCAGCCAATAAAAGAAGAAGTTATTTCAGTTAAATTGAGAGATGAGGAGAATCCTCGCATGGTTCAAATCGGTTCCGGGCTATCTACTGAGGAACAAGAATTACTCGTCGATTTACTCAAAGAATTTGAAGATGTCTTCGCTTGGTCCCACGCAGATATGCCCGGAATCGATCCTGAAATTGTGCAACATCGAATTCCCCTGTATCCCGATGCAAAACCGGTAAAACAGAAATTGAGAAAAATCAGGCCAGATTGGGTTGAAAAAGTCAAAGAGGAAGTCACCAAGCAATTCAATGCCGGCTTTTTGATGGTAACTGAATATCCACAGTGGGTTGCAAATATTGTGCCGGTGCCCAAGAAAGATGGAAAAGTCAGGGTATGTGTAGATTTCAGGGATTTAAACAAGGCCAGTCCGAAAGATGATTTTCCCTTACCGCACATTGATGTACTGGTAGACAACACGGCAGGGCACGCGCTGCTATCATTTATGGATGGTTTTTTGGGATACAATCAGATTTTGATGGCACCAGAAGATCGAGAGAAAACGACCTTCACCACTGAATGGGGGACGTTCTGTTATCGGGTCATGCCGTTTGGATTAAAGAACGCTGGGTCGACTTACCAACGGGCTGCAACAACTTTGTTGCATGATATGATGCATAGAGAAGTTGAGGTATATGTGGATGACATGATTGTAAAAGCCAAGGAAAGGGAAGGACATCTCCCGGCGTTACGCAAGTTCTTTGAAAGGATACGGAAGTATCGGATGCGTCTCAATCCGCAGAAGTGCACGTTCGGGGTCACCGCAGGGAAAATGTTGGGGTTTATGATCACTACCCGAGGGATTGAAGTTGATCCAACGAAGATCAAGGCGATATTAGAAATGGAGCCACCAAAGACAGAAAAAGAGGTTCGAAGTTTTCTTGGGAAAATTCAGTTCATCAGCAGATTCATCGCCAAGTTGACTTCAACTTGCGAGCCGATGTTTCATTTGCTCAAGAAAGGAGTGCTGTTCAAGTGGGATGGCAGGTGCCAAAAAGCCTTCGAATCAATTCGGCAGTATCTTCAAAGTCCCCCAGTATTGATGCCGCCGACACCTGGAAAGCCGCTGATTCTGTATTTATCAGTAACACAGTCTGCAATGGGTTGCATGTTGGCACAGGAAGGTGAAGCAGGTATCGAGAAGGCAGTGTATTATTTAAGTAAGAAAATGGTCGGAGCCGAAGAAAGATACACCCCTTTGGAGAAGACTTGTTGGGGTCTTGTATGGGCCTCTAAAAAGCTTAGGCATTACATGTTAGCTTATTCGGTAGTGTTGATTTCTCGGATGGACCCTCTCAAATATCTGTTCGAGAAACCGGCACTCACTGGGAAGTTGGCACGGTGGTTGCTCTTATTGGCCGAGTTTGAACTCAAGTATGTAACGCGAAAATCGGTGAAAGGCAGGGCTGTGGCAGAATTCTTGGCAGATCATCCAATCGAAGGGCCAGAAGATACGGAATTCCAATTTCCCGATGAACACGTTATGACAGTAACAGAGGATGTTTGGAAATTGTACTTCGATGGAGCTGCAAATCAGAGAGGATTCGGGATCGGCATACTATTGGTCTCACCAGAAGGGCCGCACATTCCTCTATCTTTCAAGTTAAATTTCGAAGTTACCAATAATCAAGCAGAATATGAGGCATGCATTGTTGGAATGGAGGCTGCTTTCGAAATTGGGGTTAAGAAGTTGGAAGTGGTCGGAGATTCGAATCTGGTAGTTTCTCAAGCCAATGGTGATTGGAAAGTGCGAGAGGAAAAGTTGAAACCATACCACAAAGACCTCGATGACCTGATCCATCGATTCGAGCAAGTTACTTTTACACATATCCCGAGAATGAAGAACCAGTTTGCTGACGCTCTTGCTACTTTGGCATCCATGGTAGAATTGCCCGTGGGAGTGAGAATGAGACCAATCATGATTGAGCAAAGGAATAGGCCGGCATATGAATATGTGATGAATGTTGGCGAAATTGATGATGGTCTGCCTTGGTACCATAATATCTGGAATTTGGTTGAGAAAGGAGAATATCCGGAAGAAGCAAACAAGAAAGATCGAATAGCATTACAAAGGTTAGCTTCACAATACATCCTCTGCGGTGGAAGGCTATACAAAAGGTCGTATTGTGGCATGCATAAGTTGTGCATCTATGGTGATGACACGAAAAGGGTGATGGAGGAAATTCACGAAGGAATCTGTGGTCCTCACATGAGCGGATTAATGATGGCAAAGAAGATTCTGAGGCAGGGGTATTTTTGGTCAACCTTGGAAACAGATTGCGTGCAGTATGTGCGGAGATGCCATAAGTGTCAGGTCCACGCTAACCTCATGCATGTGCCGCCATCTGAACTTCATACAATGGCAACGCCTTGGCCTTTCTCAGTATGGGGGATAGATGTGATTGGGAAAATCACACCACCAGCATCGAACGGACACAAGTTTATATTGGTGGCAATTGATTATTTCACGAAGTGGGTAGAATCGGCCTCTTACGCTACATTGACCGCAGTACAAGTGGCTCATTTCATTAAGCAAAACATCATCTACCGATATGGGGTTCCTAATGCCTTCGTGTCAGACAATGGTGTGCATTTCAAAGGAAGAGCAGCAGAGGTGCTTGAGGAATTCAATGTTCAGGTTCACAAGTCAACAGTATACAGACCACAAACCAATGGGGCAGTAGAAGCAGCAAACAAGTCAATCAAGAACATCTTGGAGAAAACCATCGAGTCATCCAGGGATTGGCATGAGAAGCTACCATTAGCATTATGGGGGTACCGCACTTCGATCCGAACTCCAACAGGGGCAACACCCTATTCACTGGTTTATGGAATGGAAGCAGTACTTCCTATTGAGCTCGAAGTACCATCCCTGAGGGTGATGATAGAAAGTGAGATTAACGAAGCCGATTGGTTGAGCGACAGGTTCGCAGAGCTAATGTTGTTTGATGAAAGGAGGTTGCGGGCATTGTATCACATTCAGGGATATCAGAGAAGAATTGCCCGCGCATTCAACAAGAAGGTGAAGTCCAGGGATCTGATTGAAGCGGATATGGTGGTGAAGGAAATTCGGGCACCGATATTCGATCCGCGGGGAAAATTCAGGCCAAAATGGGCAGGACCATACATCATCAAGACTATCCTCGACGGTGGAGCAGCAGTGATCCTTGATTTGGATGGTAACGAGTTCAGCAATCTTGTTAACTTGGACCAACTCAAGCGATATTACCCCTGAGAGATGCTCGTTGGGCGGAAAATCGCAAGGGCGAACCGACCCAAGCAAAAATTAGAGCAAGCCTGCTAGTCTGAAAACCCACACTGGGCAGTCTAGGCAAAATTTAAGGCGAAAATTCAAAAGAAGCTCGCTGGACCGAAAACCTGAAAAGGCGGTACCAGGCAAAATCTAGAGCGCAAAAGGAGAGTGTTAATACCCGAGTGAACCTTTCCCTGAACTACGCCATGACCTGATTCCTTGAAAAAGGATACGTAGGCAACTCCATCCTGGGGTTCGGTCTAAATCTGATAAGTTGGCCCGCAGTTTTGCAATATTCGAAGGAGATAGCATATGGAACTAGATGAACCAAGAGGGGGAAACCCTTCATTGTTCAATTTTATTCAAATCACTTCTTCGATTACATAAGCTGAGCATAAAAGCCTAAAAAAAAAATAAAAAAAAATAAAAATTATTTTGGGAAACAGCCTAGTGAGTCGGAAAGAAAGTTGCGCTAATTTCTTCAGCGTATGGCCCTCATCTGCATCCTCATCCAATCTCTGTAGTGTCCATTCAAATGAATAGTTGGGTAGGGATCAGGAGCCCAAACAACCCTGCGCCTCCAGGAAGTACGATAGCGCTCAAGAACGGAATGTTTGAATGCAGGAAGGCTAAAGGTAGCGGGAACTGTATACTCCACTTCTTGGCGAATGCAGTATTGACGGAGAATGCGTTGTGGGAAATAATATGCATAAGCTTGCAGTCCCGCTAAAATCACCCACGTGTCTCCCATGTGATTGGCTGTCATGTCTGGCAAAGGCAACCAATGGCACCTCCAAGTGATGTGATCCTCTTCCAATGACCTGAAGAAGTCGACCCATTCATCTTCATCAGGCTCGTCATGAACAAATGGCCTACTCACCCAAGTTCGAGGCTCGTAAACCCAATCACCTGCCGGTTCCCTCAAAAGCCCAACCTTGTCACACAGCCATATCTACAAAACCAAAACACCCAAGTCAAAAGTCAAAACCAAAGCCAAACAACCCAAAAATCCCCCATAAATTCCCAAAACCAAACCAAACAAACTGAACCTGAAGCAAAAGCGGACTCCCGGCAAACATGTTCGTCCTACCAGCCTTAACCGCATCCAAGCCCATGATTGTCTCAGCCAAAACCAAAGGAACCACGTCCCTCCGTTGTTCAATCTGAGCAGCAATACCGACAATGGCAGAACTGGGATGACCATCACCGGGGACCAACAAGTATAATGCCAAGAGGCACATGCAAAGTGCAAACATGCGCCTGTTCTGAACGGTAAAATCTAAAAGGTCGCCTGTTGGGCCGTAATCCGCAAAAAGACGGAGGATGTTGAGAGTCTCGTTGCGAATCAAAAAGCGCGCAGCACCATTCCCAAGACCAAGCTTCCTGCTGAGAATGTCGGCGTAATTTTGACGGATGGGCGGTATGACGGGATCGGCAAAAGCATTACCGCCAAGATATGCTTGAAATTCTTCGACGGTCGGGCAAAGTTCTTGCATGCCGAAGCGGAACACATGGAGCTCTGAATCCCAACAGCGGACGGCGGCACGTAAGATGTCCTGGCGAATAGGAAAAGTGTGGAGGTGGCGAAGGGCATTAAGGCCAAGACCTCGGAAATTGAACCAATCGATGTTTCAAAGCTAGCAATCCAAGTATTGATGATGGAAGGATCAAGGGCAGCCATATTTGAGGCAATGAAGAATTATTGAAAAGTATATATGGAGTGAGAAATGAGAATTGATGAGGAAATGGTGTGTAGGAAAGGCTTGATCATGAATGGTATTTATAGGGGACTTGTGAGGAATCTTACAACCTTGCCATGCAACATTGGAAATCAAAGATTACATTTTCAAGATGGTCAATTGCATGTTTTCAAAGTATTTGTGTTTGAAAATTTGAAAGTGCATTGGAAATGCATGGCATTTGTGGGGAAAATGTGAAAAGACCTTGGGAAGATGATGTTCAAAGCTTGAAAGGTGTTATAGCAGAGCAACAAGACATTTGGGACAGAGGAAACCATGCAAAAGAGTCCAAAAATGCATTGGGAAGCAATACCACAAACCAGCCCAGCACAGACATTGAGTGCTCAAGGCCAGAGAGTTGAGCGCTCAACCCCCCCCCCAGACCACCTTGAGCGCTCAAGGTAGTGAGCTTGAGCGCTCAATCCCCATTGAGCGCTCAAGGCCTGCAGAAACTGCAGCAGACAGCAGCAGCAGTACAATGGCCTTTTTGATGCCCGAAACCTTTTCTAGGCCTCCTAACCCTCATTTAACACCCAAGCCAAGTTTCAATGAGCATTTGTGACTTCACGGAACGTCCCGTACCCCGAGTTATCAAGCCGATACATGAACGGATACGAGATACGTGAGTACGGAAGGTTAAAGCTTAAAATGGCCATTCAATGTTCAAATCCATTTCCAAGCCTTGCTAGCCATATCCAATCATCAAAACACGTGTCGGAAGGTATTTGTGACTTGTCGGAATCATTCCCGGGGCAATTCTTCAAAGATTCAAGGTTTTGAGGTTCCGACGGCTTATTCAAGCAATGAAATGGCGGCCATCACCATGTCGAAAATGGTTTTAAAAGTTTTCTTGACGAATGGTCACGATCCCAGGGGCATTTATGTCATTGTTGACTTGGTCAAGGTGGTAACATGGCAATTCATTACATACAAAGAGGCTCATGAAGCATTTTACTTTCAAATTTGCCTTATGAACATCAAATTCCGTTCTAAGGACACTTTGTATAGATTGTTATTGATTGACTATATGCGGGAAGTGTGTCAAGTTGTGCGGCATGTAAATACATCTTCCGGTTGTACATAAATTCAAATAATCATGTTTCGTCCAAATTCTCGAACATGTTAGCTTTTCTTAAAGGTTGAATTTTAGGACTTTATACTCGGATGTTTGAATTCAAGAGTTTGGTGGATAAATCGCGTACATTCTACAACAGGTTTGTTCGTTTGTACATCAAAACAGCAAGTAATACAACGAACGATGAAAGTGCAAATCATGTGCATAAACTGAACTAAATCCATGCAAGTCAAAATATCGAATCTGTGCAGGGCACACAACGCCCAATAAAGAAATCCGCAACTGGGGCACGCAGGCCCAATCCATCTATCTACTGGGGCACGCAGGCCCAATCAAAAAGAAAAGATAAAAAGCAAAAGCAAGACTCTAAGCTACTCTATATCTACTATGTACTACTCCGCCTCATCCATCGTCTCGTCCGAGCTCTCAGTCTCGTCCCCCTGTCGCTGCTCCTGTCGCTCCTGCCGGGAAGAGGGATAGTTAGCGTCATCAACGCTATCATCGCTCGAGCTCGTGGTCTCAACTATCCCCCCAGGTGCTACCTCCACCCTCTGACGGGTCGATCTCCGTGGCCTCACCTCCGCAGGCTTTGAACGCCCAAGCCGTACAGTCGTGTCTCCAGGACCACCAGCTCCGTCATGTGTCCTCTTTCTGATCACGGGCGGCTGCATTATCAAGCAAACAAGGAAAAGAATCAGCACATGGTATAGTCAAGAAATTGAAAGCACAAGGGAGGTAAATTGCATACCGGTGCGACTCTCAGTCGAGAAGGACCAGGAGCAGCAGGAGGTACTGGCTCGCCCTCCCGGCGGATAGTGACCTCCTCTCCGGCTATGAGGCGGCGAATCAGGACGCGCAGTCCTCGGTTCTGCTCATGCAAAGTCTGTACCGCCTCATGTGAAACCTGCAAGCACATCAAAAATTTGAGTCATCAGTACATTTGGGCATTCATAATCAAAGTTTACAAATTTGAAAAGAGTGAGGTGTTTCTTACCGGTGCCGAAAGCCGCGGGAAGTCTACCGGTGGCCTTGGGATGTCTATATCCCCTATCTCACCACCGGCAGAGGTGACGCGCACCCACCACCTAGCCCCCGCTATCTCCTGGGATGAGGTACCAGTACCCTCACCTCCTGCAACTCCTCCAGCTGAGGCACGCGCCTTCGCGGCCTTCTCTCTCTCCATCTTCTCCATCCACTCCGCCGCTCTCAAGGGACCGGCCAGGTACCTGCTCCGGTAGTCAATATAGCTCAAAGCAGGGCGCAAATACTGGCGCAGGTCCAGGTCGGGCGTCGTGTAGTGCTCTATCTCCGCTAGCGTATACCGGGACGTCATCAGCACCCGGGGAGGAAGGCGTCCTGGCACCCGTGGTTTATCGGCCCGTATCGACTGGCGCAGCACCCTGTCACCAAGGTACCAGAACCAGCCGTACTGGCACTCGAGTAGGACCCTCCCTCTCGTGAGCTCCCTGCTCCGGGCCAGGTAAGGCTCATCAACGGTGTCCCATACTTCCCAGCGAACATGCAAGAGTCGTTAAGAGCATCAGATATTGAATGCATGAGGGAATCAAAAGCAAAATGAGTACATGAGAAAGAGTTCGATAACTACCAGAGAAGCAGGAAGTCTGTCCAGTGAAGCACGGAGAACGTGGATGTTCCCCCGCGCTGTACCGCCGTAGCGGAAGCCTTCACCCCAGCACAATGCCCGGAGGATGACATTCGGATCCTGGTGCCGTGTCTCAGGGGGGTGCAACCCCAACACCTCGTAAGCCCAGAGCTGCAATGAAAACAACAAATCAGTCAGTCAGTGTGAATTTTGGTAATCAAGTGCGAGTATCGAAATGCATGCAATTAAATTTGAAACTAAGAGTTTTGAGTTTTACCTCCCAGACGCTCCATAGTCCTGAAATGCCCGTCCCTTTCCGCCTCGAGACGGCATTCATGAACGCGTAGCAGCTTCCCAGCGCTGCCCTACCCCAGTCATACCTCGCCGCCCTGGCGAAATCTCTCAACCCTCCGAGATAGGAGAGGTGCACCCTGTTACGCCTGTTTGGGTACAGTGATGCCCCAAACAGGTATAACAAGTAGCACCTCGCCTTCCGTGCTGCATCCTCCTCGTCGGTCGGCTCGCCCAATCCCTTTGTCTTGAATTGGCCATATGTGGCCGTCTCCCCCTCTTTGTTGGGCACGAAACCCAAGAACCACCTCAGCGCAGCATCATCCCTGCCAATCCCCGAGTCAAACGGGATCGGGTCTCCTCCTACCTGCAGTCCCGTGATCGCCGAGAAGTCCAGCGGCGTCATCGTCGCCTCTCCGAAGGTAAGGTGAAAGGAACTCGTAGAGTCCCTCCACCTCTCGGCCAGTGCTGTCACCACAGCATGGTCGTGCTGTGTGCCCGTGAGAGTCGGGATGAACCTCCCAAACCCGGCCAGATCCACCAGAGCCCTCACAGAGGCATGCAGCTGCTGGTATACCTCCCAACTTGAGCCCATGCCTCCATGAGCCTTCAAGCGCAAGTCACTCTGCACACAATCAACAGACAGACAAACAATCAGATGTTAGTCCAATCTCTTATTCAAATCCAGTCAACAACAAGCAGTAATTCAATCATTCAATGCAAATCAGGTTTATTAACTGCTAAAGTGCGCGAAAGCAATGAAGCAAGAAAGTAAAGAAAGCATACCGTCAGGCAGTCCGTCGAAAGGTGGACTTCGGGGTCCAGTAGCACCTCCTCTCCAAAGTACAACTCCCGTTGGGGAGTGTAAGCGTCTGAAGCGGAAGGCACAAAGAGGTGCACTGGTGGAGCATAAGTCGCCGCATCGAAAGCTGGTCTCCCTCTCCTCAGCCACTGTCTAGCAGCCTGGACCACCGTCACTCTCCGTCCAGCTGCCCTCTCCTCCTCCTCAGCCAGTGTCCTCGCCTCCTCCGCCGCCTCCTCTGTCTCAAACTCCTCACAGAAGGCCCTCGCCGCCTCGTCCTCGGCGGCGGCCTCCCATAGCATCGTCGCCTCTCTCTCTCTGCTCTCAACTACAGCCTCCCTCGCTGCATCTAGGATCCCCGGGGCATCTGCTGCGGCTGCCATCACCACCTCCGGTGGCGCGTGCTCAAGATAGTCCCCCAGAGAAATCCCACCAGGACCCTGAACCGTCGTCCTACTACTCTGTCCCCGAGTCAGTGACTCCCCACCAATCACCACTGCCTTCCCCTTATCCCCCTTGCTAGGCTGCCGATCAGGTCTCGGCTCAATCCTCCAGCGAGTTACCCTAACCTCGGTATCCTCGCTGTCACTACTGCTGTCGCTGTCCACTTCTTGGACCTCCGCCATCTCTTTGTCTCTCCCATCTCCCCTCTCCTCTACTCTCTCCTCTACCCTCTCCGACGCCGGGGCATCGCCATCACCACCCTCACTATCACCACCATCACCACCCTCACCATCACCACCATCACCACCCTCACCATCACCACCATCACCACCCTCACCATCACCACCACCTAAACCACTACCCCCACTGCCGCCTTCTCTCTCCCTCTCTCCTTCATCGTTTCCTCCTCTCTCAACCGTCTCCACGGCCGTAGATGACGGCGCGGCCTCTGATGGCCCCTCAACCGCCGGGCCAGAGCCTTGAGCGCTCAAGCTCGGTGGTGGCAAAACCTCAGCACCACCGTTGCCCTCTCTCGCCGTCGGCGAGTCCACCGGAGGTTGTGATTCGTCGGGATTCTCCATGGAAATTGATCAACACCTCAAAATCGAGCCCTAATCGACTGGAATCGAACCGAAATTGATCGAAATCGTACGGGAAAACCCTAGAATTTGGGGGTTTTGATTTTTCAAGAAATTTGAGTGAAGAAACGAATGGGTTTGGATCGGATTCGCTAGAGGTATACACGGTTTTAATCTCTGGAAGTTTTGAAACGTTATGAGGTTTAATCGGAGTAAAATCGGAGTTTTAAACGGACGTTATGTTTCTGAACCGTCGTCCCCGATCAGGGGTTCAAGCGCTCAAGCTGGACCTTTTGAGCGCTGGAGGGTCAATATTTGAGGTTGAGCGCTCAAGGCTTTGGAGTTGAGCGCTCAAGGTAGGGTTGAGCGCTCAAAGGGGGGAACCCTGAGCGCTCAAACCCAATCCTGGCATGACTCTTGGCTTCTTTTGCAAGTTTTGCAGGGGCATTTTGGGCATCCCTTATGATTTGTTAGTGTGTTTTGGACTTGTTGGTCCCAATCAATCGAACGCATATAGATCCAAGGATCTAAATCTCGGTAATTGGTCGCGCTAGACCGTATTAATCAATCAAGATGTGTTGTGTATCATGTTTTCGCGTTAGCGTATGCGCGAAGTGTTTTGACTGCGGTCTGAGAGCTTTATGCTCATTTAAATCATCTTCTGAGGGCCACATGCTCGTTTAAATCATAGTTCACCAATCATGTTTTCGCGTTAGCGTATGCACGAAGTGTTTTGACTGCGGTCTGAGAGCTTTATGCTCATTTAAATCATTTTCTGAGGGCCACGTGCTCGTTTAAATCATTGTTTACCAATCATGTTTTCGCGTTAGCGTATGCGTGAAGTATTCTGACTATGGCCTGAGGGCCACGTGCTTGTTTACATCATCATTTTTGAGGGCCATGTGCTCGTTTAAAAACATCTCTTGAAGCCACGCGCTTGTTTAAATCATGTTTAGCAATCGTGTTTCGAGTCAATCTCGTTAATCATCAGAGTTTTCGTTGATTATTTAACTATTATACCGCTAAAACCATCACATTTATGTGTTTGGTTCAACAGCGTATCGATTGCCTCTTTGCTCAGCAAGCAATCACATTTCCTCGACTGTCTCGTTGCTCAGTAGACAATCATCTTATCTTTGGCTATCTTGTTGCTCAAGGGATAGCCCCATTAAATTTAGCCTCCCCGTTGTTCAGAGGGTAGCTACAATCACAATCACCATCACAATCACCATCACAATCACAATCACAATCACAATCACAATCACAATCACAATCACAATCACAATCACAATCACAATTATTTGCTTCATTTGCTAAGGCGTTTCACGACCCGGGAAGGCTCGTCGATTCACGTTGTATCAATCGTCCTGAGGGACCAAACTTTTTGATCAATCGTCCTGAGGGACGGGAGAATCCATTGCGTTTGAATGCACATACCCCCAGGAACTACGCCGGTCTGATCCCTACAATGGGGTACGTAGGCAGCCTGAATGGCACGACCGATTGATTTTTAATGTTTCCTTTTGCAGTTTGAGATGTATTACGGGTAGCGAGTTGGGTTGTCTATATCTTGGACGTTACTCATACCAAATCAATGGCATCGAGTCTCATCCAAGAGGGGCAACTGTAGACACCCCAATTTTGAACCCGAGATACGCTCGTGCATTTCCAATGATGAAACGGACCAATCATGATTACCTGGGACTTGTGAAAATGACTTGAATTTGATCAAAACCAACCAAGCACCACCCAAACAATCAAAATGTGCCAAACCAACCCAAGCACTGCCAAATCAAGCTAAGCCAGCAAACTGCCATCCATAGCCTTGAGCGCTCAAGCCCATGGCTTTGAGCGCTCAAACCCCTGAGGAGCACCTTGAGCGCTCAAGCCCACGGCTTTGAGCGCTCAACTCCGGTCCAGTCAGCAACTTGCAGAGTATCTCATCATGAGATTTCCTGCATGGGAGCGTCTGGGGTTGATCTTATACGATCTCTATGTGTACAATACACTCCACCAACTCAAAAAATACACCAGGAATACCCCTAAATACACAAACCCACTTCCTCTCTCTCCTCTCTTCCCTCCCACTCACTCTATAAAAGCCACCCACTACCCCTGGTTTTGAGGACGAATGCTCACACTCCTCACCTTCAGATTCCACCAGAAAAACCACTCTTCTCCCTCTCTCTCTACAAAACCACTCTTCCACCATTGAAACCACCTACAAAACCACTCATCAAACCCAGAAATTTGACCCTTGATTGTCGATCAACCACCTACATTGTTCAATTCGCCCAGATTATAAGCCAAAAACGTCCACAATCGTCATCACAAAGCCCAAAATCAAGTTCAAGTTACAATCATTTCCGAAAGGTAGCTAAACAAGTGATAAACTCACTGTTTTGATCCTTCTGAGGAAGGCTAGTGAGTTCAAGCAAGTTCAATATACTTGCATTGAACTCACAGAGGTCTGAAAGTTGCTCAGAAACCATTTTCAAATTTGCAGTTACAACAGGTTTGAGCGCTCAAGCCTCTGGCCTTGAGCGCTCAAGCCTAGTTCTGAACATGCCTCTGTTTTGCTAACTTCTGAGCTTTCTTTTGATTTTGATCATTATTTAAAAGTTAATTTCGTTCATGTAACACTCAAAGCAGTTTATTTCCACACCAAAACTACATGCATGAATGTAAATTAACCGTTTTATGGTGATCAAAGATCAAAATCTACAAATTTCTTATATTCAACTGCAAAACAGTGGCTGTCAAACCTTTTGAAACTTCATTTTATGCCTTTTGTGATTCTGAGGAAGTATTGAAATCTGTTTAAAGGTCAAAAATTGGAAAGCCGTGTAATGGCTTGAGCGCTCAAGGTCAGATCCTTGAGCGCTCAATCTGTTCTTGGCTTTATTTGCAATTTTCCAGCAATTCTGATGATGGATTATGATTTAATTCCTTGTTGGTGTGTATAAATCGTCAGTACAGCGTTTGCAATCTGAATCCCTCTCTCTTCCAAAAATTGGTTTGAGCGCTCAATCCATGAGCCTTGAGCGCTCAAACTGGTTCTAAAGCAAGTATGTTTTAAGCATTTTCTGGTAATTTCTAAAGAGAGGTGATACTTGTGTGATGTTTCTGTGGTGGATCGAAGTCTTAAAGTATCATCAAACGTTAAAAACCAGCAAGGAAAATGTGTGGGTGGAATGAGGGTTGAGCGCTCAAGTCATCACCCTTGAGCGCTCAATCCCCATTCTGGGATTCAGATTGCAAACAGCATGATAAGTCTCATGATCATAATTTCTTGAGTTATTGTACGATTTCTGTTGTAATTTACTTTTGTGAACATTTGTAGTTTCATGTTCATCATCCATGTAGATCGCGCGCACAAGCATCCACTGTAAAATCGCATCCCTCGTATATTTTGTTATTATGTGATTCCTGTCCCCGATTCCCCATTTATGTGAATAAATTAAATTCCAAACATTTTTAAAATCCCACAAAATGTTGAGTAGTGACCGGTTCATGGACCGGGCGAGAGGGGTGCCGTAAAACCCTTCCCCTCTTGTAACCAAACCCCCGAATCCGAGAAATCTTTGGTTCCGTCGGGACTAGTGAAATCTTTTTCAATGGGCAACGAGTCATATTTTTTTTATCGGTTTCTCGGGTTCGGACCTCAAATCCGGGTGGCGACTCAAACAATCGCAATCTTTTTCGAGCAATCCAGGTGGGCCGTCCACAGGTCTAACTTATTGGATCTCTGATGACGAACAAAACTTATATCAACTATGTATATGCTGAATATTTGGTGACAGAATCACGGTAGATGCTATAATGGAAATTTGGTAACGTTGAATTTTATGTTGAATATTTGGTAACGTTGAATTTGGTGACAGAATCATGGAAATGGTAATCTTGTTGATGCTTCTTTGTAGATGCTATGTTCCCTATGGAACGCAAACAGATAAGCGAGAGTTTTTTTATTTAAATTTGAATGAATTAACCTTTTTTTTTTTTTTTTTTGGAGAATAGATAGAAAATTTCATTATCTGTGAAAACGCCAGTACAAACTTTCGCCGGCGAAAGGCGGAGACCTTTACAACATGGCCTCCACCAGAGATTCCCATCACCACCGCCACCACCACAAGGAGCCCCGCAGCCATCACAAAAGAGACGAGCTTCCACAAATACAAAGACTCCTACCACCGCCGCCACTTGAAGCCGCACAACCACCATAAATAGAGACATAAATTCTCCAAACACGACATTTACCTTACTCTCGTCCGCTACTCAACAAACACAACTTTTACCTTACTCCCGTCCGCTGCTCAGACCTGAAAAACACAAAAAGAAAAAGAAAAGGAAACACATGCAAGAGCAAGCTCGGCCAGGGAAGGGGGTAAACAAAACCATTAGAACACGCAAGAACAACACCGAAGGTAAGAAAAAGGAAAGGAATAGTCAAGGGAAAACACAGATTAACCACAAAAAACATTTTACTAATTTTTTTAAAAACACCAAGGGTTTAGAAAACGGGGATGGTTGAGCCTGCACAGAAGGAAAAGGCGGCATAGGTACGGGCCGGAGGCGTAGTTGTTGATTGTGGTAGATCCAAAACATAGATCTAAAAACCCGAAACGGCAGAGGTACGGGCGGAGGATATGTGTTGATTGGAGGATAATCTAGCCCAAGGAATGGAGCAGAGCAGAGCTTAATCGATGGGTACAGAGGCTGAACTGGATGACCCAAAAACCGACAAAACCCACCCATGCATGGCGGCAGAAGAGACCCAACGGACCAGATCTGTGGCGGGAACAACTGGGTAAGAGTGGCTGAACCATATGCTGGAAGATCCCTACCGAGGGAGCCCAAGAACCGGCTGAAGAAGACTCCGGAGACCATAAACCGGAGGTTCAAAAGGACTAGATCTGGGGCAAGACAGATGATCGACGGTGGGGAAGCTTATTCTAGCAGAGAAAGGAAGAAGGGGGGGTGGGGGGTGGGGGGGGGGTAGGCGGCGGCGCCACCGCCCCCCAAACGGAAACCCAAGGTTGTGTTTTGGGGCTTTTTAGAGAGAGGGCAGAGAGGTAGAGAGAGATTGTCCTTTCCTTTACTGCTACTTGAATGAATTAACCTTGAGACTTGGTTATTGGCCCTATCTATTCTGGTCTTATAATTTTTTTTCTTTCTTCTTCTATGTATTAGAACATTGAGTTGGGTATTAGCCTATCTTATACCTATTCATTTAAGGGGCACTTAAATAATCATCCTTTTACTCACTTAGAATTAGAAAATCATCCTGAGCGTTTTTAGGAATTATGTTTCCATCCTGAGATTCAAATAAACCCTAAATTGCCATTTAACAGAAAATCGGTTTGAGGACTAAATTAAATGTTGCTAATAGTAGGAGGTAGACAGGACCAATTTCAAATTTAGGAGGTCCTGGATTGCAATTAACGGAATTGGGGATAAAACCCAATCCCTTAATTCACGCCATTATCTTCATCCCTTTTCATGCCACTATCTTCATCCCTTTTAATAAACCAATCCCTAAATTTACGCTTCCTATATTGGTAAATAAAAGGATTGTAAACCATCCATTTCCAGATCAAAAAAATAGAAGCAATTCTCTATCTCTGCATCGAGATGGTAACCCGAGGCACGACGGCCATGGAAGGACACCGCCACCGCCACAATCAGCCATCGTCCGCCTTCAACTCCGGGGAGGATGACAGATTCGTCTCTCTCTCTCTCTCTGGCAACGCCTCCTGGAAGCTTCGCACCTCGACAATCTGAAATCGGGTTGAGGATCAAAAAAATGGAAACAAGAAACACAAAGCTGTGGGTTTTTGAGTCGTAGGTATACACGGATGTTGTTTGCAAAGAAATTGTGGTCGTCGTCGAATGTTAAAGTGCTATGGATCTGATGGAGAGAAGTTTAAGTGAGAGATTCAAAAGTGATGGTCTCCATTCTTCCACAATTGTAATGAATCTTTACCATGATTTGAGTTCTATTGTTTGTTTTTACCATAAACATTGTTCTATTGGTTGTTTTTACCATAAACACTGTTATATGTTTTAGGATTTTTACCATGATTTGAGTTCTATTGGTTGTTTTTACCATAAACACTTTCATATGTTTTTGTATTTTTACCATGATTTGATTTCTAAAAGTATTCTGGCTGTGTTTGGTTCACATTTCCAAAAAAAATTCCAAAAAGATTCCTTCCCCATCTCTCATCTCTCCAATCATTAATCACTTTTCTCTCTCTACTCATACCCCTTTCTCCAATCATTAATTCTCATTTCTCTCTCTATCTCTCTCCAATCATTACACCTCTCTCTAATTATTACTTTTTCCAAAAACTCATCCAAACACTATCTCAAAAAATTTCTCAAAAAATTTCTTCTCAAAATTCTAAACCAAACACAGTGTCTATATTTCCATGATTTCTCTTCTTTATTCGATTTTACCATGACATTTGGATTATGTAAATGGCTTTTTTTACCATGATTTGAGTTGTTTATTCAACCGTTATTACCATGTTTACAAGTTAATTTTACCATAAACAATGTGATGTTTAAAAATTTATACTATGATCATTGAAGATGTTGTGAGCATATATTTCCTAAGCTTTAAAAGATGATGAGTGTGGTGGGGTTTGACCTAACTTTATTTTTTATTTTCTTATGCAAAATGGCAAATTTACTTTTTATGTTTGTGTCAAGTTTTTGAATTATTTGTTCATTTCAATAAGAGGAGCCATAGAAGTTTAAAAAAAAAAAAACGTAGTATCAATTCAAACTTGAAAAAAAAAATCATAAATGACTAAAAGTAAGCATGAGAAATTCTCAAATTTTGTCAGGGAAATAATTGTAAACGTACCATAAGTTTATATTTACTAATGAATAGTGATTAGAATATGGACAAACTCGAGATAATGTGGCTGATATTTTTTTTACCATGATTCAATTAATCATGGTAAAAATCAAATACAAAACATAAAATATGGTAAAATCGAGTAATCATGGTAAACAAAACTAGTCTGAAACATTTTACCATAATTGGGATAGTTAAACAAAGCTAACCAGTTGAGTCAATTTACCATAAACATTGGCAAAAAATTTCCAAAATTTATTTGACCATGATTCATTTTTCCAAATTGTTTAGTTTTACCATGTTCATTGTAATGAAATTGCTAACATGGGGTAACCACTTCCCCATTAACACCGAAACATGGGGTAACCAATATCCCACCACACGCACTACCCTTCTTTTTTCAAATATCCCTAATAATTCGGTAAACTTCATCCCCTTTTTGAACTTCATCTGATTAGTTGAAACAATATTCATCCCTCTTTTGAATTTCAAAAATTACTTCCATTTTGTATTTTTCATCCTCTAATATATATATGGGAAGGGTAATAAGGGTAAATCACATTACGAGAGGATGAAAATATATTTCCATAAATAATGGGGGATGAAAATCTAATTTGCACCCAAAAATCGGATGGATATTTAATTACCTCTTCATTTAATTTGTTTATATTTTTTTGGCATCATTTCCTGGGAATTAAAAAAAAAACTTAGCCAATCAAAGTATTGCCACTTGTTGTACTTACAACTCTCTTTACGAAAAGTCATTCTGCAATACAATATTGGACTAGTATGAACCGGTGCTATGCACGGGGCAATTCAAGTACACACGATTAATGCAAATTTTTCAAACAAATTCGTGTTTATTTAAATTGTCAACATTAAAAAACAAACATCTAAAAATAACTATTCAAGCAAATAAAATGTTCTATATGAGATCCAGACCTTAATCAACAAATACAATAAATGATTAGTCACGAAGACCTCATTGACCCTCTGCCATTCCTCGACATTCCTCAATCTATTAGATAAAAAAACCAATAATTAAATTCATGACACCTGCATTAATCCCCTAATTTCATTTTTAGTTTATATATTCTAGCATGAACCCGTGCTATGCACGATTGTACACAACCATATGATTAATTTTTTACTATAGAATATCCATAAATAATAAAATGTTGTCTAGATGTTAAATATTTAGTCAAGTTGGGGATATTCAAAATATTCATTGAAAGGTAGATTGCATGAATATTGGAGATATTATTATATTAAGTTTGTTTATTTCAAAGCCCTGCCACGTACAGTTTCAAAGGAATCAAATCTTTATTAAGAACTCCAACATTGCAATAAATCCAAGGATATGTGATATATTTGTGAGAATTTGAAATTCCTTAAGGAAAGTGTAGACACCCCAATTTTGGATACCCGTGCATGCCCGATGACGAATGAAACGTTTAAACCACCATGGAACTTGTCCAGGAAAATTGGAAACTCAGCCTCACAAGCCGTGCGGCTCCTGTTATAGGCCGTACGGTTCTTCCTTCTTCACACAAGCCGTGCGGCTCGCTTATACAAGCCGTGCGGCTCCCTCATACAAGCCGCGCGGCTAGTGTTGTTATCTCTGAAAAATTCCTGACAGGCCAGCTCAAGGAATATCATCATCAAGCCACCGCCGAATATCATCATAATATTCTCTCCAAACCGGCTATAAATAGAGCCCTTCTCTTCACCTCTCAACACACCGAAAATCCTACCCCGAGAGAATTTCCGTTTGATTTTCCGGCAAAATTTTCGTTCGAAACCGCCTGTAAACTTCCCAAAACTTCACACTCTCCGCTCCCTTTCAGTTTCTCCCTATTTACTCCCAATCACACCAAATCTTGATCTTATAAGTCCAAACCCGAAGAATCCGAAGTTTTCAACCTCCGTTTCGAGTTCCAGAAAGGTATAAGTCGTTTTCAAACTTCGATTTTTCAATCGCGGTTCTCTGAGGGTATCCCGAGTTAGTAACGGTTTCAACGACCATATCTTAACTCGGTAAATCATTTTCAAAATAAAAACCGGCTTTCCGGAGCCGTACCGGGCGATTTTTCTCGATAAACGCACGGTACGATCCGTACCGGGAATGAGTTTCATTTCAATAACTTGATCACAAACAAAAACAATCCATTTTGAGTTGATTTGAAGAAGAAAATCAGGTTTTGAACGGATTTTGGGCTCACTGGTCCCAAAACAAAATTTTTGAAAAATAGGTTGCGTGCAAGCCGCGCGGCTTGTAGCATAAGCCGCACGGCCCCTATGCAGGAGCCGCGCGGCTCCCGTTTGAATCAAATTTTTATACTCTGTTTTCCCCTGTTCGTACCCTGTTTCTCTGTTCTTTTCTGCCATTTTCCTGTGTTTATTGCATATTTCACCCTTTGTTTTCTTACTATTACTATTTAGTCCTTTTGTTTAAATTTTATTCCCGTTATGGTTTCAATTAATTTCTTTATTTGCTTGTTTATTTGTCAAAGTTCTTAATAAAATATTTTCTACAAAAATCCCACAAATTATTTAGTAAAGACCGGGAATTTCCCGGGCGAGCGGGGTGCATTTTTCAATAAAAACCTTCCCCGCGCGTAATCTGGCTTCCGAATCCAAAAAGAATCTTTTCGCGGATCAAATCCTTTTCCAAAACGGTTTCTCGGGTACCAAACATTTTCCAAATTTAAACCCCGGGTGGCGACTCACGTTTTTCTTTAGTTTTTCACATCTGAACTTCGAGAGCGTGCCGCGTGGATCTCACCGTCCACAGAAAGTAACCAAGTTGCTACGGGTTGGAGTTTGATATAGAGCTCCTACTCTTGCTAACATACACACATAGGAAATTACAGCGGGAAAAACTTGTCACACACCAACCAATTCGAATCAAGAAGTATGTATGGCACAACAGAAAACTAAATTAACCAACCGTTTGAGTAGGAAAGTGATTTAAAGCCAAAGGTATACAAAACATCCTACGTCAAAACTACGATAACTGATTTTTTGATTCACTTGTGACTACCACTTGTGAGTTTTGTTAAATATCCAGGAGTTGAAGCTATAAAGTCTTGACCAAAAGCCAAATAAGAATCTCAACCTTTATTAAGTATCCAGGAGTTGAAGCTATAAAGAATACCAGAACGACGAACAACAATAAATAGGAATCTCAACCCAATTATGTGGGAATCGTGATAATAATAACCGTTGCCAAACGCCAAATATTTTCTCAGGGCTTAGCTCGTTGAATCCAACACCGTACTTAGAGTCACCTCAGGATGTCGCCTGGGTCTTTTCCCCAAGCTGATTCGGAATAGGGTCACAGGGTATCTCAAAAGTCTTTTCCCTATCCGTTGAGCACTAGCGTTATAGGGTATTTCACAAGTCATTTCCCTAGTAGCCAAAGTCACCGCAAGATAACTCCTGGGACTTTCCCTTGGACTTTTACAAATATAATACGTGGTCCTAAACACAAAAGAATGGCATTCCAGAGATATCACGGAATCAACAAATAGACAACAAGCGAAATAAGAGCAATCAATCAATCACAAATGTAATCAATAAACCTCATATGCCAAAGGGTACGCCAATTGCTAACAATTGTGAATTCAACAAGTAAGATTAATATTTATAGAATCACACGGAATAAAAGGACTGTCATGAATCGATAGGCTCAATAGGATTCCAAAAGAAGGGATCACATGCCTAACCACTCACCTCGATCGAAATGATAGACTCCAAAATGTGATGCTCGAATACTTTGCGCTAGTCTGAATAAAAACAATCCATGTACTGAAATCAATATAATGACAAACTACTAACTTACGTAGCACTAGAACTAATAACAGTTAATACCAGTATGAACCCCTTAAACTAATCCCCATGGATAGCCTAATGTTAATATAACAGAAACTTGATTAAAATAATGAATCGTCCCAATCCCCCTAAAACGATTCTATTTTCTAAGGGCATCATTATCAGGATACCTAAATTACTAACTTTTAACTAAATGTAAAGAGCCAAACCCCTAAAACCCCTCAAAATCAGCCTCACCAAACAATTGATCAAATTTGGTGTGGCACTATTCACGCACCAAGGCACTGTTCATGCAATATTCACGCACTGTTCACTTTATTATTATTATTTTTGGGGAGTAGGAGTAGAAAAAAAGAATAGTTTAATATAATGAAGTTAGAATATAGAGTCTAATTTTATGAATTTTTGAATAATTGTGTTGCTAAATTATAAAAGGTGTTTTGGGGGTTAAATTTGATTTTTTTTTTTTTTTTTGCGCCTGATAATGATCTCTAAATAACAAACTGAAATAGTCAATCAAGTGTCTATAGTCCTCCGATTGAGTTGATTATATATGCCAACTAAAATAATTATTCAACAACTAGGATTATTTTGTTTGGAATTATGAAATGGATTCGGTGGATCCAATTGTCCAAAAGCATTTGGCCTAAATTTTTTTTTATTTTGTTTCAAAAACTGAAAAACTATTCGCACCGGTCTGTGCCCATGGATTGCATTGTGGGACATACTTCAAGTCTCACACGAGCCATCCAAGTCGTTAGTTAATTTCAAAATGTGTTTTTGACATGTTAATAATCAGCTCAATTAAATATAAAAAAATCTTGATCCAATGGAGTATCAGTTTTTGCTAACTCTTTTGCACATCCTACAACTATAAAAAGAAAAGCAGAGAAGGCAAAGAGTTCATTGGTGTAGACCCCACCAGTTTTTGATAACCCAAGCCGTTATTATTTGTTTCTGGCTCTCCTCGTTTGTTTGACCGGAAATAAATAGATGGGATATAAAATCCCTTGGGATATGAGTGAGATATGAAATCCTTGGGATATTGCTCAGGATATCAATGGATGGAGAAAATTTATGTCCAGTGTTTGTGTTCAACGGTATATAGCCATTGGAAAGCATTTTTTGTTGTTGTTGTTTTAGCCATTGAAAATCCATATCCCATCCAAATCCCACACCCCCCATGGGATTTTACATCTCGTGCGGATTGGAATAAAACTTGGCATTGGATTTAAAATCCCATCCGAAAAAATGTTAACAAACATAGGATTTTGGGTCCCACTCCATCCCACTACAAAATCCCACCCCCAAATCCCACCAAACAAACAAGGCCGGAGAGATAGTCAAGGCAAAGACTTCAGCGTGGTAGACCCCACCACGTGAACCACCTAAAAATTCCAAAACTTTCCGCTCCTAAATAACATTTGGTAAAAAATTTAGGAAAACAGTTAAATTTAGGGGGGTGTTTCGCTAATCCGGTTTCTTTAGTTTTTGATTTTTTTTTGAATCTTTGGTTTTAGAAATATACAAACCTATTCTACTAACCCAATTATTTTTGGTTTTTGACCTTTTGCTTTGCGGCGTTTTAAGTTGCTTTTTTTAAGGTTAGTGAATTGGTTAGCTTTTGTTGGAGTTTTTTTTTTTAGCGGAATGAAGTAGCTTTTGAGTTAAAAATTACATTTGCAGGATACAAATTTACCGCATCAATTTTTATCATTTTTTTATTATCTATTTATAGGGTGTCAAGCTTTGCAATGTTTAAATCAACAATGACACAATCGAAATGAATCGGCAAAAATTCAAATCCAGTAGTCGATATTTTTTTCTCAATCTATGAATGACATTCTAGTATAGGAAAGTGAATAGCATTTTTTAACCTCCGTAAGAACGGAAATACAAGGGGTACCGACCACGCACAGAAGGCGTATGGGACCCCCTTGTGGATTCCGAATTGTCAATCTGAACCGTTCATCATTCTCAAAATCAAATTTCGAGTGGGCACACGCAGGAATCGATGCAATTGAACGGCCAGATAATTTTGGATAGGGCTCAGATGGAAGTCCGATTACATCGATTTCCGCGTGTGCCCACTCGGAATTACGCTGCATTTCTAATGTTTGTCAAAAGGCCTGATGATTGATTCATGAGAATGGAGATTTGAATGATGCTCTTTGTTTTTTTTCGATAAAGAGATAGAAATATCATTGATAAACGCAACCTGCTACATATCGAGTTCCTGCAAGCTGAACATAAAAACTAACAACACATACAACAAAATGGAAAATTGAACACAGAGAAAACAAGCTACACGAGATAACTAAGTGGCGCCTCCATCACCGGTGTCCGGGTGAGGAACAAAAATGGCAAGCGCATGCTTGGCCAAAAGATGCGCACACTGGACTTCTCTCCTCTCCACTTTAGTAATACGACAAAAGCTCAGCTTTGCAATCTCCTCTTGCAGGTTGCTAACCAAAAAGATGTCCAGATAGTGACACTCACTCCTCCTTCCTATCTGTATAATGGCATTAAAACAGTCAAAAAGAATATAGGCAGCATTAAAGTTATGATTTAAAGCCCATAATGATGCTCTTTGTTGAAGCTTGGGCCAACCACTTGGGCTCCAAAAGCGTCCCATTTTTCAACTGTTTTTTATTTGACCATAACTCTTTGAGTCCTTTGCTATAGTTGATTGTTAAGGGCCTGTTTGTGAAATGTAGTGCCAACTTCTAATCTGTTTTGCTAACTTTGGATGTGCTCTCGTTTTTCTTCTCCCTCCAAATACCCCCTTCTGGAGAGTTTCATTAAGTGGACTGTAAAAAAATTACGACTGAATTTTGTTGCTGGAAAGTAACTGAAACTAAGGCTTAAGTTTCACTAAAGCGCTTTTGATATTCTTGGTATTCTTCCCACTTTAGACGCGGTATTTGCAAATTAGTCAAACGGTATTTCTCCTTCAATTAAAAAACAGATTCTTTCCAAAAAATGGAAGAATAGCTTCCTTTGAACTGAAAAGAATAGTTAGCGAAGGAGATGGTATGAAAAGAAAAGAAATCTTGGGGTATGTTCATGCTAAGATAATTGAAAATACAATTCTAGATACTTCTCATGAACTTGATTTTGCACGGATGTTATGTATGTCGACATGTACAAAATGTGTGTTGGAGACTAATTGTTTTATCTCTATCATTTTTGGTCGACAGTTTTGGACCACAAATTTGGGATAATTTTTTTTTCTACCCTAAATTTGGACCACAGGAAAAAATTATACCATAAATTTGTACTTGGGGTTCAGTTGTACCCTAGTTATTTTCTTGCTCTAAATTTGGATCACAAAAATGAGGGAGGAAGGGGGATATAATAAGAGGGGGATATAGAGGTGGATAGGTTCAATGGAGATAAGAAATTACTTGGTTTGTTTAGTTTTTACAGAGGAGGATATGAAGGGGTAGATAATGTATAATAATGTGAAATTCCTATGTTGTCCTTCGTCATTTACAGCCAAACCCATTTGGTAAATTATCTCAAAAATATGTTATTCCCATTAATAAGCAATCCACCGCCATTTATTGGGCTGAAATCCACCATCCATTTACACAACTTTGCAGCTATCCCATTAAACATTTGATTTCAAAGTCTATTTTATTGTGTGAAACCCACTGCAAATTGGACTGAAACCCATTGCGTACATTTGATTTCAAAGTCCATTTGAAAACCCACTGCGTTAAGATCGAATCGACGGAAATATGGTTTTGCCTGAAATTCTCTCTGCGGCTAACGACGGAATCAAGAAGTCGACGACAATATCCTGAGATCAACGATGATAACATCAAACCCACAACCACCTACCTTTCTTCTTCCTACCAGCTCTCTCTCTCTCTCTCTCTCTCTCTCTCTCTCTCTCTCTCTCTCTCTCTCTCTCAACGTAAAAAGGAAGAATTGGTGGGTCCAATGGGGGTAGTTTGGTACTCTGGAAGGTGGATATAATATAGACACCATGGGGGTGCCTAAAAATAGAATTTGGGGTAGGTGTTGTGTGGTAGGATATGACTATACTGGGAAAATAATATTCGGGACGAAAAAACCAAACAAACGTTGGATTTCGAACACCCGAATTTCTATATCTGGGCAAATTCTATATCTCACTCCTATATGATGCTGCCAAACAGGGCGTAAATTTGTACCCCTTTTTTTTTATACTAGTGAGAGGCCCGCGGGTAAAGCCCTCGAATATTAAAAATAAAAAATGAAAATGGCAATTAAAGCATAGTAGTCGGCCTAATAGAGTAAACATGACATATATGACATTATAATTGAAGGTGCGTGTAGTTGTTCTTAGCAAGTTCTTATGAGTTTTTTTCAAATTATTTTAAAGTTGTTATGAGTTTTTCCAAATTCTTTTATTAACTCTGTCTCTTGCTTCAATCCTTTGGAAAGCCAAATACAAGAATTTCTTTATGTCTTGCCTTTTTTACGTTTTGCATTTTAGAAATTAAGAAATAACTACAAATTAAGGCGTGGAAAAAGGTATAAAAGAACAAGTTAGATCTTTTTTTTTTTAAATTTTTGCTACAATATAAAAAAGTCAAAGCAAATATTCTTCCTTCTGAAAGAAATCGTGGTACAAAAATACTGAGATGACTATATGAAATACGTAAATGCATGAAGAATAAACAAGAAAATAAAGATGAACGATGAAGATGGCTCGATTAAAAAAAAAGAATTGTGATTAAAAATTATTTTCTCACTCTATTTTCGTATAAGTATACTCTAAAATGTGTATTTTAGTGCTTATGTCATGTGTAATTTTAAGCACTAAAAGATACTCCTCTGTCACGTTTTGTTTGGAATGCCTCAAATTGTTTGCTTTGTTTGAAAGTCAAAGAATGAAATATATGAACTATTTTTACAAACTAATCTTTATAAATGATTAAAAATAACCGTAAAAGGAGTAAAGAATAAGGGAAAATTTCGGAAATTTCATACTTTGTCCCATTTTATTTGCTCCCTACGAATATTCATGCATTTTCAAATGTCTATATCTTTTTATCTAAAATGTTTGAAATTTTTTCGGGAAAATAACCAAAACATGGTGGTTGGGACAAATTATACCAAAAACATGGTCATGGTTTCAAAATTTCCCAAGTCATGAGAAGGAAAATTTTAATTCCACATACATGGCAAATTATGGGTGAACCGCTGAAAATACCCTCAATCTAATATTCCCTTTCCAACTCAAACCTAACCCTATTCTAGATTACTTCATCTTCCAAATCTCTCTCTCTCTCTCTCTCTCTCTCTCTCTCTCTCTCTCTCTCTCTCTCTCTCTCTCTCTCTCACGCGACTAGATCGAGGAGGGCATAAACAACGGTGTGAATCAAAGCTACAACCGGCAGCAATCGAGCACCAACAGTACCACTGCCGACCACGGCGTTAGCTTGAAGCTTTCGGTAGCCTCTTCTTCTTCTTCTCCATTTTTTTTGAGACATTAAATTTATGTTCTTGAACTTTGAATTATTGCTTGATGTGGTTAACATGTTGAATTATAGCTCTTTTAGATGCTGAGAATCTGGGGAAGATTTTTCCATTTACTGATGTTTGGTTTGATGGGTCAAGAAATTTGTAAGATTGGAGGCAACTCATTATTCCAAAGAAAATTCTACTAGTTTTGGATTAGGAAAACATCTTCCAATGCTTCTTTGTGGACATTCTTTATAGTTGACGAAATATGCCAAAAAGTTTGTTGGATGCTTTTATGAAGCCTGAGGAGGATTCAAGACCTGCTCCACGGTGATGAATTCCATTTTTTACTTTTAGGTAATACTTCCTCTAGAGCCCAAAGATATTTCATAATCATTGTTAAACTTTTATAGATGAGCCCAAAGATATTTCATGATCATTGTTAAACTTTTGTAGATGCACACCAACTGTTTGATAATTGTTCTAGAAATTGTTAAAGTTGTTTTGGTTGTAGATTTAGTGTGTGGTTTAAGTTGTTATTGAACTTGTGTCTTGTGTAATAGTATTGGCATTTTATTGGCACTCTTTGTTGGTCATTTCTGTATCCCCTTTTTTGGTCTCTCGCAATTTCATTCAGTTTTTTAGCTCTATATGCTCTGGTCTTGTTATTAAGCAGTTGTACATAGATTGTTGTGTTGATTATGTAAAGGCAAGAGTCGGTTTAGAATTTAAGTGCTTGTTGATGATCACAGAGAGAGTGCTGAGGATTCATGGTAGTCATGATAGCTCCTTGTTCTATTCTAATGGTGATGTTGTGGGCCTTGTGGCGTCTCAAATTTGCAAGAACCGGTTCCTCATGTCACTTCCCAGCCTTTTCCAAGCCACATTCTTGAAGGGCGTAAGTTGCCTTCTCAAATGTCGTCCCCATTTTTTAAAACAAAATTTTGTTTCGGTATTATTTTGAAGACCTCTCTCTCTCTCTCTCTCTCTCTCTCTCTCTCTCTCACACACACACACACACATGCTCACTCTTTTTGTTTGTTAGCAGTTAGCCTACATTTAGGTTGACGGAAAATATGCTTGATATGAGATAATTGGATGCGATGGCCAATACCAATTATGTGGTTGCCCTTCCCTCTTTGCTTGACTTCATTTTTTGTGCCTTTTAGGTCCTTTTCTAAATATTGGTGAGATATTTTTGTCGAGTTTGGGCTTTTCAAGTTACCATTGGCACTACAAAGAATGAGGAAAATTAGCAGATTATATCCATTCACTGTTGAGAGCCTTTGGTAGCTAATTACTTCATTTGTCATTGTTGGTACTTAAATTTGTCAATATTTCCTGATCAGGTAAGGACATGACTAGTGATGCTAAGGAGACGACGGAAAGCACAATGTCATAGGAGAGAGATAAAGCAAAAAAAAAGGACTTCGGAGAGATCTGGTGATGCCAAATATTCAACAAGAGAAACAACTTTCCATGGAAGTTGCTTCGTTATTAGACTAGATTAGACGTCGGGCTACCAATGAACCCAGTTCTGTATGATTTTCATTTGTAATTTTAGGGCTTATGACATTTTTTGTTGTTTCGTGGTGAAATTGGTAGGAAAAACCATTGTTTTGAGAAATGGTGCAAGTCTGCTATTCACAGAGTGCAATATTAAAAATGCCAAAAAAAAAATATTTCGGTGACCATACCCATGTTAGGCAAATTGTTTTAAGAAATGGTGCAATTATATCAAAATATCTGGAAAAATAAAAGTTTGATTTCATGATACCCATGTTAACGTGGATGCAAGAAATGTGAGATCGTTTGGTGTATCTTATGTGAGATAGAGTGCAAGTAAATCTCAAACAATGAACAACCATGTTTGATGGAAAGAGCAAGGTTTGACTTGACACACCCTGCAAGGACAAGTTGGACTAACATGGATGCAAATATTTTGAGAGAGAGTGCAATTTTTTGGAGTAATGGTACAATGATATCGAACATAGAGTGCAACATGAAAAATCTCTAGGGAAAAAAAGTTTGATTTGACCATACACTGCAAGGCATGTTGGCCTAACATGGGTGCAAATATTTTGAGAGAGAGTGCATTTTTTTGGAGTAATGGTGCAATGATATCGAACATAGAGTGCAATATGAAAAATCTCTGGGAAAAAAAGTTTGATTTGACCATACCTTGCAAGGCATGTTGGCCTAACATGAGTGCAAATATTTTGAGAGAGAGTGCAATTTTTTGGAGTAATGGTGCAAGTCAATTGAAGATAGAGTGCAATGCACAAAATCTTTGTCAAAAAGTTCAATTTGACCATACCCTAAAATGCAAGTTGGCCTAACATTGATGCAAACATTTTGAGATAGAGTGCAAGTTTTTGGAGTAATAGTGCAAGTATATTAAAGATAGAGTGCAATACACAAAATCTTTGGATGGCTAGCTGTCTAAAGTGGTATTCCAAGTAGCACTCTTGTCACACCCAAAATCTCTCTAAAATAGTTTGATTTGACCATACCCTACAAGGCAGGTTGGCCCAACATGGATGCAAATATTTTGAGACAGAGTGCAGGTTTTTTGAGTAATGGTGCAAGTATATCAAATATAGAGTGCAACACGCAAAATCTCTCTAAAAAAGTTTGATTTGACCATATCCTATAAGGCAGGTTGGCCTAACATGGATGCAAATATTTTGAGACAGAGTGCATGTTTTTGGAGTAATGGTGCAAGTATATCGAATATAGAGTGCAACACGCAAAATCTCTCTAAAAAAGTTTGATTTGACCATATCCTATTAGGCAAGTTGGCCTAACATGGATGCAAATATTTTGAGACAAAGTGCATGTTTTTTGAGTAATGGTGCAAGTACATCAAACATAGAGTGCAACATGCAAAAGTTACGTACTCCAAAGAATTATAGTACAGTACTCCAGTGTTATAGATTTAGTATTAGTTATCCACAAATGTTACGATAATGAAATTAATTGAAGAAAACTTGTGCTTGCTTTCCCTTTATCATTTGCTTATTTTATTTTTGCTTCTTTCCAGTTAGTTCAGTGATATATATGATGAGGAGCATTTCAGGATTGTGAGCAAGTGGTACATGAGCTACCTCTAGAGTTGATGGAATTATACGGTTTCAACATCAGTAATACACCAAATTTTCCAGTACAAGCTTGGGCTATGGCAAACCCAGGCAACCTCGATCCCCACCACCATCGCTACAGCAAACCCAGGCAACCTCGATCTCCACCACTGCAACCGCCGCCCTCATTTGGAGTAGTGGGAGCCGGATACCTTCTACTAATTTGGGAGAGAGTGCCATTTTTCTAACTAATGGTGCAAGTATATCGAATATAGAGTGCAATGTTCTGGAGTAATGGTGCAATTCCATATAGAGTGCAATATGTAAAATCTCTGGGGAAAAAAAATTGATTTGACCATAATCTGTTAAGGAAAGTTTGCCTAACATGGATGCAAACATTTTGAAAGAGAGTGCCATTTTTTCGACTAATGGTGCAAGTATATCAAAGATAGAGTGCAATACGCAAAATCTTTCTCAAAAAGTTTGATTTAACTTGAAGAGTGCCAAGTTAATTCACTCAAGGTGCAACATTGTTTCATAGAAAGAGCAATGGTTATTTTTCCTAACATAAAAAGTTGTGTTGCAATATATAAAATCTCTGGATTAGGTGCAATGATTCATATTATACGGTGCAATGATTCTTGCTATTAGGTGCAATTTTTTTATTGACGGTGCAACTGTTAAATTAGCATGAGTGCTAGGGTGCAACATTGTTTCATTTGAGGTTTCATTGTTCATTAAAGGACAGTAAATCCAACGAAAATGGTGATAATTTAGAAGGTAACAATTTCGTTTTGGGACGCTTGCTCCTTGTATGAAAACTTGTTGCACCTTGCAACAACATGAGTTGCTCTCTGTTTTCCTAAACTAGCACCATAATGGTTTCGAATTAGATCACACTGCCAACGCAAGGTGGCCTAACTTGTGTGCAATGCTCATATTAAATAAAGGTACATCATCAAGTGCAAAATGCACATTACCAATAATTCAATTTAGTATTCATTCAAAAAGAGAAAATTGTTACAAGACAACAAAAGAGAAAGGAATGACATGTTTAGTGGAGTAGTTGCTTCACAAATAACTTCAAGAGGAAGTGCATAAGCATGTATATATCTTCCCACTTCTGCTCCCGTATCATATGTGATGGCGACTTGAACAAATCAAACATTATCCAATCACTGCAATGTTGGATCTTGATCAAGGGAAATCCGTAGAGCCCAAAACCAGTACCATCTCTGCCTAGAAGGAGCTATTTTCTGTTGCTGTGACACAATGCTGGTTTTTCACCTGCCAACGCCTACTTCTCTATCCAAGTGTTGATAAAAACTCCCTAAGGTCTGATTATGTCCACATCTGCATAAAAAAAATTAAAGGATAGAGTGTAAAAATGTGTCATAAAAATGATTGAGAAATGAAAGTAGAGTTAAGTAGTATACCATGTGTCATAAAAATGTTGTCAAAAAGCCAAATGGAGATGCTCTAATTAGGCAAGGCAATTCTGCTCACCTTTAAATCCCTTCTAAAGTAGAACTAAAAGAACTACTCCAGGATCGCAAAGGTTGAGCATCTAACATAATCAATTTTATGACGTCGTCAGTAATTTTTCATCATTGGGGATACACCCGGACTCTTACTTAGAATTCACGGATAATCAAAATTGGGGTGTCTACAGTTGCCCCTCTTTGACAGTACTCGGGTATCATTGCGGGATACGAGTGAATGTCAAAGATAAAGAGACAAACCCAGTTGTTTATCTGTGTTTTCTAAGCGCAAAACTCAGTAAAATCAATCAAAACAAGTGGTCGTGCTTGCAAGCTGCCTACAATGGATCAGACCAAACGTAGTTCACATGGGGCATTCAAAATCATCAAATGATTCATTGGGGTTTTCTGGCCCATTGAATCAAGCCTTGGGTTTTCCTGGCCCTTGGCGAAATGAAATTCAATAATGGGTTTTCCTGGCCCATAATGCCTGGGGTTTTCCTGACCCATGGCGAAAACATTCAATTCAATAATGGGTTTTCCTGGCCCATGATGCCTTGGGTTTTCCTGACCCATGGCGAAAACATACAATTCAACACCATTGGCTTTACTGGGCCATTGGTAAAATCACAAAGTTCACCATAGATTTTCCTGGTCCATGGTAAAGGTATCAATTCAAAACCTCGGGCTTTCTCGGGCCTTTGGTGGATCAAAATCATTTTTCAATCAAAATTGGACCTCGGCCCAAACAAACTTTTCAAATTCAAACAAAATTTGATCTCGTTCCAAATCGATTCTTCAAATTCAAACAAGATTGGGTCTCAGCCCGAGCGCATTTTTCAAATTCAAATAAGATTGGGCCTCAGCCCGAGTGGATTTTTCAAATTTAACTAAGATTGGGCCTCAGCCCAAATAGATTTTTCAGAGGCCCAAAGTTGGCCCAAATGACGAAACCCTAGGGTTTTGAGTGCCGCAGCGTTAAATCTGCGTCCGGACGAGAAATCAATTCTTCCTTCCTCTGTACGACTCTGTTTCTCAATAAAAGGGGATGTACGGCTCACTGAGATTCCAACCAGTGAAAATGTTTACAGACGATGCGTACGAGTTCTGGCTCCTCTTTGTCCCTCTCTTTCTAATCGCTTCCGGTGTCATTTTGACATTTCTAGATCCTCCATGGTTTGGTCTGGTCACTGACCCAAGGTTCATTGCGTACGGCTTCTACATCTTCTGCGCCCTTTAGTGTGTGGCGACGGCGATTTACGGTCCTGGGCACCGACAGTCGGTACAGAGGAGTGAAACTTCTTGGTCCAACGAACTCTAAGCAGTTGCCTTTGTTTCTGGAATGAAGCTTCTTGGTCCGACAAACTTTAAGCAGTTGCCCCTTGTCTTTGTTTTTTTTTGTTTTTTTTTCAAATTTTTTTTTCAATTATTATTTTTTTTTTGTATTTTTGTATTTTTTTTTTCCAAGAATGTAACAAATGAGGCAATATATGCAAGAATGAACGGATAACCCGTTTTTATAAATATTTGCCCTTGTTTATTGAAAACATGGAAAACTCCAAATTTTAATCTGCACGAATTCAATATGAGCATCCAAAACCAAAATAGGCTGAAATAGGATTCTAATGAATCAAACATGTCCTAGAGAGTCATAGGACACCTGAAACATTTGCAAATACCCTCTCTTTTGTGGCAGGGATTTTTCAGCTGGACCGGGGTACTTCTGTTAAGCATGCCCCAGGTTCCACTGCTTGCAGCTCTTCTAGCCATGACAACGATGAGGATGATGACGATGAGCAGGAGGGTGAGGAGGAGGCAGAAGTGGAAGGTGAGGATGAAAATAAAGACATAAACCCTAAGCTTCTAGTCAAGAAAAAAAAAATCATCCACGACTTTTTAGTTTTTTTTTTTTATTCTGTTTGCTTGTTCACAACACAATGGTAGATGATAGGTATGATGATGCTTGGCTCGAGCTCTCCTTTTGCATGTTTGTAACATCAAACTCCGATCAAAATAGTGGATGCTGTAACTTTGCGATTAGCTCAGCTTTCAAAAATCTTGTCTTCATTACAATTGATAAGTAGGATGAGAATGACTCCTATTTGAGTTCTAATCATATTTGTGAGCTGGATGAGCACGACTTCGATGTGAGTTCTGGTTTGCTTGTGACACGAGAAGTCGGTTTAGGCCAAGAAATGGGGAAATTCAGCCAAGTTTTGACAGAATATGCCTTTTGGACGCAAGCTTGGTTCTACATAAGGGCGATTTGGGACAGATTTGTCATTGGTTCCAGAAAAAGTGATGTGAAATGGTTGGACAAGGAAACAAGGGGAAAAAGAGAAAGCACACCCAATGAAGAGAATGAGAAACTAGACTTTTCATTACTTCGTTGAGTCCGAATAAATGTCTTGTCCCTTAATCTCTTTTGCAATTATTTGAAAAATGTTTACTTCAGAAGCAAGTTTCATCTCGTTATGTGTGAATTCAAGCATCAATAAAACTTGGCACTAAAAAGCATTTTCTCGCACATTTCTCGATAATTTCCATATGATCAGTTGATTCATGCTTACACCAATCCACCAAATTCCAAGTATCGTACAATGGACCCTTGATCAAACATGTCAAGAAATTGATGAAAATGAACCCAACGGAACCAACCAATTGAATGGGCCGACCCTCGGATCAAGGTTGCCTACATATCCCAAGCAATGGAATCAAACCATAACATAGTTCGAGGTTAAGGTTCACTCGGGTATTGACACTCTCCTTTTATGCTCTTCCTTTTGCCTAGTACCTCCCTTTCGGGTTTTTGGTCTAGCGAGCTTTTTCAAATTTTTAAACCCTAAATTTTGTCTAGGTCACCTTTGAAGGTTTTCAACCTAGCAGGTTTTTCATGCTCTAATTTTTGCCTAGGCCGCCCACCCTTGCGGTTTTTGACCTAGAGAGCTCTCTCAAGGGTAGTATTTCTTTAGTTGGTCATGCCGCGAAATTCACTCTTGTCCAAGTCCATGATACGTACTGCCCTTCTAATCAAAATGTCTTTGATAATGTAGGCCCCACCCATGTTCGCTTGAATTTTCCTCTCGAATCGTGGATGGGTTCTCAATATTTCCTTTTTCGAGTTCCATAGCTTGAATTTCTTGTCGAATGCCCTAACATCAACTCTTCAAATCTCCCTCTCACCCCTTCATCTCTTTTGGTCCACACTTGACTGACACTTCTTGTTTGATAGGCAAAATAAAATCTATTCCGTACACCAAGGCATAAAGGGTTGCCCTAGTGGACCTGCAAATTAACATCCAATATCCCCACAGAGTGAAAGGCAATTGGTTTGCGGTCTTACGTCAAGGAGTTTGAATTTTGTAATCTTTCAACAATTCCAACACCTCATTTTTTAAATGTGCATTGTGCTTGGATACGATCTTGTGGGGAACTCCAAATCGACAGATGATGTTTCATTCAACAAATTGTGCAACCCGTTTGACCCCTTAAGCTTGATTTCTCCGTTGATGTAGATGCCCCATACTTTATGCCAATTTTACACAGTCTGCTTCCAATGATAGCCTTGCCCCAAGCATGTTGTCACTCTTGTGTAGACCACTTTCTTCATGATCTTCAATGTCCCATTCAGATCTTTCTTAGCTTGTGCTCTATAATGTTGATTTCAGGACCTTGCAAAGACATCTTTTGAAATCTACTACAGCTCGATCATTGGCTTGCATTTCTCATAAGACAATATGGAACTAGTTTGAACCATGCGAGGATCCTTTTCGGTACCAAGATTTATTGAAATAAGCGAGCATGCCTTTCTTCCTCTTTCTTAAGAAAAAGTTTTAATTCTTGAGGAATATCTTTTCAATTTCAAAAGATTCTTTAGGATCAATAAAATTTGTTTCGGGCACAACAAGATAATTAAAGTCTGGGCTTTATTTCATTGATTGGAAATGTCGGTTAAAAACTCAAACTCAAACTCAAAAAGGAAAAGAATGTTTGGGCGTGCCAACTGCAATGTGTTTGATTGACTCAACAAAAGACTGGGAAACTGACTCAGACTTGGACTCATTCTCATCATTATTAGCAATTACAACAAAAATCTGATTTTTGTAATCTCCTACAACATCCATTGCAAGGCCGGAGCAGTCTACATAATCTTTTGTGCCAAACATCATCAGAGCAATATCTTGGCATATACTCATGGGACCAAACTCTTTGTCAAATAAAAGACCTAAGTCAGCCTGTTCCAGATTTCCAATCCAGTTCCATTGTCTATATTTGTTTCTTTGCCCTTTAATGCCATACATCTTGAAAGTCAACCATATACACCAGTGTTTTGATTGTGACAATAATTATATTGATAGCAACATTGAGAAAGCGGATGATGGGTTTTGGTTGGTCGGTGAGGATAGTATACTGTCTAGGGTCAATGTGTGGCATAGGTACTTACGTGGTTGAGTTTGGGTTGTTGTTGGTTGTGGTTAGGCATGAGGTTGGCTACAACATTGGGTTTAGTGATTGGGTGCAGAAATGGTTTTAGTTATCAGTAGGATGGCCATTTGTTTGATGGAAGTTGCAATATTTTGTGGCGTCGTAGCGGGGTGGAAGGGGGTTAGGTATTAGCATTGGGTCTAGAGGTTTTAGGATGCCTCTTTTGAGAAGGCATCCATAAATGGTTGATAGGGGGACTCCTAATTGGCCTGTGAGTGGGAGATGCTTGGTTGTTAATGTTGTTGACTTCAGGTGTACGACTGCTATTACCAACATAATTGCTACTGCTGCCAGTAAAATTTCCTCCACTATTTCCATACAAAGAGTTACTATTGCCATTGTAGACCCGTTTTTCTCTCTGACTCGAGTCTTCTTTGTCCAACAACCCCGAGTTCATAGCATCCTCGATTGAGATTCCGGCTTCGAATAGACTTTCAAAGCTTGAGAAGGATTGTGTCACCAAGTACTTGGAAAATTCTGGAATCACGTTCTTGATGACCATTCTGATTTGTTCCTTATCGTTAGGCCGGTCAATCATTTTTGCTGCCTTGGCTCTCCATCGGGCTATAAAGTCGGTGAAGGTTTCTTTGGGGTCCATCTTTGTAGCTTCCAATTCTCTTGTGGTCACTTTAAGTTGGACATTATAGGCATATTGGTTGATGAAAGCATGCCCAATGTCGTCCCAAGTGTTCTTCTTTGAAGGATCCAACAATTCAAGAACCATTGAAGCGCTGTGTCAGTCAACGTTTGATGGAATAACTGTGCCAATTGCTGCAGCCTGATCCCCATTGGCATCAAAGTTCCGGCATAGTTCATTAAGTGTGTTTTCGGATCTCCAATGCCGTCAAACTTCCCAACATCGGGCATTTTGAGCTTCTCTGGTAGCTTGATAGTAGGGAAAAGACACAACCTATCCATATCCACCATTTGGGTACCCGATTCTTTTGAACGGATGACAATTCGCTTTAACTCTTCAATTTGATCTTGAAGAGTTTTATACTTATCAGTAGCTGGTTGCTCAAAATTCAGCGGGGGCCATGGTGCGGCAGCGGGAACTTCTATGTTTTTCCAGATCGGTTGCAGTTCTTCTTCGTACCAATCCTCTTCATTGAGCTGATTTGTCCTTTCATTGTTCAATGGTGCTCTCCTTTTCCGATATGAGCATTACCAAGTTCTTGATCACGTTTCCCATATCTTCGATGGACTTTTGCATCGCACCCTTGTTTACCCTCATCTCCTCCATCTCATTTCGCTCGGCCATTAGTGGTTCAGAAACTGGAACGGTGACTGGAATAAAATCTGGAACAGGGGTGTCAACTAGATCAGGTATTGGACCAAGGATTCGGTCCCAAATGAGTGTATTCCTTCTTTCCAGTGAAAAGACGACAAACAAACTGACGAGAAAACGTACCAAGTCTCAAAAATAAAGACCAAGACCATTTTTGTTTTTTACTACAAATGCCTTTGATGACCTTTTTCATTGGAAAATGAACTCCTCCTCTAATTGGATGAAAAAGATTAACGGGTTGAAAGGAAAATAAATTTTCAGTACTTGATAAATCCCCAATATACTCTAAAAAAAATTCAAAAATTTTAAGAAATCCTAATTTTTTTTTCTTTTTTGTTTTGCATTTTTTTTGAAGATGTCATTTTTATTATACAAAAAGAAAAAGAAAGGGAGGTGAAAATGAAAATGAAAAAAAGTAAAAAGGAGATGGTAAAATGAAAAGTGACTGTCTTCTTTTTTTTTAAAAGAGAAACCTTGAAAGTACTAGAACATCGCGTTTGTTAGAGTCGCAACTTGATTTTAAGGTTAACCAAGCAACCGAATTCAACGTACAAAATTCGAGACAACCGGTCCGTCATAACCAGAGTGATCTTGGTTCGGGAGCTAAGTTACGGGAAGGGAAGGTTTTATTTGAAAAATGCACCCATCCCGCCTAATCAAAATGATTAGTCTCTACTCATAACTATGGGATTTTAAAAGAAGATTTAGAGTGATTTAGACAATTACGGGAAAGGGAACGAGGAAAAATAAATTAAAGTAGCGATGCATGAGGCTAGATTTAGAGAAATGAAATATTACCGAAAAATTAATAAAAGGGCGAAGAATGAACTTCTTTTGATCAACGTCCGGATGCTCCCCTCAAAATCATGAATTCGGCGAGTATAACTCCGTTTGCCGCGAAAAGCACGTTATTTAACTAATGCTTCAAAAAACTTGGATTAAAAGCTAGGTTTTAGGTAATTTCGGAACGTAGGCTTAGGACTAAAATTTTTGGAATTTTTGTGACTAATATTTGGCAAGGAATTTTGGATTTAGGAAAGAGTTTTGCAAGAGCAAGACAATAGAAAACAAGGGTTTTTCTAGCAAGGATTTCTTGAGATTTTTTGTTGTGTGTTGAAATGAGAGGCTTAAGGTCTTATTTATGGCACCATGGAAGGTTCTTGCACTAATTTCCCAACCAAAATCGGATGGGAAGCAAGTAAATTCAGCATGGAAACCCATACTACATCTGCAGAATTTGTCTAATTTTCGAGCAAAAAATATGGCGGCCGCTATATTCAAACATGGCGGCCACTATAAAAAATATGGCGGCCGCTACTTTTTAAAAAGTCAAACATGGCGGCCGACATTTTTTGTGCTGGCACCGACAGTTTTATTTGGGCTGAAACTTGGGCTTGTGTTTGGGCTTCTTTTGGGCTTTATAATGGGCTTTGGCTTGGACTTATTTGTTGGGCTTTTATAATGGGCCAAATGGATTGATTTGGGTGGGTTTATTGGTCTTTTTCTTGGCGGATGGTAAATCCAAGTTCATCGAAGCATTGATTTAAATAAAATAAATTTTACGACGTCGTCAGTAATTTTTCATCATTGGAGATACACCCGGACTCTTACTTAGAATTCACGGATAATCAAAATTGGGTGTCTACAGTTTGTTAGCCTCATTGTGTCTGTTTTTTCTATGTTCATGACAATGGTTACCCTCCTAGGCAAATGAAATGAAAATTGTTGTAGGTTTCTGGTATTATGAACTTTTGTAGGTTATGTTCTATGAACAAGTGTAGTTTTGTTGTGTTAGGAACTAGTACTACTTTATGAACTTCAGTGAGACAGCCGGACAGGAACTAATTCCTACTGTGTCATTGACTAGCTTGAAAGGTGGTTATTGTTAATTCTGTTTGGGATTGTGTGGAATGTAATGCCAGTATGCTCTATTATCCTTAAAACTGCATTTTGGTGCTTATTTATTTGCAGATTGACAACTGCCTTTGTACAGTCTCTCGTAGAGAAAGGTTACAGAAAAATCACCCCATTTTTCATTCCTTATGCTATAATGAACATGGGGTCTGCCTTGCTTGCAATTGAGCTTGGTTTTACGGGACCCAACAATTCAATTTCAACGGCCTGTGCTACCTCTAATTATTGCTTCTATGCTGCTGCCAATCACATCTTGGTAAATGAAAGAAAAGATTTCATGTCTCAGAACATGATTTCAGAAATCATATAGGAAAACGCTCTGCGTATTGTACTTGGATTTTATGCTTTTGGCACCTAGTTTATTGATAACTCTTTTGGCTTCACCATATAAAACTAAATAGGAAACACTTTGGAAGAAAAAACTAGAGGTTCATTTGGCACACAAAGAAATCCATGGAATTATTGAACAATAGGATCTGCCCACCCCCAATACAGGATCTTTTCCTGTTAAAACCTGTTAAAACAGCAGACTACAATGGCAGTCCAGAAACAACAGCAGACTACAACAACAGTAGACTAAAACAGTGCAAAACAACAATTGTTGACAACCAGTCCAGAAACTACTCAGTAGCGATTTGCTAAGGAAAAAAAAAACAAATACAAACACGTACAATCAGAGTCCAAGTCAATGTCGTCGTCCTTTTCCTCCTCGTCCTCATCATTCAACTCTTCCTCGTCATTCAATCTAACGCTTTGCGATTTGCTAAGGAAAAAAAATACCCCACTTAACATTTATAGAACAAGTAACATTTAAGTTTTCAACAATTAAATGAACATATTTAGAAGCATACACGTACATTCCAAGAAGTTTTGGACAATTTCTTTTGTCATGCGTCTGGTTCATTAACCCACAACCATTACACCGCCTACCCTTCTTCTTCTTCTTCTTCACAGCCTTCTCTTTTCCTCCCTTAAGCCGTTTACCACAACCCTTTGTCCTAACTGGAAACGGTTCTTTCAGACTATGTTGGCTCTCAAGAGAAAAAGGCATGTTCACGCTAGCAAGCTGCCCTTCCACATCTTCAACGCTTGCATGACTCCCTTCCACATTTTCAATTCCACGCTTCCTTTGCATAACTTTCGTTCCACGATTCCCTCCCACAACTTCCGTTCCACGATTCCCTCCCACATCTTCCGTTCCACGATTTTCTCCCACAGCTTCCTTTCCACACTTCTTGGCTACAAATCTCCTTTGAGCTTCTAACAATATTTGTTTCAACTCTTCTGTATCATCTTCACTTAACACAGCTTCATCAATAACATTAGACGCAAGTTGGAAGAGACTATTGTGCCTCACTATCAAAGACGTGTCACATATTTCATTCACCGTCCCACCCAAGTCGTCCATAACTCTACTAGCTTTTGCAGTTTTAGTCCACCTCCGCAAGATGTATTGCTCAGGTAATTCCATAATCTGCTTCTTTGAAAAGTACGCCAACAAACGCCTACATGGAATTCCATCACTTTTAAACATCTTGCAACTACATTTAACAAAGTTTGATGACTTCTCTAACGTAAGCTCACAGCCCTTTGAATCATTCTCCGTTACGCTTCGAACATTGTACAAACAAAGGTGGTCATCTTTAAATGTGCTCTTGACCACATACTTCCCACTTTCAACAAGTTGTTCTTGAAACTTTTTAAAAATAGTAAGTGTGTACAATTCGCTCATTTGCAATTCGATGACCCGCCCAGTTACGGTTTGTGGCTTTTCATTAACATCTTTATGATCGGCATCAAGTTCATTATGCCGCATTTTGGAAAGTCCCCGACTAAACTGTGTCACAAAATCCAACATGGAATTTTTAGGAGACACGTATTTCTTGAAGAAGGCATGAGCACCTTCAACTCTTTGACTACTAGTCATGTGGGCCGAAAAAATGTGTCGAGAATATGCAGGAACCCATCTCTCACGGATTTGGTACATGGAATTTAACCACTCATTGTTGTCTAATTTTGCTACGACCTCTGCCCATCTTTCTTCAAACTCCTCAGGGCTCTCGGATTTCCAGATACATTTATTGAACTCCTCATAATGTTCTTTGTAGGAAATTGCACTGATTTTTTCAGAAAATTTGGTCAAAATGTGCCAAATGCAATACCTATGAAAAGTATTTGGAAGAACCGTACGAATTGCATTTCCAATGGCCGGATCTTGATCAGTTATGATCATTTTGGGCGGGCCACCGGGCATCGCTTTCAACCATTGCTTGAAAAACCAATCAAAAGCATCAATCTTTTCACTACTTAAGAATGCACATCCTAAAAGTGTAGTCTGCCCGTGGTGATTAACCCCTACCATAGGTGCAAAGATCAATTTATAACAGTTTGTGTTGTACGTTGTATCAAAGACCACCACATCCCCAAAGTATTTGTACGCCTTTCTACAAGTGGCATCCGCCCAAAAACAATGGACCATCACACCCTCATCTTCCTCAAATGCAAAAGTAAAAGCGGGATTCTTTTTTTGCTCATTCTTAAAATGCTCAAACAACAAAGTAGTGTCATGTCCCTTTAACGCTTTCCTCCTATCCCTTTCAGCATTATAAAGATCTCGTAGTGTACATCCTACATATTCAAGCCCTCCAGCATCCATCTCTAAAAGACTCATTTGTTGCCATGTTGGCACATTAGCATTTGATAATTGTTGTGTTAAATTTCTTTTCGCTACTGTGACTGCACGATGCGAGTGCAACAAATGCACCTTCCTTGGGGTCGTGAGAGGGTGGTTATGACCCTCGATGAATTGCCTAACAACAACATCCCCCCCCCCCCCCCCCGCATTTGACCGGTCTTTCACAACTACCAATCTTGCACCACAACCTTCTCTAGTTAGCCCTCGTCTCCGTACGGTGTGTGCAATTTTGTTTATGTTAAGTTTTCTCACCCCTTCTTTATAGCAAACATATTCCTTTCTAATGATTTCACCATCCTTACTCTTCTTACTAGAATTCAATCGGGTACCAAATCCACCTTCTCTGCCATAATTGGTATAAAAGGAGTGAACATCATCTAAGTTGTGAAAAGGTTGCCCGATTCTCGATACGAATTCGTTTTTTACTTGAGGAGTGTAAACATGTTGGGAAGAATTACTAGCAGATGCTACTACTTATATATCTTCTACACCTTGCATTCTTAAATGCACGTACAAACTTACCTTGACTGTGGGCTTGGTTCCTGCAAACAAACATCAACTAATGAATACATCATATTATACTAACACCTCAATATTGGTAACAACAAATAAGGACGAAACTAACAATTGCCAAATGCATACAAATTTCAATCTACAAATTTCAATATAGTTTGTGGAGGGGCCATAACATGCCATGTCTTCTGACCCATGTGCATTGCCAAATTTCCTCCTTTAAATCCATAAGCAAATCACATGTTCAAACACTAAAATCAGTTTTTGTGTCTCGGGTGGAAGAGCAAAAACATAAAAACTAAAAAGGGTAATAAAAAAAAGTACTAGGAAAAGGTAAAGGTATGTACATTCGATAATTATCTGCTTTCATAGAAGCCAAACAACAGAGACAAACAATCCGAAAGGCGTATTGAAAACTAATCCTTGTTGAAAAACCCAAACACTGATAACACTACCAAGATTGTGAACAACGCCTATTTTTCCATTTCAAAAGTCATCAAGGGATAACTAGCAAACAACACAATTAGTAACATGTTTTATATGCAAACACAAAAAAATGGCACAAAAAACTAGGGTTTTCGTAACAGAGTTAGGGGAAAAAAAAAACCTAACTTTTGAATTCGAAATCAACAGTAACGAGAGAGACCTTCGTTTTGTGGGTTTGTTTGAGGAAAACCCTAACTCCTGCTCATTCGATTTCGTCTTGGACAAAACCTTCAGTAGTCGTCTTCGTGCTACCCGACTGCGAGTGAGTACAAGAAATGTCTTCAGAAACCCGCAATAAATTTTTCCTTCGATTTCCTGTCGATTTTGTTGCTCGATTTGTTCTTCACAAACTCAGTCCTCTCTCTCTCTCTCTCTCTCTCTCTCTCTCTCTCTCTCTCTCTCTCTCTCTCTCTCTCTCTCGAACGTAAAATGAAAGGGTGAAGGGGAAAGAGGTATTTTGACTGCATTGATTGACCCTTTTAACCTTTTTTGTGTCCTCTCTTTTCCCAGTCGTTGGATGAGATCCAATGGCCCAAACAAGAAGTGCGGATTTGTTAAATTCCGGGAGTCTGGACCGGATCTGGATTGATATATATATATATATATATATATATCACCTCCAAACTCCTGGATTCTGTTAAGTTCTGGACCTCATTGATCCCGATCGAATTTCGACGATTCGAACCGTCCAATGTGTTTAAAAGGTGTTTTTTAGGGTCCCTGCGAGAAATCATCAAAAAAAATACCGGGAAGGGCTTGATCCGAGCCGTTTTTCACAAAACTGTATATGTACATTGGACGGTTCGGATCGTCGAAATTCGATCGGGATCAATGAGGTCCGGAACTTAACAAAATAAGGGAGTTTAGACCGGAAGTGGATTATATATATATATATATAGGGGGAGCTTCTCCTCCGGGATCCGGGACTCCGGGACCCAATGATCCGATTATTTTTTTGACGATCCGAGCCGTCCAATGTTTTCAGAAGGTGTTTTCAAGGGTCCACGCGGAAAATCTTCAAAAAAAAATACCGGGAAGGGCTTGATCCAAGCAGTTTTCGCAAAAAATATATATTTACAGTTTTTGCGAAAACTGCTTGGATCAAGCCCTTCCCGGTATTTTTTTTTGAAGATTTTTCGCGTGGACCCTTGAAAACACCTTCTAAACACATTGGACGGATCGGATTTTTCAAAAAAAATTTGCAACACAAAAAAACACCCCAAAACCTCTAATCCGGGAATCCCGGATTAGAAGCTTGAGGTATATATATATATACACATTTAGTTCATATCGTCCTTAGTTTTAATTTTTTTTATTGTGTATATCCGTCCCCCCTACACCAAAATCCTGGCTCCGTCCCTAGGAATGAGACGTTATAAAAAGAGTAGGATGGAATGAATGAATGAGAGGAGGAACGTATGGAATGCCCATTCCTATTCCACCATTTCGTGTTGTGGCACGTTTTTAAACAGTTACAAATACAGTATTAATATACTGTGCGGTTTTCTAGTATCATACAATCTATAAGTATACCCAATAGAATGCAATGATACACAATATGTTACTCGGTATGTATAGAAACAGGATATAGAGTAACCATAGCATGTCGCTGTATAAATGGGTTCATGCAACATTTGCCTATTTGCCTCGTAGCAGTGGCGACGCCATTTGGAAAGTTCTGGGGTCAGGTGATGCAGAACAAGTAGTGGCCTAGTTCTATGATCAGTTGGACTGGTCGAAGCCTAGCTAGGAGCCCAAACAACTCTTAATTGAAAATTGTCAATTTCGGCAATTTATCGACGAGCCCGGAATAGGCCCAAACTTGGTGGGCTGAAGCAGAATCGCGCTGCGATCAATACTCACCACCCTAATCGTGATTGATGGTGAAAGTCGGCCAAATTCATTCGTTTAGCCTTCAATTTAGTAATTTTGCTATTTTAGGTAATAATTAGATTACGAAATTACTCCTAGCGTGTAATTCCGTTTTCGTTGTTTCCAATTAGGAAATTCTTATTTTTCTTTCTAGTTTTCAATTTTGGGAATTTCTCCAATTTTCGGGATACTTTATTTTTTGGTAAGTTTTTGCTAGGGTTTTCTAGTTTTCCCTATAAAAGGGCATGTAACATCTATTATTATTCAGCTTTTAATCAATTATAATTCAGAGTTACTCTCTTTCTTCTTGTGGATTCAAGAACCCTCGTGGATTCGAGACCTATCTTCGTTTGAACTAGTACGCTAACTAGTTTCTCGTGGATTCCGCTTCGTCATCAGGTGACTCCATGGGACAAAAAATGCTGAGATTACCCCATAAGTTTTTTCCCCTCTGATTTTATAAAATGGCCTTTGACCCCATTGACAAATGACCCTGAACCCATTAGTTGAATGAATGATAATTGTGAGAACGTGGAGACTGGAGAGGCAAATTCTAATCGATGTCAAATTTAACTACTAGTACTGCATTTGTATTGAAAGGAACTTCTAAACACACCCCTTAAACTTCTATTAAGACCCACAACATGCATACATGATCTTGACATCAAAAACTTTTACACTTTACCAAAAAATAGGTGCAAGGAGAATTTTAATTGGTGCATTTACCAGCACCTTTAGAGGGCTATACACATTCTTTATTTTTTTGAGGGTAGATCTTATGTATTTATACATAAATAATTTTGGCATTACATATTGCAGGTATACACGTTTTACCCTTGCCATGCTAACTTTTATGGTGTTTTCATTCTTTTACTTGTAGTATTTTTTCAAGGTTCAAGTCTTCTCCATAATGAGGACAAAAAAGTCCTCCTCTCTACTAAAAAGAGAATCAGATCGAAAAAATTATGACAACACCAATTTTACTTTCTGGAGTCACCACTACTTCATAGATGAACAAAAAAAATGGGTTGTATGCAAAAAATAATCTAAGCATTCCCTTGATTGCACCAAAAGGAAAGTCAACAGTTTGCAAAAGGAGGAAGATAAAAAAAAATGGAAAATGTCAGAGCCACACAAAATTGGCACGCCACAAACCACACATGTCCTATGTGGCAGTGGGCGCCACCTTTTATTAACCAAAAAAAAAGCCCAAACTCTGGTTCTAAAACACAAACACCCCTTCCGATCCAGACAAAGGGAAGAAGAAGAAGATCGAAGGATGGAGTAGAGATGAAGAAGATTGAACCAGCTCCAGCCCCCCGCTGCCGATGTCCACCGCCACCGGCGGCCACCAGCAATTTCTGCCAACAAAAAAATCGGCTACTCTCTCCTTCGCAATTTTCTGAAGCAAGTTTCAAAGATTGATACACAAATTCCATCTGAGCAAGAATAAGGTCCAAATCCTCATTTATGATCTGAGAATGGTCATTTGATTCTTGGACTTTAGCCTTAAGAAGCCATAGTTTAAGCATAAAAATGGACAACAGATATGAAATAACCTCGTCTCTTTTTAGATCCCACTTCAGAATATCACCCAGTGGAAGATTATTTCATATATAGTCTGTAGTTTTAAGGGTTGTGAAATTGGAGATTTTGAGTTTCATACAAAATTAGATGTTTTTTATGTTTCAGTTCACGGACATGTGCATAAATGTTCGATTTTTTGTTGATCAATTTGTTGGCTATTGGTGGTGGCCGCCGATGGTGGTAGAGGACGTCGGTGCCGGGGGGCTGGTTCGATCTTCTTCTTTCTCCCCTTTGTCTAGATCGTAATACATGGGGTGTGTGTTAGAATCAGAAGTTTGGGGTTTCTTTTCTTTTTGTTTTTAAAGTTAATAAAGGTGGGGGCCACTGCCACATAGGACATGTGTGGTTTGTAACGCCCCGATTTTCAGAAGCATTAATTAAGACAACTAATTAGGATTAATTTAATAAAAAGAGTTTCCATCAGAGTACACGTTGGAAAACGTGAAGTGCAACCCATTACAAAATACTTAGTATGGTTTGAGAAATTAATATTACAAATCCAACATTAAAAATAAAGGGGTGGGTTCTACAGATTAAGGTTCAACTCTGGATTCCACGGCTCCTCCTGAGCCTGGTCTGCCGGAAAACCCTTGGCTCCGAAATAACCGTCTCCTTAGACACCAACAGTACCTGCTTGATCACAGTCTGGCATAATACGTCCGAGTCGCGAAGCAACATCATAGTATTATACCAGGGTCACACGAAGTGTAACACCGTGAGCGATAAATCACTCAATAGCTACTCTAACCCTCCCAACCCTTGCTAAACATACAAGTACAACATATATGATTGAAAAGCAGTAGTTAAAGGAATAAGCAGGAAATAAATCGTAAAGCAGAAATTAAACACATAACTGATTTCATTACTAGCCATTAACTTACATATTCATCTAAGTTATCAACCTAGAGAACTTTCCTCCCGGTTAACCACTAAGGAATATGACCAAACTGTGATTTACTCCCCCCTTGCTTGCCCTTCACTCGGGGGCCCCGACGGAAGGTATAAGTTACGTACTTAATCCAGCCGTCAGCCGCCTAGAAACGATGAATTTCCCAGGGACGAAACACTACCACTGGGCTACGTATGGCAACGGCCAGGTCCTGTAGGTATATAGCCGAAACTGGTCTATAATACTTCCACCCTTATAATGCCTCAGAATTCAAATGAAGCAAATCACAGAGTGTCACATCCTAGGGTTCCGAAATCAAGGCAGACTACCAAACAATCCTCCAAAACAAATCACTTGGCGAAACTGCCATTCAACAACAATCTCGGGGTAACTCCCCATCAATCAATTCCAATTCACTTTCCATTAACCTCATCATCTATATGATATCCGCGTACGATCACCCAACCCGGGAACCTAGTTGTCCATTCTAACATTCAACACGTTTATCGAAAGTGCACTTAACAATAGAAGCAAAGCGATAACAATATCACAAGGGTCACAACCAAATATCTCAATTCACAAGTTCACGAAATTCAAGTAATCGAATACCAGGGGTCTAAATGTAATAAATTCAAACTACAGGGGCCAAAATGTAATTTACTAAACTATTGGGGTCAAAACGTAATTTAAAGAAAGTAAGGGTCACCAACGTCATTTTAAGTAAGTATAAGGGTAATCAAGGTAATTTCACTGTTCTAGGGTCCTTGGCGAAATCTTACTAACTTTGGGACCTTTTTGTAAATAAAACTTTACACAAGGGCAAAATTGTAATTTTTCCACAACGAAGGGTAAACACGTGAAATACCTTATTTTAGCTAGTTATGTCATAACTTGACTCAAAAAGAAATTCTTTGAAAAAAATAGGGGCAAAAGGGGGCAAAACGGTCATTTTACACTACGAAGGGTATTTTAGAAATTTTGATACACTCATAAACTTCCACTGATGACATTTAATTGATAAAAAGTAGGAACATAAATATCTTTGTAGATTAAGTCACATACTTTATAAAACTACACTTTTAACTCTTAAGTTTAATACCAAGAACGAGAACAAGGTTAACCGTAACATGAACACATTAAATCTCACATAAACATTTGAGTAAGTCCTAATCATGGTTGAGAAGTTAAACACATGAACCAAATGAATCTAGGACTTAATATGCATGAAAGACATGGTTTAGGGTCGAAACTAGGAACACAAGGGGCTAAACTGTAATTACAAAACTTAAGCCAAAACTGGAGGGAACATTCTGTACCGGTAGTCCGGACGGGGATGAGGGTGGTCCGGACTGTCCCCATCAGAAAAACAGGGGCAGCTTGTGTTTTGTTCGGGTTTTGTGAAACCCTTCACCTTGGGTCTTAACCCTTCAACTAAAAACTACCCCTAGGCTATTCTAACACATACAAATGCTTAGGAATGATTGGGTACGAGTCTCTACCTTGTTTTGCAAAAGATTTCGGTAAAACGAGTTTTGGCGAAAAACCGGCGGAGGGAGCTTCTTGGGCCGGCTTGGCTTGCTTGGATGGTGAAATGTGGATGCCTAGGAGTGCAATGGATGAGCTTGTGGAAGAAGAATGAATGTCATTGGGTTTGGAGGTGGAAACCCAAGTTTTGGCCTTTTTCTCTCACTAGAACTTGATGGTGGAGTTGGGGGCTTTTTGCTCTAACACTTGGGAGTTTTTGGAGGAAGAAGAAGTGAATGGAAGTAGAATGGGAGAGTTATGGGCGGATTTGATGATATAGGAGAGTGTAGTGATGGGTTTTGGTGGGATGTGGTGTGTAGATATGGTGAAAGTACAAGTGGTGGTTTGGGAGGTGATGTGGGAGGGTGAGGGAGTGTGAAATCAGTCATGGGGAGAGTGAGGGGACTGATTTTGTGGTGGAGTGTGGTGTTGGGTTGATTTGGAAGAGATAGTGGGGTGGTTGTTGGGGTGTGGAGTGAGTATGTATGTATAAAGTACATATATGCACACACGTGTGTGTGGGTGTACTAGTATTGCTTGTGTATGTGTATGAATGTGTATAATTACGTATGAAATGAATTTATAAAAATGTAATGCTCGTGATAAAAATGTAAACTTGCCTTAGGGTCGAATTTGTAGCAATTTGGAAGTATTAGGGTATAAACCGTAGTAATTGCAAATTAAGGGCCCTAAGTGCAATTAGAAATTAAATAACGCAATTAAAATAATTAAAACGAAATTAAATAATCCTAAATTTTATTAAAAATTTCGGATTATTACATGGTTAGTGATGTGCCAATTTTGTGTGCCTCTAGCTTTTTCGTAAAAAAATCAATATACACTAAGCCGCGTCAACTCCCCATGATTTGCAAGGCGTAAAGCTAGTCCTCTTAACTCGTGACCTCTCAAGGCTCCCTCTTATCCCTGCTGTTGCTCATTGTCAAGAGGCATTCAAGTGCTCTTTCAAAATCGTTACTCTGCATAGCCAAATCAAACTCCAACCTTTTGGATATCCTGGGCAAATGTTGGGAAGAAGACGAAGTAGCGGCCGTTACAGAGGATTGTTTGGCTCATTAGGAAGGCTAGGGTTAGCGAAGAGAAAGGGTTGAGGATCATTAGGAAGGCTAGGGTTAGCAAAGAGAAAGGGTTGAGAAAAGAAGGCAACAGCAACCCTTAATCCTACGTTTTGACCAAAAAGAGGCTGGAACTTATTTGATGATTTTGTTGGCTCCACTCCTCCCCACCTTTTTAACTCAGACTCTTAGAGTACGACTCAAAATTTTGAGTAAAACACTCAAAATTCTTGCTCAACTTTTAGTCAACTTGAGTTAAGACTCAAATTTTTACTTTGCCATTACATTTATCCCCTCCCAAATTTCTTCCCAAGCTTACAAAAATGCCATTAACAAAGTATTTCCTCAAATTTTGCTTAGAATTGTGTTTGCCCATTAGAGTGTTTGATATCAAATGAAGTTTTTACTCACATTTTCCTCAAATTTGAATAAAAATTTGAGTATAAACATCATTTCATCTGAACCACTCCAATGGAGAAACTCGGATCTAAGTACAAAATTTGAGTTAAAGCTTCATGACATTGTTCGTAAATTTGGGAGATGAGAAATAGCCGTGGAAATTTGAGTAAACATTTGACGCTTACTCAATTTGAGTAAAACTCAATTGATATGGGTTTTGAGTCAAGGGATGGAGCACGTTTTCAAGGGATTTTACACAATTTGAGTTTGAGGGGAAAAAAGGGGTAAGGAGTGGAGATACCCTAAAGGTTAGAGATGCATCTAAGTTTCAATGAAAAATAAGGTATTCTCTAATAAACTAAAAAGAACGCCAGTGACTGAACTATGGATCTAGAAAAAAAACAAGTTGGCCATTAGGACGGGAAACAATGAGGTGCACACTTTCAAAGAGTGCTTGAGCATTGTTTCTTGTTTGTTTCCCATCCTAATGATGTGCACCTCATTGTTTCTTGTTTGTTTCCCGTTTTAATGATCATTCTATTTACACCTCTCTTGCCACTGAATCACCAAAGAGTGCTACATCTTTCTGACACTCACAAAGAAGGAGAATGGAAATTACGGAGGACCACCCGTTTGAACAATCCCTCCGTAATATGTAGCTTTGCCATGAACTGAGCTTCATCCTTCTCAATAAGCTTCGTTGTACTCTGTCTGTGCCTTCCCTGAATAATCATGACAGAGTTCTTGACACTTTGTAATAATTGTCCTCATTTTGTATGGTAGCGGTAGCAATCGCCGAATCCCTGTCTCCTTCCACTTGTATGATCGTCTCAACCAATCTGTAAAGGGGTGTCATCTCCTTGACACCTGAACATTAATTCCCTCTAGCAGCCAGTTCTTATGGTGCTTCAGATCAGCATTCGTATCCCTCACTGCATCCTGGAAGACCTACTCCAAATGTGTAATTCCAGGTGGGAAGTTGACTTGCATGGGGATTAAGAGCATAATGTCACGGGAAACAAACAAGAAACAATGAGGTGCTCGCTTTCAAATATTTGTGTGTTTGTCGACAATAACAGAAGCTCTATCGAGAGATTTTTATTTACCAAGAAACCCCCTTAACTATACATACCTCTTTGTCTCGGACACCTATGAGAATTTTGCCTACAACTTGACCCTCTGGTATACATTTCCCTCAGACCCCTTCTATCAACCTTCTGTCTAGAACTGTCAAAATTTTAACTTAATTTCTGGGGGGAAAAAAATCTCCAATATTGCCCCCCATCTTCTCCCATTATTTCCCCCATTAAAAAAAACCATTTTTTCCCCCAAATCTCCCTCCCTCCTCCCCTTTGGAAGATTCATAGTCAAGAACTATATGGGATTCTTGATTCTAATCAACAACCTCTGATTCTCAGTAATCGACCTCGAGTGCTCCACAATAACCTGTCCAATCAAGTTGATCTAGTCCTCTTTATCCTTATCGTTATCAGCGACGAAGTACATGGTGAACCAATCGGTGGAGATCTTGAATGCGAATGGCTTGTTGATGACGTCCTCAGCGCCCTTGACGGTGAGGCAGTCGCAGACTGGGATGACGCCACGCGGGACGAAGGCGTGTGTGGAAGCGCCAAAGGGGTCCTTAAACCAGAAGAGCTTGCCTTTTAGGACGAACCAATGGCAGCGACAGGGATGTAGTTTCCTTGCTTGGTGAGCCAGCCAGAGCACTCGGGGTTAGAACAGAAGTCCACCTTAGAGTTAGCTTCTTCGAAGTTTGGATAGAAAATTGTTGATTTAGGGCATCGCTGCACATATACAACAACAAGGGTTCATTGTCATTTCGCATAGGTTAAGGAGATATCCATCATTAGTAAGAACTCAGGGGGCACCAATGAAATTTACTCGTTAATTTATGGTTGAAATGCAAAAACGAAATACAAAAATGCATGCTTTATGAACCAATACAAAACGAGAGTTTTAGTATCATAATCCGCAAGCTACCTTAGAAAACACATCTAAACCATTAGATAAAGCTTGCGAAGACACACTAGGATTTTTTTTTTTTTTTGAACGCGAAAGAAAATTTATTAATCTTGAAAGAGATTACAAGATTAAAAGGAAAGGAGAGAAATGGCATCACAACGAGAAGGAAGCATCCCAACTAGGAATAATTATAAACCATATGGTTTACACCAATTTTTAAAAATAGGAGCGATTTAGGACATATAATGCCGTTGTAATACAAAAATTACATGCAAATGCCTGCTTTGGACCAATAGAAAACGAAAATTTTAATTAGTGTCGTGATTTTCACATTCAAACCTTCAAAATTAAAGCCATGAAAACTCATTAGAAACAACTATCGGCTGTACAATTTACTAGAAGCACTTTTTGAATTAGGAGTATGCATGAAATTTTAATCAAAAAATAAAAGAAACGATGTAGAATGCATGCCTATGGACCAATGGAAAGCGAGAGTTCTCAGTGTCACAATCCACAAGTTACAAACGACGAGTCCCTAGGGTGAGAGAGAGAGAGAGGTGGCTGCCTCTCCCTAGGGTTTCCTAGCGGCAGCCGCATTCCCCCTCCCCACCGTCCCCTTCCACCTTCTTCCTCCTCCCCTCCTCCTCTCCTTTCCTTTATTACTTCCCCCATAGTTTCGGGTGACTCTCCATGGTGTTCGATCTCCTCTCCTCTTTCTATGGGCAGCTTGGAACCCGATTTTTGGGCAAGTGGGAGCCGGATCTGAGATCTCCAAATCCGAACTTCCATCATCGGTGGATGCAGCATGACAACTCTGGTGACTTTCTATCCCTGTATTTTCGATTTTTTTCCTGTCTTTCTTTGTTTTTTTGCTGTTTTCCCCCAGGTTTTGTAGGTTATTTTTTTGGGGGTAGGTTGTATTAGGGTTTGATTTTGTTGGGTTAATTGAATGGATATTCTTTCTTTTGGCTAAAAAAAATCCACAAATTACCTCAAAAAGAACATCCAAGCCGTTAAATACAGCATGAGAAAACACATCATAGATAATGGTCAGCCTTACGATCTACTCCGATATTTTGAAATGGGGCAAGTTCCCTTCACACAATCATTACCACAAATTTTGACACAAAAATAATTGGAGCCGTTTAATTTGTTTAAAACTGTTCTTAAGAGTACCTGTAAAATAATCAACTTATTCGGATATAGGTAAGGACTTGATCGATTCAATCAGTTTTTATCCTATCAAATTTAGGGACAAATACGTACCAATCAAATTTTATGGTCATCCGAATGAACTGATTATTTATGGGAACTCTTAAAAATATGTTTTAAACAAATTGAATGACTCCAATCATTTGTGTGGTACTCCAAAATTGGTGGTTTACATTTTTTGTGTCAAAAATTGCGTCAAATGTTGTATGAGGGGAACCGACTCCTTTCTGAAAATATGAGTGGTTTATAGTATTTCAGTTGAACAAAAAATAAATTACAAAAAATACACAATTATGGACCAACAGGAAACGAGGATTTTGGGGATCCGGAGGCCCTGTAGTGAGTGAGCTCACTACATCCGTGTAGTGAGCTCTCTCGGCCGTCCGATCCGAGATCAACGGTCCGGATCGTCTTACACTTTAAAAAGCACTTTTACATTTACTTTAACTCCAATTTATCAGGACCGTTGATCTCGGATCGGACAGTCGAGAGAGCTCACTACACGCATGAAGTGAGCTCACTCACTACAGGGCCCCCAATCCCGGATTTTGGTGTTAGGATCCTCTAATTGCTTCATAGAACAGGAACCGGGGTAGGTGCTGCGCAGCCCCGTGCTGCGCAGCGTGCTGTGCGGCCATTTCATCGAGTACTACAAATGTGCCAAAAATCAAATTGATTAGATATCGTTAAGTGCCTCATCAGAACATAAATAAGTTGAAAAAATTTGGAACACACATGTCTTGAAACATTGGATGAAAACTATTGAAACCTTTTTTTTCAACATATTTGTGTTCCGATGAGGTACGTTACGATATCCGATTGAGTTGATTTTTGGAACACTTATAGTACTCGACGAGCTCTATGCGGTGGACGTTTCCGATCATCAAAACGGTACTGGCACGGCACCGAAATGGGCCCGCACAGCACACTGTGCAGCACGGGGCTGCGCAGCACTCCCCCTTTTTCCCATAGAACACATCCAAACCGTGAAATTAAAATAAAGAAAACACAAAAGAAATCATTACTGACTGTACGATTGAACCACCACATTAATTGAAACACCGCCCCTAACCTCCTCATAAGAAACCTATAAATACAGTCACAATGTCCCACTAATCTCACCTCATTCATACTTAATCATTGACGCAGCTAGAAACATGAACAAGAACAAGATCACCTCCACGAATAAGAAACAACTCTTCTACAATCTAATAACCCGCAGATTAATAGAATTATAGGAAAAATAGATACTCTCTCTTGTGAAAAAAAAAACTCAATATATTAATCAACTCTTCTAACCAAGAGGCTTACATCATTATTTATAATGGTAGAATTTCTAAACCTAGCCAACCTTTCTAAAATACGAAAAATAAACTTTAGGAAATAAAATCAAGCCTAATTCTTCATGATTAAGTTTCCTCAAAAACAGGAAATCTCAATCAAAAGAAACTAGGAAACTAAATACTTCTAGAATATTTTGACTAAATTGTAACATATTGAATAAAAATACTAAACCTAAATCAATATAAATAAAATATATTTTTTCATGAATTTCACCCTGCATCAGACTCCCCTGGTTGAAAAAACTCGTCCTCGAGTTTTCATTGCTTGATAAGCCTTTTCTTATCAGCATCAATTTTATACTTCAAATTACTTTTTTCGAACCGGAACTTTGAAGATTCTTCAAAAAGGAATGGAACGACTTCCTTCCAAATTCCACATTGGTGCGCAATCCATAAAGTCTTATTTACGGAGTCTTCGATGAATTCCCAAAATGGATCAACATATTCGCCACCTGATGCATGAATATTATGAAATTGAACTTCGTTGGTTTGAATTTCGTCGGTGTTTACATATAAAATTAACAAATCCAATAATTAATTGACACGTAATCTGAAATGCCAAACGTTGGCAAGTATCTGTCAAAGAAGATACACTGGATTAATAAAACAAAGTCGAGTAAATACGATGTCGTATTGGAAAAAGCAGTTATTGGCTACAAACCATTGTTGATAAAAATTGACTTCGAAGCCATGATATCAACTGCTAAAACACATAAACTCCACGTGTAAATTTGTGAAACAAGGCAAAATGGCAGTTAGAACACGTGGAATACTTCTTGAAAGGCAGTTATCTCCTCAACTCGTAATCATTTGAGTTAGTAACTGTGCAGATTCAAAATCAAAGCTTCTAGAGGAAGAATTGGAAGAATTCAAATTCAGACGTGGAGGAGTGAAAAAGCTGCCAACTCGAAGAGTAGAAGTTAGAGTTCGAAGCAGGCCAAGTTCAAATTCATTGAGCGGGAAGTTCAACTGCAAGCAGCGTGTATAAATAGAAGAATTTGAAGAGTGAAAAGTCCCCGGACAAATCTTCAACAAACAGCTATCAAAAAAACTGATGCTTGGTTTGTTCATTGGCAAAGTAGTTTAGGATTTCGAACTCAGTTAGAAGTAGATTAGGAAGTAGATTAGAAAGTAGATTAGGAAGTAGTTAGGATCAATCTCGATTGTTCTTGTAACAGTCACCTGTTCGAAGTTCTTGTATTTGAAGTTGGAGACAATTTCAAAGTAAGTTTACCTTTGATTTATCAATCGAAGTATCTTGTTTCTTTGTTGTTCTTTGATTTTCTAAGTATATTGGTTTACATTTCTTCACTTGTTAAGAAAAATCCTCTTAATTGAGGTAATTGAACCAATAAAACACAATCGCCTGATTAGATTTGGTTTTTCCAAAGTTAATCTGAGGGAGGAGATTGAAACTCTCTCTGGCACGCTCGCACACAATCATTTTTCATTACAAAGAAGTAAAAGAACCAAACAGTCGGTTTCCAACTGTGTTGTAACAACTTTCTGTTGCAATCTTTTTTTATTTTCTTCTTTTGTAATTTTTCCCACCGGTTCTTAGTCAAATATGGGCGGTTTACTCCAATCCACAATTGGATCCGGAATAATATTTGAAGTGAAAGGCCACTCAATGGTAGCCTCCTTTGTCCTCCCCCTTGGCTGATAAATACCCGCCAAAGGTTTGGTGATAAAAACGTCATCCGACACCTCCTCCTCTTTCGAAAACCGAGGTATAACAAGACGACGGCGAGGTGGATTCCCCCCAACAGTTAGGGCAGCAATCTGGTCGGCTAGGGTGTCAATCGCGTCCAACACATGCTGTTCTAATTGCTAGAACCACGCCTCTAGTTGTGCTTCTCATGTGGCATTGTCGTACTAATACACGTACTCGACGTCGACTTGTCGATCATGACGATATCTTCGTGCCATGATCAATCAAGAATCGAGCCAAAGCTCTGATACCAACTAACGCAGCTAGAAACGTGAACAAGAATAAGATCACCACCACGAATAAGAAACAACTCTTCTACAATCTAATAACCCGCAGATTAATAGAATTATAAGAAAAAGAGATACTCTCTCTTGTGAAAAAAAACTCAATATATTATTCAACTCCTCTAGCTAAGAGGCTTACATCATTATTTATAATGGTAGAATTTTTAAACCTAGTCAACCTTCCTAAAATACGAAAAATAAACTTTAGGAAATAAAATCAAGCCTAATGCTTCATGATTAAGTTTCCTCAAAAATAGGAAATCTCAATCAAAAGAAACTAGGAAACTAAATACTTCTAGAATATTTTGACTAAATTGTAACATCTTGAATAAAAATACTAAACCTAAATCACTATAAATAAAATATGACTTTTCTTGAATTTCACCCTGCATCAATCAGTCTTCCTTCCTTCTGTTTGTTTCTCGGGATCGAAAAAAGCAATTTTCTCGCTCTTTCTTTCTCAAGTTCCTCTTTCATCGTCTTCCAGCCAGGTATCCTTTCTTGTTTCTTTTCTCATTTGTTCTTTAATCTGTTAAACCTTTTCAGCGTCGGTCTTTACTTTTCGGGGACCTAAAGCAAAAATCAAAGATGGTACTTTTTTGTTAGACAATCATGAATGGACCCAAAAATTTTGTAAATTTTTGGGGCTTAAAGCGACACAATCTCGAGCTTTAGCTCAGGGCCAACTCTGCCCCGTTCCAGTGCTTTTCGGTTTTTTTTTTTCCCTCTTGTTATGAGGTTTCCATTTTTCTAACGCAGTGCCGTCAATATCATTATAGATTCTCACATGTAACGAGATTATCTTTTGTGTTTATGTTGAAGTGTTGATCCTACGGTTGACTCTGTTTTATAGCATGTTTTTCTGTGTGGATTTTTTTTTTTTTCTCCCCTATGGGAAAGTAGAATTATGATGGCTCGTACGAAGCAAACTTGCACGTGCCACTGATGGTACAGGAAGCATCTTGCGGTCAAGGTTCTAATCCTATGCTCTTGTTTTTCATTTTTTAGTTCTTGAACTTGTCAATTAGGAATTTACTTTCGATTTAGGTTTCCCGAACGTGTTCTGTGCCGGTTACAGGAAGAGTGAAGAAGGCCCACCGCTACAGAGCCGGAACTGTTGCTCTCCGGCTCGTCTTGCAATTTCTTGTTACATATACAATATATTGTCACTACGTACTAAGTTCAACATTAATTTGTTTCCACGCGCTGAATTGTTTGATGGTATGATGTAGTGAAATTTGCAAGTACCAAAAGACCACCGAACAACCGATTAAGAAATTACCATTCCAAAGGCTCGTTCGTGAGATTGCCTAGGACTTTAAGGTGAGATTTGATCTACTAACTTTGGTCACGCTTCTCTTGGTTGATATTTGAATGTTGCCGCCGTTGGTATTATGCATAAAGAAAGAAGCAAATCTTGAGAAGTCAAGAAGAAGATCTCTGTATTATTTTATATCTGTTTTTGTTCACGATTACAAGAGGCCTTTTCCATCTTTTATATCTCGAAGAGAAATACAACAGAATTGCAAAGTCACTCCTAACTACAGAACACACCCTTCCAGAATATCACAATTCAATTCTAGTGACTCTGACTTACATGCCCCTGCAAACGAATGGGCATGTCAACAACCATTAGTTTGTGTCTAAGAAACTGGAATCTAGCAACTGATAGAGCCTTGGTAAAATATCAGCTATCTGAGCAAAGATCCCAATATGATGCACAACAATCAGCTTACTCAAAAGTCAAAACCTTTTCTCTGATAAAATGATAATCCACCTCCACATATTTTGTTCGTGCATGAAAAATAGGATTCGATGCGAGGGCTATTGCATACTGATTGTCGCACCAGACAATATGAGGAAGAGAAGGGGGAATCTTTAAGTCATGAAGTAATTGATGAACCCAGGTAATATCTGCTGCAGTTTGTGCAAGAGCACGATATTCTGCTTCAGTAGAAGATCTAGCTACTATATGTTTTTTCTTGGAACACCAAGAAATGAGGTTAGAACCAAGAAACAAACAGAATCCTGTAAAAGGAAAAAAAATTCCACAATCCACACCCCACGATGACAGACCAGCAAAACGGTTGCACAATGATAGGACCCAAAAAGTGGCCACACGTGACAGACCTCAAATGCGGTTGCACATGAGAGGGGATGTTAAGAAATATTGTCCCACATTGCTTAGGAGTAGAATGTTTATCACTTAATATATGTTGGGACCTCTCCACTCATTGCCAATTGTTTTGAGATGAATATAGAGTTTCCCCAATGCATGTAATGTTGAATTCCACACATGAATGTGACACAGTGTTGGCATTGCTAATATATAGATGGAACAACCAATGGTCTTATAGTAAAGTTTTTGGCGTCGCTGATATTTTACGTACTTATGGGTATTGTGAATTTTGGGTGCAGACTGATCTGAGGTTCCAAAGTCATGAGGTGTTAGCATTTGGGTATTGTGAATTTTGGGTGCAGATTGATCTGACGTTCCAAAGTCATGAGGTGTTAGCATTGCAGGAGGCAGAGCTGGCTTTGAGCTAAAGCTCGTAAAGCCACCGCTTTAGGCTCCCGATTTTGAACCAATTTTGAGGGCCCCCAGTTTTATAAGTTCATATAGTAATTGATTACTAATTAGGCCTATACGAAAATTGAATTATTGTAATTAAGGGTTATCGATTTTGGGTACTTATACTCTTAAATGATTGTAATGACTACATATGAAGTTTCTTTTCCCCAAGTATTTTTAACTATGAAAAGTGGATTGAGGACCCTGTTTAAAAAGTTCACTTTAGGCTTCACGAATATCAAAGCCGGCCCTGGCAGGAGGCAACAGAGGCATACCTCGTTGGGCTGTTTGAAGATATGAATCTCTGCGCGATTCACGCCAAGCGCCAATTATTAATTGATGATAGTAGCCTGGAGAAGATTTGAGGATTTGTTTGGTTGCTTTGAAAGCTAGTAGTATTAGTAGATGAAGTACCTGCTGCAGTGTTGTGTTTCCATTTTTGGTTATCAGAGCCGTTTGTTTTATTTTGAGCTTGCCCACTATAGACATGAAGTGAGAAAACTTGATCGTTTAAAAGTGTTTTAGACGGTCTAAATTTTTAATGAAACTCTGTTAGCGAATAGTCTTCTCTTTGCTGGAAGAGTTTTATTTAAAATCTAATCTGTCCAAAATAAAACAAACGGCTCACTACAGGCTATAGGCCCCGGGTCCCTTTTTTTAAGGGTCCGTTTTTTGGAAGGACATAGTAAAGGGGTCTTTACTTCAATAAGGACATCAACTTTTTCTTTAATGTCAAAAGGACAAATCACCTACACATTCCAAAAATGCCCCCACTAGCCAATAAAAATGCCTAAACCCCCAAACCTAATGAAAGTGGCTAAACCTAAACTCTAGGGTACCCTATGAAAGTGCCTAAAACCCTAGGGTACCCTAAGAAAGTGTCTAAACTACTAAAACCCTAGAATTGGAAAGTGCACCCTAAACCTAAACCCTAGGGTACCCTATGAAAGTGCTAAAACCCTAGGGTACCCTATGAAAGTGCCTAAACAACTAAAACCCTACAATTGGAAAGTGCACCCTAAGTGCCTAAACCCTAGGGTACCATATGAAGTGCCTAAAACACTAGGGTACCCTATGAAAATGTCTAAACAACTAAAACCATATAATTAGAAAGTGCACCCTAAGTGCCTAAACCTACTATACCCTACCCCAAAGAGCCTAAACCCCTAAAATTGAACCCACCCCAAAAATTAAAGGAGAAATTAATTTTGTCCCATCAATTTTGTCCCACATGTGAGAGAGAGAGAGAGAGAGAAGAGGCGGCGTGGGGTAATGTCACAATCTGTAACCGTCGCTTTCAATGACAATGGGGCTGTGGTCATGTCACATTCTATACTTGTCGCTTTCAATGACAGCGGGCACTTTTTTTTTATTATTGCAATGCGTAAAGAAGGCGCGGAAAGACTTCTCATTAAGGATATTTTTGTCTAATGTTGTCCTTGAGCCATTAAAAATTTCACATCAATGTATTGGAGGCCTTAAAATAATTTAAGTTGGACTAAACACCATTTAATGCTCCAAACTTGTCATTTTGACCAATTGTCTGTTTTTTGAAGTACTTTTAGTTTTTGCTTGTTTCTTCCTTCAAGGTGTTTTTTTTTTTAATGTGGTTATGGAGCTATGGTGAATTAGAATCAAGATGTGAGGCTCTGTCCACTTTTTTTTTTATCAATCATGTAAGTTTTTTTTTTTTTAATCATACCGATCACATCTACAATAATATTCAACCAAGACTCTGATAATCCCGCAGGCAATAGAAATCAAAATGTAGAAAATGTAGGTCACTGAATAAGTTTATGCTTCTCGGTGACCTGTTCTGGTTTTACAACTTGCACAACAAATCAAAAGTTTAAAAGACCGATGGAAAGAGAGTTCCATCTCCATCGTAGATGCAACATTTGTATTCAGAATAATTTATTACCCACTTCAAATAGAGGTTTCCCGGATATTCTTGAGTTCTCATTTTGCGAAATTAATCCGACAGATCCAAGCAATCTGGATACCATGAATATACTTGCTTCAGCAGGCACTCTCTACAATGGACCTGGAAAGGTACCATTCTCCCTTTGCTCGTTCCATCTGTCTACCTGCAGCAGTAACCCATGTAATGATGTCAAAACAGTAATACTTTCATCGGAATAGTTACGTACTATTATGATCTTTGTTTGCTGCCTTGTTTCTTAGGTTTTCGGGTGTAATCTGCTATCTAGTTCTGGCTGTTCAAGTTAACCTTTCTGATGCTTTTGATGGGGTTGGAATTTGAATCTTTAACTCTTGTTCCTTTCGTATTTATCAATGAAGTTCGCCTTTATGTCCCCTCGAAAACATAACGAAGCCCAATAATAATAATGTTTCTCGAGGCTTCCAATTTGACCGGTTTCAAAACTTAGAAATATAAGAAGAGTGCAACAATGTAAGTTTTGCGCAAGTCATATCAATATGGCAACATGGGATAAACAATTCCAACACGAAATAAGGGCGTAAAGGCTTGTAAAAGCATAGAATGTACATACCCATTCACCAGGGCAAAGAGAGCGATAGTATTTTGCAAACTTGTCGCATTCAGGAGCGCCTTCCCCTTTGGCAGCTACGCAACTGAAAGACCAAGGAAAGATACTTATCATGAAAGGAACAGTGCCGAGTTGAGAAACACAACAATTAGGCACATAGGATTAAGATTAACTCACCGATGATACTCAATGTACCGGGTAAAGCAATGCCTAGATTGATTTGTAGTTGGGAAACGGAAATCTGCTGGTGCTGTCTCAAGCTGTTGGATAACCACAAAGTACACAATAAAGAGTGACAAATGGAGAAGACGTCATGATACTCTTTGGTAGCTCAACATATATGTGAGCGAGCTCACTTGACCATCTTGAAGCAGGGAAAATGATATTACATACTGACATTTTTCTTTACTACATACTTTGACCATCCTTTAAAAAAAGAGTAACCGTACGCCATGGGTTTCTTTTACTACTTCAAAAACTTCATCGTACAAACAACAAGATACCTTAACTTTCACTACTACAAATACTTCAACACAACACGAAAGAGGAGAACTTACCCCAACCCAAAATATGATAAACTTCGCAGCCACAAAACGAGCCCTACCCAGTTCATACTTTTCTGTTTTGTCAACTTGTCATTGCAATGATATATGACAAGTATATAACCTAACGTTCTTGTTTAGAAAAAAAAAGTTCATCAGATAATAAAGATACTATGTAAAATTTACAAGAATGTAAACTCGGGGCAGTTTTAATAGTTTGGGGATTAACATGTTCTCTCTCGAAAAGATGATATAAATAGATTATGGTGCTTCTTGTTCATCGCATTACAAAACTGGTAACATTTTAAGTTGCTTAATGATGACAAAAGTTCCTGCAGACGTCACTGAGTACATTGCCGGTGCATGAGGGGATAAGAGGCCAAGATTATAATTTAGTCAAGCTTACCTTAATCTCTGGTGTCTCCTCACCTTCTTGATCCCCTGAGTCTTCTTGTTCAGCATTTCCACTACTTTCCTCAGCAGCAGCCTCTGTGGCTTCAATGTCACTCCCCCCTGCACTGCCAGTGGTTCCATTGCTCTCTGCAATTGCAGCACTAGATTCTCCACTGCTTTCATCAGCAGAGGCTGAGTTCACTTCATTACTACCTCCAACAACTTCCTCGGTTATTGAGCTGGCAACTTCCTCAGAGGTGGCACTAACGAGGCTCTTCACCTCAGATTCTTCTGCAGGCTTTGCACCTGTATCCAGCTTCTCCTCTTTCTCCTTCAGCAAATACTCCTGCAACTCAAAGCATCAGACGAAAATTATTTACCACAGCAACCAATACTGATAACCTACAGGAGAAAATGTACGAGGTCATGCTGAGAGGCACAGGATCATCTTGTGTTCTCGCCCTCTATATAATTGGGTAAGTACGATAAATTCCAATACTAGTACACAGTTGAACATAGACCATGGTGAAGAGACCTCAAAGTGTATCCTAAACATTTTGTCAGTGTAAGCTAACCACAACTGCCAGACAATATAACAGCCTAGAAAGTTGATATTGTCTACTGAATAAAGATAATACAGGAGGCGCAAGCAGATTTTATGAATGCGCAGTTTTCTATGATTGAATGTAACAAGAAATAAACAAGAATGTAGACGGAAGCTATTTGCATTTCGGGTGAAGGCTCTGCGAAACTCAACATCGTAAGCCTAAAAAATATTTGAGGTAATAAAATGGAGGGGAAAAATAAAAGAATTGGATGTACATAAACACAGTTGAGTGCAAAAAAATATTTCTCATAATTTAGGTGCAGCAGTAACAGCCTATTAGCCTAACTAAACTAACGAGATCCAGGTGCCCAGCACACTAATAGGACAAGGAATACAAAGATAAGCAAGCAAAGGAGAACGAAACAAGGGAAAAAGATCCACAGCCAGTCTGTTGTCAATAAAAATCATATAAATACGTGAGCAAATGTAAAGAAAAACTGCAGTCAACTAGTAAGGCACAAAACTCAAAAATTCAAGCCACCTTCTGCAGAATCTAGATGTGGCAGGCTCCATATGCTTGCATAGGCAGTGGCAGAACACAGAAATTAATACACGGAGGCAACTACAGTCTACAGCTGTAAGTAGTTAACTGCCTTTTGTATACTCCTCTTAAGATCCTGAATCACTTTTAATGATAACCACTCCTAAACTTTTAGTGAGTTTTGATTTTCAGCGTGTGGAGCTACTTGAGAATGGGGTTAAACGCTAAACCACAGGTATATGCTATACACAAACATATGTGAACACTGGCTCCCAAGAAAGTACAATTTTCCTGCTGAATAATTTGTTTAGTGAACCACCAAAATAGGAGGTTGAATATGGTTACAAGGGCTTTAAAAACATTTGTGGTAAACTTCAAAGATGTTAAAATAAGTGTTTCAAATATGCTATTGTCCAGACCAGAGCAATATCTTATAGACGGACCCTCTCTCTGCTTTGACTGCCCTGCAAGACAAGTTTATATCTTATTTCATAATCTTAATTATCTTCTGTTTTTTAGTTCACTTTCATCAAAAGAAGTTGATATCTTCTTTTAGGGAAAGGGCAATTAAACCTAAAATCTGTACATTAAGTGTTAAACTAAAGAACGTATTGAATACAAGACATTTTGTACACTTACAAGGAATGAGAAATAGTATTGAGATATATTTGCTTCAGGGTATAAAAATGCAATTCAATGCTTTTGTTTTGTAAGTTGAGGGTGTCAAATCCGATTAGAGATTGCACCTGGACCTAGTTTAAGTTTATATTGAGTTTTATGCTATCACTGAAGGATAAATCACCATTCTCCGGCTGTTGCCAGGACCACTATTTGATGTCAACATTTACTTTCCATTGCTATCAAGAAGCTGAGTGCCAGTATAAACCATTAGCATTGTCAAAGAGGTTGACTGATTTCATTTCAACATGGTTAAGTTCCCTGGTGTTTTAACTTTTAAAATGAGCTGGTATAGTTTCTGATTGTCCATTTACAGGAATTTGATGGGTTTCTTCATAGAAAGATGTTGTTTCTGAAATGATCTTCCCACTATGAAAGCAATTAGTCCACCAGTAGGCTTAATTTCAGTCGCCACTTATTCAACCGATGCATCGACCTGTGTTACACAGACTCGGGTACGAGTGTTGGGTGCTGATACGTGTCTCAGTGTCGGACTCGTGCATTTTCTATATCAAGGACACGGGGACACGCCAAAATATTCATATTCCTTAGTACATATCTTTCATTTTCTAAGAGAAATGATGTTTACAAGGTGCCTTAGGGCAATTCATGCATAATATAGGAGTCTTGAGGATAGTTCATAGTAAACTTAAATTGCGATATGTGTTTGCTAGATGAATGTCCAACTAAACATGTCGGACACGGATCCCACACCCTTATCCGGGTGTCGAGTATTTGACACAGGTACTTTACACATTTTGAAGGATCCATGTAAGATAGGCATTCGACCAGAAGCCTTAATTTCTGTCCTCATGTCTTTATAATTTACTTTTTCACATAAGTTACAGAATACAAGCCAATCAAGAACTCATATTGCGGCAAGTTGATTCAAGATGGACAATGCTTCCAAACTGGTTGATAAGATGACAATGGAAATTTTGTGCTAAAGAATTCCACATTTTTGGGTGTAGACAATGTCCATAAGGCTCTCTGTAGTATTTCTCAGAATAGCCCAGACACACCAAATAAATAAATTTTAACCATTAGTTGAAACAAAAATGGTTGGTTGGCCTTTGTTACTTCTGTTACTTCAACATGTAATGTTGAAAGTCGGCCGCTTAGGCGCTAGGCGGGGTCCAACACCTAGATTAGCCGGCCGACTAGTCAGCACCTAATCCTTTCCTAGCCTCTAGGCGGCCGACTCGGCGCTAGGCTCACTCTTTTGCCCATCTAGCGCCTAGCGATTTTTAGAACATGGTCAACATGGAAGGATCTTGTTCGCCGAGCTGAAATGCCATTACAAGTTGCGAAGAGAAAATCAGACTCCAGCAAATTTGTTTTGCATTTAAGTGCAGTAACTACAGAAGCATAAAAACCATCACATTAAACCAACATTTCAGAAATCTAAGTGTTTGCCTTATAGGTACGCAATTGCTCTATGTATCTAAAGCAACCAATCCATTAAAGTGAAAGCCGATGAAAGTAAAAACAAGTTTAATCCTTCAATTTCGAAGTAAATTTCATTGATATGCACCTGAATAGGCCAACGATACTCACAAATACGAACGATAAATAAAAAAGCAACTAGAACAGATACGAAATCGATTCCAATTGCCCAAAGCAATTCCAATTGGCACAATGTATACAAACGGATATAAACATGCGGAAACGTAATTCTAGTACCTCAGATAAAGTTAAGGTTTTTGCGGCTTCCGCCATGGATGACTGGAGACGAAGCTTCAGCTGCGAGAGGCGGCCAATAACAGGAGAGAGAGAGAGAGAGGAAATGGTAGTTACGATTTGTTATTGGGTCGGGCTCAATTTGACTGGATAGTGGAGCGTTTAAAACAATTTGTAAACATGGGCCGACATTCGGGTTGGGCTTAATGAGCTTCAAAATATATTTTAAACTAATCTTGTTTATGAAACAAACTAATCTTGAACGAGCTTTAATTGAATTGAACACGAGCCGATGTCGAGTAGCTTGAATTTTTTAAAATAAAAAACAAACCGAGCAGATTAGTAGCTTGGTTTAAAATCTTTAAAAAAAAAAAAATCAAGCTTGATTTAGTCATATAACAAACCAATATTTGAATGAGTTTTCAATAAATGAACACAAGCTCAAACTTGAGTCACGCCAGTAATTGTGTTGTGGGGAAGCGTATAGAAATGATGAACAAGAATGATCATGAATAAGAATTTAGAAAAACTCTCTCTAAGACTCCAAAATTTGGAAATGGCTACAATACACACCCATTAAAGGTGTGCTATGCACCTATTGTATGATCCAGATTGTGTCACCTCATTAACAATCGTAATATTTTTTAGTTTTTTGTAACTTTTCAGCAATATGATTCGTAACATTTTCTATGATTCGTAACATTTTGGTGTGTCTCGTAACTTTTATAAAATAAAAAATAAAAAAATCGTAACTTTTATAAATAAATAAAAAATCGTAACTTTTATAGAGGTGTATATCGTACACACTCAAATAAGGGATGTGTATTGTAGCATTTTCGCTCAAATTTTATTAATCAATAAACAACTAAGTAGCCCAGGGCTTACATTATCAATATATAGGCTAAAGAAACCCTAGAAATAATCAGAAAAGGCAACAATTGCTGGCTAAGCATAAAATAAAGAAAATTGCAAAAATTACCAAAAACGGAAATATTTGAGTTAGGATCAAATCTAGAAACTAGAATAAAAAAAAAGGTAGCTACATCCAAAAAACCAAGTAATTAACAGTTTGATGATTCGGAGGCCTAAATGAAGGAATTAGGCCAAAAACCATTGGTGCCCATGGGATTTGTTTGTTGGGCCGTTCGCATCAACCATAAGACCCGCGGACCAACCCGCCACTCACCGTTTTCTCCACTTTTCTATCAAGTCTTTCCAAGTAGTGACAAAAAATTTCGAAGCTCATTTTGAAATTTCGATCAAGGATTGTGAAGCAAAGACAATAACAAAAAATTTCGAAGCTCATTTCTTCATGTACTTTCATTTTTCTTTTCCCTTACGAATTCAAAACAAAACAGAGTCAACATTTGGGCCTTTCACTTCAACTTTTTTTTTTAATTTTGCAACTTTGAGCCTCCTGTGATGCGGTTGGGAGTGAATCCTATGTCTTTTACTTTAGGCTTAGGCCCCTCTATTCAAAGCCCCCCTTTCTTGCTGTTAGCTATGTAGTGCTATTTCGAATTTTCGATGGGGCTAATTTTGGACGCATTGTGTGGACGGTCGGATCCACGCGGCTCGAGGAAGATGGAAAAAAAAAAGTGTGAGTCGCCACCCGGGGTTTAAATGAAAAGCTTTTGGTACCCGAGAAACCGTTTTGGAAAATAAAAAATGACTCTTGTGCCGCTTTGAAAAAGGATTTGATCTGCGAAAAGATTCTTGGATTCGGAAGCCAGGTTACGAACAGGGAAGATTTTATTGAAAAGCACCCCGCTCGCCCAGGAAATTCCCGGTCTCTACTAAATTTTTGTGGGATTTTGGAAAACGTTTTATTGAAAACTTGGGCAAATAAACAGATAAATAATGAGAAATAATAATAAAACCATAATGGAAATAAAATTAAACAAACGGACTTAATAACCATAATAGAAGAGTAAAGGGATGAAAATGCAATAAGTAAGTTGCAGAAAGTCAGAAAAACAGAGCACGAACAGGGGAAAACAGAGCAAATTTTTATGGTGCAAAGGTTAGCCGCACGGCTAACCTTAGTTGGCCGTACGGTGCACCCGAGTTAACCGCACGGTTAACTTTTTGAAAGATTTTTCAAAATTTTGTTTTCTCAACAGGAGTTCAATTTCATTTGTAAAAAAACCATTTTTTTTTTTTGATAAAAATAACTTATGTTGAAATGTTTTTTATACTGAAAGAAAGTAGTAAATGAAGTGTATCTCCTCGCAAAAACCGTACCTTGCGATAACCGAAAATATCGCCCGATACGGATTCGAGAGATTTGATTTTAGTAAAAACATGGCCACCCGAGCCTAGGAATGATTACTGGAACCATCCTCGACCCGGGCGGATCCCCTCAAAGAACCAAGGTTTTGGACTCGGTTCTAGAAACACGATTGTACCTTCGCGGGAACTTTGAACAGTTCTGAAAACTTCAGAAATTCTGGGTTTGAACTCCTTGGAAACGGACCTGATACGTACTGATGGATCACAGGGGATTTTGAATAAAAGAGATGGAATAGGCTCGAAATTTCTAGGGAGGTTTGGACGGAATTAGTTTGGACGGAATTTGGAACGGGAAAGTGACCGGGAAATTCGTCGGCGTGTCGCCGGAATGGTACTGGAGTTGCTGTGTGTTTATGGGAGAAGAGAAGTGGTATTTATAACCGAAAAAAGGAATAAAATCTGTAGGATATCGTTCCAAAATGATGAGATGCCTCTGTTGACAGGCTGGCGAATATTTCTTGAGACGTAGTCGTATGGCTGAGAGGGTTGACCGTACGGCTTAACTGAGTTAACCGTACGGTTTTGTTTTGAGAAGGTGCACCGTGCGGTTAGCTAAGTGGACCGTGCGGCTAAGATATTTCAGTCCAGAATTTTGAAGTTCAGGATGGCTGTTCTAAGGTACTGCTGGTTATCTCTTTCATCATTGGGGATGCACAGGGGTACTTATTTTCATAAACCAAACTTAAGTAAGTAAAGATCATAATTATGATCTTTATTTACTTTAATTTATTTATGAAAATAAGGAAGTACCCCCCTTTCGGAAACAATGGCATTTCTAGAATTTTGATATCCCAATCCAATCAAAATCTCATCCCCCCACTTTTAGTACAAAACCGAAAACGGACACATTTTTCTCCGAAGAAAATGGGCGAAAGATGACTTTGCCTTACTCAAAAATAGCTTCCGAATATACCATTTTGATTAGAAAAATCCAAGGAACAAATACCGGGACTTTTTTATTGGCCAAATCAAAACTTCCCCGAAAAGTTAATTTTCCATACTTAGCCAGATTTTCAAGCAACAGACAGGGGTGTCTCGGATGAGAGACGATGATGAAGGAACACTTGGTTTAAAATTGGGGTGTCTACAGTTTCCCCTCTTTGACGAGTCTTGTCATCATTCTGAGATGCAAGTCACGTCAAAGATATAGACGTCCCAATTTTGAACGTCCCGGTGCGAGAAAACAGATATACAAAATATGGTCGAGCACGGAGCTTCCTACGTACCCTGTTTGTAGGGATCAGACCAATCGTAGTTCGGGGCTATGAAGGTGCTTAAATGCTAAGTGCCGTAAAGGACTTAAAATTTTAATTTTGGAAAGGCGCCGTTGAGGACTTAACATGATCTCTGATTTTTGGAAAATGCCGTAAAGGACTTAAAATGATTTTTGAGTTTTGGAAAATGCCGTAAAGGACTTAAAATGATTTCTGAATTTTTGGAAAATGCCGTAAAGGACTTAAAATTATTGAAAAATGCCGTAAAGGACTTAAAATGATTTCTGAGTTTTGGAAAATGCCGTAAAGGACTTAAAATGATTTCTGAATTTTGGAAAATGCCGTAAAGGACTTAAAATGATTTCTGAATGTTGGAAAATGCCGCTGAGGACTTAAAATGTAATTTTGAATTTTTGGAAAATGCCGTAAAGGACTTAAAATGATTTCTGAATTTTGGAAAATGGAAAATGCCGTTGAGGACTTTGAGTGAATTTTTTTTTTTTTTTTTTTTTTAAAATTTGAACTTGACACTTGAACTTTGAAAAATGAAATTGAGCTTGAATTTGACATTGGAATTTGGAGAATTGATCTTGAAATTGAACTTGAATTTGAATTTTACACTTGAAAATTGATATTTGAATTTGAACCTAACATTGAATTTTGTTTGTTGAATTTGAACTTGACATTGAACTTTAAAAATTGAAAATTGAACTTGAACTTGAAAGGTTTGATTTTTGAAATTTTTTTTTTATCCTGGACTTGCCCTTGGCATTTGAACTTTGAAAAATGAAATTGAGCTTGAGTTTGACATTGGAATTTGGAAAATTGATCTTGAAATTGAACTTGAATTTAACATTGAACTTCAAAAAGGAATTTGAAAATTGAACAATGCGTGAAAGTACCATGTTTGAAAATGCTTGACACAATGTGCGAAGCTACCGTGGTTTGAAAGTGTTTGAAACAGTGCATGAAGTTATCGTGTGTTCAACTATGTGTTTGACATTCGACAAATTTGAAAAAGTTCCAAAACTTGACAAATTGGCATTCAACAATTTGAATTTTTTTTTTTGACAATTCGACAATTTGAAATTCGATAATTTGACAAGTTCGAGACAAAATGGTGTTCCAAGAAATGTATCTCAAAAATTGAGGGTGAGAAATATATCTCTAAAACCAATTTAAAAGTTGTCCATGAGGACTCTTGCGTGAGGCTCAGGTTTCGACACTTGACGACACAATGACAACATTTTTTTTAGAAAGCAGGTGGCACAACAGGGTGTCTCTTTTTGCTTTACTTCTTTCCTTTTGGACAGGGTCTGGGTTTGAGGTTGCTTCTGATCAAGACTTCGAGCTTTTCGGGCTTTCTGGATTTCTGTGAGGTTTGAGTCTTTTTGCTTTCTTGTCTCAAATCTTGAACTCTGGTGTATGTGCTTCTCCCAGTAGATGGCATTGAGCTGACGTGCCCTAGTCTTGGACAAATGTGCCTCAATAGATGACAAGCTTCAGTTTTGAACCCATCGACTTGTTTATCCGAACATAGGCCTTTCCTTGCATTTGAAATCATCTTCCACGAGTTTAAAAATATCAAGACTACCAAGGGTTGACTAGACAAAAGACCTTGTGTGAATTTGGACAAGGCCCCGACGATACGAGTGACTTTACAAAGATGCCCCTGATTTGGGCGGAGATGACATACTCAAGAGGGGGTAGATTTGGACAAGACTAGGCTGCCTCAACAGACTCAAAAGAGTGACTTCCCTGAAGGTGCCCCTGACTGGGTGGAGAATGACTACTCATGAATTTGGTAGACACCGGTTATTTTGACCTTGTGACAAAGGAATGGACTCTGACAAGATTATGTTGACCTGAAAAGACCTTTGAGCGATGACAAACTCGAGAATTCAGGAAATGGCAGAAGGTGCCCCACAATTGATGTTTGAAATTGTCATAAACTTGAGTCTTTTGGTTTTGAAATTGTTTCATTCCATCAAATGATGTCCATTTAAATCGACTATTTTATCAAAACACAAGATTTCTTATTGTGAACACATGCCCCTGGGTTGCTGATTCACTGATTTTCCATTGCGGTGCCCCGGTTTGGACTTTTGCTTCTGGCGGATGCTGGTGTTGTGCAATGCCTTGCCTCCGGGTTGGTGATGAGGATATGAGGTGCCCCGGTTTGGATTTTTGCTTCTGGAGGATGCTGGTGTTGTGCAATGCCTTGACTTTTGATCTTCCCTTTTTTTTTTTTAAATGATACTATTCCAACTGGATTCTCGCTATCAAGCTGTGCTTTTCAATCTGAAAGGACTTTATTTAGGTTATAACGGGGCTAAGGCTTTGGGTTTGTCAAAGAAATGATAGTAGGCTCAAAAAGTTTCATTTTCTTCTGGGTTAAAGCTAGCAGCTATCTTGAACTCTTTTCATGTGCCCCTTCTGTTTTCTTCAATGTTTTCCTTCGTGCCCCATTTTGGCTTTTGATTGGCACTTTCTTCCTTTCTTCCTTTTCAGTGCTTCACATTTGGTTGTCATTCCTTCGAAATTCTGACGTGCCACTGGCAACCATGCAATTGGTACTTTTGACATTTCTCTGGCGATTATGTGCTTGGCACTTTCATCTGGACATCTTGCTGATAACTTGGCACTTTCGTTTCTCTTAATTCACCCCAGTGTGAGGGACAGCTGCCTAGCTGGGTTCTTCTTCAAAGAAAAATGATTCAGGCTCTAAAGGGCTATCAAAGGATATATTTATCTGGGAAATAAAACAAAGAATGCCTTTCTTCATTTTGAATTGCACAACTTGATAGAAAGAACCTGTATATGCTCTAACTTTTGCCTGGGTCGTACTTCAAGGTTTTGATCCAGCGAGCTTTTTTTGTTGTTTGCCTTAACTTTTTCCTAGGCCGCCCTTTCGGGTTTTCAACCTAGCAGGCCCCCTTTTTTTTTTTATAATTATCAAAGCATTGCTCCTTGATGATGTTGGAGAATGGTGCCTGGAATTCCTTCTTCTTGTGAGAACTGGGGGTTCAATCATCTTGTGTTTTGAAGTGAATATCATGAATCTCAAATGATGGTGGAAAACAATTCCATTTTCAAGGATTAATGCGAAAACTCAAGTTTATTATGATAATTCTAACACAAAAGCGTGACATCAATTTTTGAAAGTTGCGACTGAACCATTAAGGGTTGCCTACGTATCCTTTTGCAAGGAATCAGGTCGTGACGTAGTTCGGGACTACAATGTTGACTTTATTTTTGGTCTTTTTCTTTTTTTTTGACAACAACAACAAGACATCACAGACTCGAAGATGAAAACACATAGACGAGGAAAGCGAAAACATAAACAGACTCGAAATACAAACTGACTCAATCGGAAGTGAAAACTTGACTTGACACTTGAAGACTTCCAAGACTCGTGGAAGATTGAATTATTGCGTGGCCATTGTTGATTTATTGATTCGGAGTGGTGTTTGGCTTCCCCAGTGGAGCAGAGATAGATCCGTTGTCAATGAGATCTTGAATCTTGTGGCGGAGGCGATGACACTCATCAGTAGCATGACCAGGCATTTGATGGAAGGCACAGAAGGCATTGGGGTTATGGTAAGATGGAAGCTTCTGAGGTAGAGGAGTTGGAGTTAGTGGTTTGACATGGCCGGCTTTGAGGAGCTTCTCATAAATCAAGGACAGAGGCTCGGAAAATTGGGAAAGGGTTCTTTGTGGTTTCTGAGAGTGGTTGGCTTGGGCTTTAAGTTCGTTGACAGGCATGGCTTGGTTGAAATTTTGGTTTGTGTGGAGCTGGAAGAGGCTTGGGCATAATCATTTTTACTGAACAATGTGTCGGTGTTGCCAGAGTGCACCCATTTGGTTTTGGGAACAGGTTCCTTTTTCTCAAAAATGTCGGACTGGATTGCCTCCTCAATGGCAAGGCCTGCCTCATAGAAAGTCTTGAAGTCAGCAGTGGTCTGAAAGACCACCAAGTGTTTGGCAAAGTCCGGTTCCAGATTCCTTGTGATGATTCTCATCTGTTCCTTTTCTGAAGGTCGTTCCATCATATGAGAGGCTTTCCCTCTCCATCTCTTAATAAAGTCAGCAAAGGACTCATTCTTACCCATCTTGGTTGATTCCAACTCCCAGATAGTCACCTCAAGTTGAATGTTGTAGTTGTATTGGGCGACAAAGGCTGCCCCAATATCTTCCCACGTCTTCTTCTTAGAGATGTCCAAATTCAGAAACCAGCGGAGTGCGGGCCCAGTTAGGGTTTGCTGAAACATCTGGCCCATTGCATCCTTCCCAACGTCATACATGGATAGAGTACCCACATATGTTTGCAAATGAGCTTTCGGGTCACCGCTGCCGTCAAACTTGTCCCAGTCTAGTGGTTTGAACTTGTCGGGGAGCTTTGCATCCGGGAATAGGCATAACTTGTCCATATCAACACCAATTGTGGCTATCTTCTCCTGTTTCTGAACAGACTCTTCCAGTTTGGTGATTTTAGTCAATACCGACTCCATGTTTTGATTGCTCGAGTCCCCTGCCGGTGATGGGAGTTGAGAAGTTAGCTTCTGAATCATGAGCATCATCTGGGCCATCTGTTTTGCACTGTTGGCCTTTTGCTCTTCCAAAGCTTCTCTGAGAATTTGGACTTCGGTTTTCTCTACTACCTCGGCGGCTTTCGTCATTGCTGGTAAACCTGTTGAACTTGACTGCTCTGCTTCTGCCTCAATTCAAATTATCTGCTGTTTAGGAGGTCAGGCCTAACCGGGTATGGTGGTTTTCTTGCTTTGACCAATGACTTTGAATTGACAGTAAAGCAAATATTGAACTCAGAAGTGCCCCTTGCTTGTTTTATTTTGAAAAATGGGAATGTCGTACTTGTGTCACCATGTATGCAAACCTAAGTCTCAAAAGGTTTTCAACAGCCCTGGGTAGGTCGACTACTCAGTAGGTTAAGTTCCTGTGTGTTGGAACCAGAGCCAATCAACTTTCGTGACCATCCAAGACAAAGCAATAAGGCTGTTAAAATCTGGATAGAAATGTGATAAAATCACAAGGAGAAGCCGTTCGAGCACGGCTGACACTGGAGTTGTTTCAAACTCCAAAGATTTAAAGTCTCCTAGACTATTGAAAAAAATGGGTCTTAGAAAAAGGCTGCCCCTATCCTCAGTGTTTCTTTTGACAGTGTATCCTTTGTTTAGGACAGCAGGATTCGGAGAAATTAAATCAACTTGGTTCTTGATAATTCCTTTTCAAGGATCTAACTTTGATTTTAGGGACAATTGCCCCAGCTTGGGTCAATTGTTCCTAATTTCGGTTAGGTCATTGTTAAGGAATTATTAAGGATCAAATTGATTTGATTTTTCTAAATCCTGTTATTCTAAGGACTGAATTAATCTGAACAACGTGCATTGGGATGCACGACTCATCATCGGGCAGGGCAACCTCTCAAGACTGCGGGGAAAGGTAATGTGTGCATGATGACAGGGTATGCAGAAAACAACTAACAGATAAACATGATATGCAGAAAACAGATAAACATGATATGTTAGAAGCAGTAAACACATAACAGGATATAACAGATAATTCTACCCTGCAGGCCCTGTCGTAGGTTGGAAAGTGCTATGGTTTACTATATGCAAAAGGCTGGGTTTTGGTTTGAAGGGGTTCCCTAGACTAGAGCCAATATTTGCCTCCCAGTGCCAAGTGTACTGCATGGCAAAGGTCGAACGGTAGGCTGACTCATCATCGTCCAGGGTTTGCCGAGAACCTTGAGATGTCCTAACACCAGCAAGCCGGGTAGGGTAACCAAGACGCAGCGGCGGGGCTTATCCAACATCGATGCACGTGCAATGCAAAAGTTTAACAATAAAATATTTTCCAAAAATCCCACAAATATTTACGAGTTTGGCTCACCAATAAATTAATTTTTATTTTGAAATTTTACTCAAGCAAACAACCGGGAAAGCTCCAGTCCGGATTGGTTGGGCGTAGCCCTGTTATTGCACCAATCCTTTCTCGATCACGCGGGGCGTGTTCGTTTTTGTCAAGCTTTCGGGGGTCGTTTTACAAGTGTAAAATACCAAAATAAGAATTAATTTAAAAATCCCCAGCGGAGTCGCCATTTTGTGGACGGTCGGATCCACGCGGCTCGAGGAAGATGGAAAAAAAATGTGTGAGTCGCCACCCGGGGTTTAAATGAAAAGCTTTTGGTACCCGAGAAACCGTTTTGGAAAATAAAAAATGACTCTTGTGCCGCTTTGAAAAAGGATTTGATCTGCGAAAAGATTCTTGGATTCGGAAGCCAGGTTACGAACGGGGAAGATTTTATTGAAAAGCACCCCGCTCGCCCGGGAAATTCCCGGTCTCTACTAAATTTTTGTGGGATTTTGGAAAACGTTTTATTGAAAACTTTGGCAAATAAACAGATAAATAATGAGAAATAATAATAAAACCACAATGGAAATAAAATTAAACAAACGGACTTAATAACCATAATAGAAGAGTAAAGGGATGAAAATGCAATAAGTAAGTTGCAGAAAGTCAGAAAAACAGAGCACGAACAGGGGAAAACAGAGCAAATTTTTATGGTTCAAAGGTTAGCCGCACGGCTAACCTTAGTTGGCCGTACGGTGCACCCGAGTTAACCGCACGGTTAACTTTTTGAAAGATTTTTCAAAATTTTGTTTTCTCAACAGGAGTTCAATTTCATTTGTAAAAAAACCAATTTTTTTTTTTTTGATAAAAATAACTTCTATTGAAATGTTTTTTATACTGAAAGAAAGTAGTAAATGAAGTGTATCTCCTCGCAAAAACCGTACCCTGCGATAACCGAAAATATCGCCCGATACGGATTCGAGAGATTTGATTTTAGTAAAAACATGGCCACCCGAGCCTAGGAATGATTACTGGAACCATCCTCGACCCGGGCGGATCCCCTCAAAGAACCAAGGTTTTGGACTCGGTTCTAGAAACACGATTGTACCTTCGCGGGAACTTTGAACAGTTCTGAAAACTTCAGAAATTCTGGGTTTGAACTCCTTGGAAACAGACCTGATACGTACTGATGGATCACAGGGGATTTTGAATAAAAGAGATGGAATAGGCTCGAAATTTCTAGGGAGGTTTGGACGGAATTAGTTTGGACGGAATTTGGAACGGGAAAGTGACCGGGAAATTCGTCGGCGTGTCGCCGGAATGGTACTGGAGTTGCTGTGTGTTTATGGGAGAAGAGAAGTGGTATTTATAACTGAAAAAAGGAATAAAATCTGTAGGATATCGTTCCAAAATGATGAGATGCCTCTGTTGACAGGCTGGCGAATATTTCTTGAGACGTAGCCGTATGGCTGAGAGGGTTGACCGTACGGCTTAACTGAGTTAACCGTACGGTTTTGTTTTGAGAAGGTGCACCGTGCGGTTAGCTAAGTGGACCGTGCAACTTAAGTAAGTAAAGATCATAATTTTGAGTTTTCTTTACTTTAATTTATTTATGAAAATAAGGAAGTACCCCCCTTTCGGAAACAATGGCATTTCTAGAATTTTGATATCCCAATCCAATCAAAATCTCATCCCCCTACGTTAGTACAAAACCGAAAACGGACACATTTTTCTCCGAAGAAAATGGGCGAAAGATGACTTTGCCTTACTCAAAAATAGCTTCCGAATATACCATTTTGATTAGAAAAATCCAAGGAACAAATACCGGGACTTTTTATTGGCCAAATCAAAACTTCCCCAAAAAGTTAATTTTCCATACTTAGCCAGATTTTCAAACAACAGACAGGGGTGTCTCGGATGAGAGACGATGATGAAGGAACACTTGGTTTAAAATTGGGGTGTCTACACATTGTGATTCGAATCATTCATTTTCTTTAACTCACCGAGTTTGAAGTTTATGCCAAAATGAAGTTTATCGGACATCATTACTAGTAACATGGACGGAACACTTTTTCTTGAAAAATGAAAATGAATATCAATATTCTATGAGATGCCATCCATCAGTGGCAGACGCGGGATCGTCATTTTTGCCTAATTTGCGGGGGCCACTCTTCAGTAATTTTACAAAAAATTCTAAAAGTGTACTAAAAATATGTCAAAAATTGGGGGGAGTGCAGGGGCCGAACACCCCCCGCGTCCGCCCCTGCCATCCATGATTATCATAGCTATGGTTAGGAATTGGCCCGAAAGGGGTAGGTAGGGGCGACCGTCACACCAACAAACCAAACAAACTGTCATTATAAAACCCCGGCCAATACCGACGAAATAACAAGTCACCGCTACGCTCCGATGAGTGTCCTTCCTTTGCCCGGTCCGACGAGTATCCTACCTTTGCCCACCCTCTTCTCGCGACTCCCCCACCTTCTATCAATCAAATGAGAATAAATTGTTTCCGTCGGCGGTGGAAACAAATGTTTCCTCCAAATCAATCACAGCATTCCGCGTGATTGCATACTATTACACGAACTGCTATGATTGATTTGGAGGAAACATTTGTAACCGCCGCCGGTGGTAAGAATGTTTTCTCCAAACAAATACCTAATGTTTAAGTGAAACTTTTGCATTAGTGCTCTGTTTGCTTTGAACTAAAATATTTTCCAGTAAATTTTTTTTTTTTGGTAGGTTAACCAAACCAAATAGAGTTTCATGTCCCGGGCTTTGTTACAATGATTTTTTTTTTTCTCTCTTCATATAGCTTTATTAAGGGCTACTTGTTCACATAGACCTAGAAGGCTAATATTTGTGCACACAACAGCCTCCAATGTCGAGGGCTTACTATTGCCCAGAGAGACTCTCTCTCTAAAAATTAGACCAAACTAGGGTTTTATCCCTCTTTTCTGCCGGCTTCTCTCCCTTCCGGCCTCCCTAAACTAGATCCACCGCTTCTCTCCCCTTTTCTCCCCTTCTTTCACCTTCTCCATCAGTTCTTTGGGGGTGGGGTTGCCGCCTCCACGCCCCACCCCACCCCCCCCCCCCCGGCTTCCCCTTTCGCCGGCTCCCATTTCTCAACCTCTTGCCATTTTTGCCTCCAGCCGGCCTCCTCCACCACCATCCATCGTCCCCTCTTTAGCCTGCTCACTCCACCAGTCACCTCCACCGCCACCTGGTTCCAGATCTGACTTCCGGTTGATTCACGGGTGCTTTGGCTCCCTCCGATGCAATAAGGTTCTCAGATCCGTAGGCGGCTGGACCAAGAACTTGGCTCTTGTCCCGGAGAAGCGGCTAGTCTGTTAACTCGGTCCAACTCGGTGCATTTGAACCAACTCAGTGGGCGACTCAGTGAGTTGGATTGGTTGAACCAGTCTCCGAGTCCAGATCTGCTGGTTTTTTGCTTTAGTTTCACTTTTTCTGGATTACATATATGCTGTAATGTTTTATGGTTTGAGTCGGGTTCCCCTTTGGGTTCTCTTCTGCTAGCCTTTGATTGGATTCATCATCCCGTCTCAAAGGTGTCGGGTCTGCCTCGGTAGGTGTGTCTTAAAGCCGGTGGCCACTGTTAGCCTAATGTCGTGCTTGTTTCATTTGTTAATGGATTTGGTTTTCATTCCTGTCTTCGATGTAATCAGTGTCGGATGGCTTTGTTATGGAATTTCTTGATGTAGACACCCCAAAATGAGTCTTTCATACACATTTTTATCCCCAATGATGAAAAGAAACGCCCGAAAAGCCTCTCGGATTGAAATTCTTCAAGTCAACAAAGTCAATAGTACCGCACGGCACTCGTCTCTCACGTAGGAAGCTTCAACAGTAACACACGGCATGCTTTTTGGATATTGGCGGTGGAAGTGTGCCGTACGGCACAGTTGGTGTACCACACGACACAGTTTGTGTGCCGTACGACACTGTCATACATTAGATCGACTTTTGCAGGTGTTCCAGCAGCTCAAAAGTTTGACAAATGTCCCCAAGCTTCATCATGATTTCTTGCACCAGAGAAAGGCTAAATCATAGCCATCATTACATGAAGTGGGCAACAAGTTTACTTGGTGAGCAATCCCATTCCCACGACTATAAAATCCCGATCGGTTTGAGAAGAAAAGAACAACTGAGAAAATCATGAAAAACCTCCCCAAAACCTTGTTCCTAATTCTACCTACATCCAAAATCACCTACTGTTAAATCTCTCTAGCTCCAGAAGCTATCCTCATACTCTCAAAGAAAACCCAATTGCAACCCGTAGCCATTACGCCGTTTTCGGTCCATAACCTCCACTGATCATCACCAATTCCATCAAACTAGAAAACCAAGCATCATTGCTGCTACATCAGAGAGAAGTTGGAGTCTAAAAGAGGTCCAAGCCGTGATCAAAGGTCCAAGAAGGTGTTTCAATCCGAGAGTTTGCAACCGAAGGTATAATCCCGTTTCGCCAAACTTCTTAGTTTTGGTACCCTGAGGGGAGGGGTATCAGGTGTGGAATGATCTCCTATATCTACTCCACACTTGGTATGCCCATATTACATTAAAAATCAGTTTGATTCATGACCTCCCGGTTGCGTCGTACGGTGAAACTATCGCTTTGTACGGGGTAATTTAGTGAGGAGGAACATTTTCTACTTAAATACATCATTTTCCAAATCAAAATAATCTGTTTTAATTAGGTTTTCATGCTTTGTATGTGCCTTCATTCCAATTTTTTCGAAAAATAAATTTTAAAACTGTTTGTGAGGAAAACAGTGCCGCACAGCACTCCTCCTGTACCGCACAGTACACTTGGAGTGTTGTACGGCACACTTTTAAAAATCTAACCGTTAGAATCATGAACAGTGCCGCACGGCACACTTTCTGTACCGCACGGTACACTTTGTGTGCCGTACGGCACTCTTTTTCAAATTGAAATTTTAAATCGTTTTCTTTCATGAACAGTTTGAGAAAAAAATGATTTTCATTTTTATTACTTCTTGTTATTTACTTGATTGCCTTAGTTGTTCATTTCAATATTTAAATTATTTATTTTGCATGATTTAACTGCTTATTTGAATAAAGTTTGGCATTAAAGTATTTTCTAAAAATCCCACAAATATTTAGTAAAGACCGATTTTTAATCGGGCGAGCGGGGTGCATTAAAACCCTTCCCCGTTCATAACCTGGCTCCCGAATCCAAAATGAGTCTCTGGTTTTCAAATTATTTTCTAAATCATTTTCTAAATCGTTTTCGAATTGGTTTCTCGGGTCCTAAACCATTTTCAAAAAACCCGGGTGGCGACTCTATTTTCAAAACAAAACATCATTTTCCAAACGACACCGGCGTGGAGGTCAACCGTTCACACTTGACATTTTCAACAACAAAAAAACAGCCTCCAATGTCTATTTGGGTCTTTCCCTCCTCATAACGTTACTAACCAAAGTTCCTATTAGCACTCTTAACTAACAATAATGATAGGTACACAACCAAAGGCCACTACACAAGGCCACAACGGCCCCAAAACGACATCGTTTTGGGGGCCTTCCCATTAAAAAAAAATCAAAAATTTTCAGATTCCCCCTTCTTGCTCCCGTCATAACAAAGATAGAGAGAAGAGGCACCACGAACAGCGCCCAAGCTCGACGACCGCCACCACCACCGACTCCAAGCCCGGCGAGCGCCGCCGTTGTCGCCTCAACCACAGCCGAACACCCACGACTTCCGTACGACGACGACGTTGAGGCACCACCACTGCCCATCGTCCGCCTCTCTTCAACAATCCCATTGCCCGTCATCCACCTTCGCAACATCGTGTAGATCTCCTATCTCCACCCTCCCCTCGTGTAAGTCTCCTATCTCCACCCTCCCCTTCCGAAGTAAAAAAACCCTAACTCCATTTTTTTGGGACACAGCTAAATCAGCCCTAGCACACCAAGTGTTTGATGTTAATCCTCAAAGGGACTGTTACTGGATTTTCCCATTACTTATGCACCAATTGTTGACGTTTGTGCTGATGCTACGATTGCATCTCTTTCTATTGTTGTATTTATTGTCCTGATTATTTGAGAATATCTTGTGTGTGTAGACATTGATTTACTTCTATCTTTTCACTGCTTTGAAGAGTCGAAAAGCTAGGTCATGCGCTATGGGATAGGTGCTCATTTTTTTTGTTGAAAAAATTGAACTAGTTGCGTTTTAGGTAGATACATTGCAAGTTTGAAACTTATATGTGTGGCCACTAATTCACCTGCAGTAGTTTATTTCCAGAGTATCTAACTCTTAAATTGCGGCTTGCTGCGGGGATTTATTGCTGATTATGGGCTCCTGCTTATGGTGCTTGTATGGACTACTATATCTTATGCACCAGATAAAAACGTCCCAAAAGGGATACGAAGTAGTCTTTTCAGTCCAAATCCATGGTCTCCTGGTTGTTGGAAATTTAGTCTTCAAAAATGTTGATGGCGTCGTCTCCATAGAAAAATCTAGAACTATAAATTACATTCGAGGCACGTTGTAACAATACTTTCCTAAAGACAGTATTTTCCCCCACCAATTTGAGTGAATTTGGTGTGCATCGGGTTAACAGCTAATCTGCCTTCAAGATACAACGAAACCAAAACTCGAGGTTCTTTCTAACTGTATTTGCATAAACAAAGATAGACAGAATATCAGCTATGGGAGAATAAGAGAACCAAGAACTGATATTCTGTTTCTAGAATAACAGAATATCAGTATGCTTAAAAATCTATGAATAGAATGTGCAAAGAGAGAGTAATTCGCTAAGGAAATTTTCAGTATCTTATCAATAGACACTCATTAGGAAGGGTCATGCCTCTTGGAGGCACCCCATTTATCACATCTCTTCTTAATAGTCACACCCATTCTAATAAACACATCCCAAATAGGATTGATAACCATTCAGTAAAGTCACAACTTATGTGAAAAAAGGTGTTGCACCCTCTCACATAAACCTCTCTCAACATCTTTTTGTAAAATCCCCAAACCAAAAATCATTTATTATTTTGAAAATCTCCAACACTGGTGCATACTGAAATTGGGATGTTGTCAAAGGTTTTATCTTCATCAAATATTACTCTTGATGTGAGAAATGGTGAGAAAGAGAATTCTTTTGTTAACCAGTTCTATATCAAACCAAAATTGGTGATAGTTGGTTAGAAAGTAATTTGTTTGGTTGTTGTATCTATGAATGAAAGATTGCCTGTCAAAATACAAATGAAGGATAGTATATGTCACCAATACATCTATTTCTCATGCTTTCTGTTGTCACCTTCATAATAAAACCGAATCCTTCTTTTCTTTTGCTCACCTTGTAAACAAAAAGGACTCTTGTGGTTCTTGTTGTGATATTTCTTTTGTTAAAGAATTAGAAAGTAGGTAATAATTTTTCATTTTAGATTGCAAGTGGGTATGCTAATGGCAGTATAAGAATTTGAGATTTTGAGAAAGGAACCTGTGAAACCACATTGAATGCACATAGAGGGGCAGTAAGCACCCTTCGATACAACAAACTTAGTTCTTTGCTTGCACGAAGACAATGATTTGCATTTGAGTTACTAGACTGTAAATGATTTGCATTTGAGTTACTATAATGATTTGCATTTGAGTTACTATACCTGTGAAACCACTTAGTTCTTTTCTCATCACCATTGTGGTTTTATGTTTTTTGCTTCTTTATTGCAGGTGATTGCCCTTGTTTTGTTGGATAATGGTAAAAACTTGTCAGTTCAATAACTCTGGAAATTTGCTGCCTTGTCAAGTTGCTGGGAAAACGGTAGAGAATATTCCTGGTATTTTATGAGGTAGAGTCCAAGCGTAAAGCCAAAATGAGAATTAACAAGAAGAATGAGAAGAAATCTACAAAAGGACCCGTTGATGTGGTGGAAGCTTGAGGCCAATGAAGATTAGGAATGTCACACATGGTCCTAGCATGCAAGCTCGGAGAAGAGACAACAAATCCTAGGAGCGGCCAGCCAAGAATGGCAAAAAGAGATGCTAGCGAAACTTAGGATTTTTTCTTTTCTTTTTGGTTGTATATAGAGCTTAAGGTGGATGATGATAATTATGTTCGGCTCATGCCTCTTTTGTAAACATTATGTATTCAATTTGAACATGTGAATATATTGGATGAACGCCCGGCATTGGCTCATATTGTTTTGTGAATTTGGCTTGATTCTGTTGTTAGTTTGAGAT